>JALLLS010000036.1:0-337268 GCA_025094145.1 Spinellus fusiger | reverse complement strand
AGGCCTAAAACCAAGGCAGTCAGGGATTGGAAGTCCGACAGGGCCGGACTAGGTGGTGGTTCGGTGGTGGTCTCCATGGCACCAGAGACAAGGTGTAAAGGTGTTCCCAAAGGAAAGGGAGAGAAGCTCATTGAGAAATAGGCCTAGAGGAAAACAGACAATGGATTCGAAAAGGCAGCAGATGGATGCACCCAAAAATGTACTGGATGCAAATAGATGGGGTGGAAAAAAGTTAGTTAAAATTTGAAAACTTACCAAAAGTGAGGAGAAAGTGAAAGAGGGGATGTAGCTGGGGATGTAGCTCAAATGGTAGAGCGCTTGCTTAGCATGCGAGAGGCACTGGGATCGACGCCTAGCTTCTCCAATATATACATATCTATGGTTTTTTTTGTCCTATAGATATGTATATTAATGTATCTAGGGGCAAAAGGAAGAATCTGTTATAGTTCTAAGTATAACAGATTCTTCCTTTTTTTTTTTTTTTTGCAAGTTCAACACCAACACACTCCCACTCCTCTACAAGTATAGGCTTCAAAGTTTCCACATTTGTAATAGATACCCTTGGAATTATTCAGACAAGTAGAAAATTTCCAGATTAAACAAAGATGCTTTTTTAAATTCAGAGACATGTCTAACATAAGTAGCACCAGTCAATTGCATTAACACTGATAAGTAATTAGGGCCATGTATGTAGACTCAACTATAGGAGACACATAAGTATAAATATGGCAATAGATTAGTACAGTTCAAAGTATTTTTATTTTTGGGTATTGGTTGCTATTTGTGCACTGGGCATGTTAGCCACCCTATGAGAACTTTTGTGAAATAAATGAGAGTAGCCATAGAAACACTTCAAATATGAAAGTGAAAAAAAAAGTAAATGGATGGGAAACAGAAGGATCAAGAAATACAAAACCTCAGATGAGAGAAAAATGATAAAAAATGAGAATTATGAATAGACATCCAAAAGGCTATAAAGTCAGCAAGGAAACCAGGACACCAAAAAGATAACCATCATCCTGTAGCAATTCGAAATCCAATGAGGGATACTTAGAGCAACTCAGACAATCCTGAGGACACAAATACAGCAACTACACTAGCAGCTTCTGGCTTTGCTAAACAGGTTAAGAATGGGTGGTAGAGGAGAGATTGGAGGAGAAGTAAAGATACAGCATCTGTTGCTGAAGAAGTCCTTTGCACTCTATGGCAGCATTGGCATTCCTGCTCAACACACCTATCAGCAGCCTCAATGAGCAAGCTACCAGCTGATGGCTCTACTTTAAAGTCTCAAGTAGACATGGCTTGATTAATGGCCTGCAGCAGTATTAACAAACTGGGTGTAATTATTCAGACAAGTAGAAAATAGTGAGACTGAACAAAGATAATTTTTATTAAGTGAAGAGTGGTTCATTATTTATACTTTTTGTGGGTGCTTATCCTTCAGTGGCATTCTACCTTTTGGTAGTTAATGATTAGTCCATGGCATAGCTTATTGATAGATGCAACCATATGGTTGGTGTAGATGATTTATCCTATGGTAGTTTACATAGGTGTAGCTTTATGGTTGGTGTAGGTGTTCTACCTAATGGTAGACTACATGTTGGAGCCTTATGGTTGGTTCATTGAATAAGCACACCATTATAGAGCCATCTATTATGTCTTCACTGTTGTGTTCTGACTTCAATCCAAAGATTCTCTATGAATAAGTCAACACGAGTAGTCTGCTGTGACATTCAGAATACTCTATGAAAGCTTGAGTGCACACAAGTACCATAGTACATCTCTGTATCATCTCACTGATTGGTTGTAACTACAAATCAACCTTCTAAGCTCAAATTATTATTGGACACTTAATGAGCTGCCTTTATCTATAAATCCTTAGTGGATTAAATAAGACCTATCAAAGGCAATTAAAAGTGAATGAGATTGTTTGAACAGGTAGATTAACAAGACTGAACAAAGATAATTTTTATTGAGTAAAGAAAGGTTCACTATTTATACTTTTGGTGGGTGCTTATCCTTCAGTGGCTTCTACCTTATGGTAGGATAGTCTATTCTACCTTATGGTAGTTATGATAGTCAACCTTATGGCTGCTTCACAATTACAACTAAATGGTTGGTGGGGACATTCTACCTTATGGTAGAATTCACTCTCTTTGACCTTATGGTCAGTGTCTATATTACTACCTTATGGTAGTATTAATAACTGCCACCTTATGTTTGGCTCATATGTTTTACTTAGTTGTAGTATTATTAGATTCAACCCTATGGTTGGTTCCTGGGATAAGCACTCCATTATTGAAACCATTAATTATTATGAGTCTTTACTCAATTGACTCTGATAGGTCAATATTGTTCTGTTAGGATTATTAATGAAGATGGCTCTTGTTAAGTGTTCAGTAGTACACTGAGCTTTAGAAGGTGATTTGTAGTTATGACTGATCAGTGAGATGATACAGAGATGTACTATGGTACTTGTGTGCACTCAAGCTTTCATAGAGTATTCTGAATGTCACAGCAGACTACTCGTGTTGACTTATTCATAGAGAATCTTTGGATTGAAGTCAGAACACAACAGTGAAGACATAATAGATGGCTCTATAATGGTGTGCTTATTCAATGAACCAACCATAAGGCTCCAACATGTAGTCTACCATTAGGTAGAACACCTACACCAACCATAAAGCTACACCTATGTAAACTACCATAGGATAAATCATCTACACCAACCATATGGTTGCATCTATCAATAAGCTATGCCATGGACTAATCATTAACTACCAAAAGGTAGAATGCCACTGAAGGATAAGCACCCACAAAAAGTATAAATAATGAACCACTCTTCACTTAATAAAAATTATCTTTGTTCAGTCTCACTATTTTCTACTTGTCTGAATAATCACATCTTTGGCCTCTTCTATTGTATGCTTGATAAGAAGGGAGTGAATTTCTGTTTTGATTGCTTGGTAAGTGGGAGAGGTCTTGTCTTGTTGTGTTTTGCATAGTGGGGAGGATGTTGTGGGAGGCAGTGTGTGGAATGAGATCTTGTATCCCTTCTGAATCACTGATCTCACCCATTCCTCATCTGTTAATCTTGTCCATGCCTTTTGGAAGAGAGAAAGGCATCCACCTACTGGTAATGGTTTGGATCCTGAGACCTTGAGCATGGTCAAAAATCCTTCTTGTGTTGGGATTCAGTAGGGGCTTTTTGTACAGAGCAGGACAATTAGTGGGCAAAGGTGCTTGTGGGGATCTCTCCTGAATAGAGGGCTGGCTATTCTGGCAAATGCTGCAGTCATTCTGTACATTTCCCTTTTGCAATTGGGAAGATTTTCCATGGCATATAGCATCTCTGAGAGAGTGTGACATGAATGTTTGCTTGAGGACTTTGTTGGCATCCAAGAGGGGAGCAGGGGGAGCATCTTTGGCAGTGGCAACTGAATAAGGGGTAAGTCCTGTGTCATGGCAGACATTGTCAACCAGGATTTGGGTGATGTGTGATCCAATGTCAGCCAACAATGCATGGACTGATTTGGCAAACACTATGTGTGGATTGTGCATATGAGAATTTCCTTGGACAAGACCATGAATGAACAGGTCAATTGGCCACATAATGCCAGACAGATGGTACTGGATGTCACTGAGCTGACCATTGTGTCTCTTGGTAAAGGCTCCAGTCTCATTGCAGTTGAGGGGAGGAGCAGAGTACTGCCAAAGGGGGTTTCTTGGGCAATTGTGGATGAAGAGCCTACATTTGGTTTCATCCAGTGGGCTGCAGAAGAAGTTGTTCTCTATCTCAGGAAAGGCAGCCAGAAGAGCAGGGTAAGGCACCAGATCAGTGGCATTGGGATGCTCCACAATGAAGAGGTCTTGTCTGTCATTGGACTGGGCTGTTTCCAGGGCTTTGATTTTTTTGAGGAGAGCATTAATTTCATCAGAAGACATTAACAGGTTTTTACTTCAAACAGTAGAGCACCTATATGCAAAAGAAAAGATGATAGAGTTGTATATAGCAAACTAGGCTAGTATATATACCTAAAATTTGAATTTTTTTGAACAAATAAAGAAAAGATGGTAACACAGTCAGAGTCTCCAACTCATGAATAATAATAATAATAATAATAATAGCATATGTAACCATAGCTATACATAACAGTAAAAATAAAGAAAAGAAATGCATTGATATATTAAACATACAAAAGAAAAAGAAGAAAAAACAACTTTGGTCATCAGGTAAAAAGTTACTGCTTTTGGATTCATCAAAGTGCCTTATTTAGCTACTTCCAACAATGGATATGCAGGTTAGTTGTCATGGATTTCCAAGATGACCCTGTGATGTGTATGCGACTATCTTTGTTTTATTTATATATCTGTATATATAGTGTGAATAGAATAAAGCACATTATTGCACTTCTTTCTCCTGTATACAACTCTTTCCATACTCATTATGATGCACAGAAGAACAAGCAGAGGCAACACTACTGCAATGGTCTCTTGTATATTTATTATAGATAATGACAGACAGCCAAGGGTGAGATAAAAGGACACAAAAGAAAATACTTTTCACTCTATTTGTCACTATTAGACCACCAGCTAATAGGCTCTCATAACACCACTCATTCAATAGAATGAATAGTTCAGTATGAAACATCAATGCCTTCATCTGAAGTACACACCAGGAGATTTTTCTGGCCTTTAAGCACTGATATCTCCCTTTTACATTACAAAAAAATTGCCTTTTATGGATCTGTATTTAAAATCAAAGGTTTGCAAGTATCCAAAATATTATTTCTTTTTGTGCATGGCTCTTCCCAATAAAACTCCAGAAGGCACCCCTAAGCAACCACCATTGCCTACTACAACCACCACTACACCAACCACCAGGATTCCACCTATATCCTATGCCAGGGCTGCTCAAAAAAGTATCCCTACCACCTTCACTTCTGTGCACACAGAGGTAGTCATTTCAGAGAAGGACCCACTTGCACTCCCCCATCAATGGCAGTTAGGCACCACTGCCCATTCAGTCTTCTACTCTGTGCCCACCAAAGACACTGTCTTCAGAAGACAGTTCTGGGATGCCTTGCATGCACTCTTTCCCTGAGAAACTAACCACAGCATTAGTGTCCAGGAAAAGGATGGCAAGGAGACAGTGGAAGTCCACTTGCCCAACCAAGCTGCTTGCAAGCAAGCTATTTCTTCTCCCCTTGTCCTGAATGGTCCCTCTGTCTTTGCCTCTTCTGCTGTGTCTGCTGAAGACAAATTGTTGAAGGTGAATATCACTAAGATTCCCTTTGGAAGCTACCATGATATCAAGGAAAATCTTTTGCTTTGCCTCTCTTCTTTTGGCTCCATACAGAAGATAGTCTTGTACAAAGAAGATAGTTTCTTTCATGGTGCAGGCTATGTTTACATAGTGCATCCACCCAACACCAACAAGACCCTGCTTCCCCTCCAGCACCACATTTCTTACAATGCCACCACCACCATCCTGGCCACATGAAATTTCATGGGTATCCATTGCAGATACTGTAAAGAAATGGGCCACAATGTGGACAACTACCCTGTGTGCCCCAAAGAGGGTCACAGCTGCTACTCTTGTGGAGAGAAAGGGCACTTACAGGTTAAGTGTACGAGAGTCCCTGCTGCTGAGGTACTCCCCAACACCCACCAACACAAAATGGCTAAGAAGCCAGAGATCCCCCCATCCCCTCCCTCACCCACCACCATCCCTGCAGCAGTGCCTGCCAGTACAGCTGTGTCCAAGCCTGTGATTGCAGTGACAGCCCAGAAGACTCTGGTGAAGGCACAGCCACCAGCCTTCCCTAACCCACCCAACACCCACTACACCACCCCAGCCACCAACAATGTTCTTCTGCTTACCAAGCAAACAGTGTTTGAAGGGTACAAGCATGTGGATACTTTGAACCAAGAAGAGTTCTATGTGGACCCTCATGCTGATAATAATGAAGAGAAAGAAGAGAACTTGGACCTTGAGATGAGAAGTGAAGATGAAGAGGAGACCCCACCACTTTCTTTATGATTAGAGTAGCCTCTATGAATTGCAGAGGGCTGGTGAAAACTGGCCACTCCAACACACACTCCTTATACATCAGATACCTATGCTCCATGAAACTTGACATCCTTGCCCTACAAGAAACCCATGCCTCCACCTTCTCTATGCAACATACCTTTGACCAACAATTCCACTCCTCCTCCTCACTATGGTCACCTCACTGTGGCCTAGTCTCATTATCCTCTGACATCACATTCACTAACCCTCTCTTTAGCCTCTGTGGCCACTGCATTACTGCTACAGTGGTGCATGCCAACAAGCTCTTCCTTCCTTTTTGCATTTGCGTGATATATGCTCTGGCTACTTGCAAAGATTGCTATGCTTTTCTTTCTTCCCTCCTTACCAACAGATGCCTTCTTCCCTCATCCCCTGCCAACTTTATGTTGTTGGGTGATTTCAATTACTTATACACCTCCACCACCTCTCCTTCAAGACAAGCACCAACTCCATGGTTATGGTATATAGAGTCTTTCTTTAATGATTCTGTTACTGCCAAGGGAGATAAACCCCTTCCAACCTTTCACCATTCCTTTTCTTCATCCACCATTGACTACATCTTCACCACTCCTGACATCTTCTCTTCTTGTTCTTCCTCCTCTGTCACATATATCAACCAGCTTTGGTCTGATCATTGCTTGGTATCCACATCCTTCCTTTTCCCTGCCACTCATGCCCTTGGTAAAGGCCTCTGGCATGCCAATCCTTGTCTTGCCCATAACTCTTCTTTACCACCAAACTCAACATGCTCATTACTAACTACTTCCTAACCCTATCACCAATGGATTCTCTACAGATCCAATGGGATAATCTCAAGAAGTCAGTCCATCATCTCATCCAGTCCTTTAACTGCTGTCCCTCCAACAACCTTGCCTCTCAGGAGAAAGTCTTGCAGAGCAAGCATGATTGCCTCATCCACAAATTCTGCCACTTTCCTTCCCAGAACTTCCAGCTGCCAGTCATTGAACAAATGCTGCAGTCTGTCTAGAAAGAGCAGGTGAGAGCCAGGCTCTCAGAGCTGGTCAACACTGGAGAGAGCAGGGAGAAACCTCTGCTGGGTATTTGAAGTGTACCATCACCACCTGCCAATCCCACAAGAATATGCCCAGCCTTTACCACCCTATGACCAACACCCTATGCACAGATCCCAAGGATATGACAGAAGCAGCAGCAGCATTCTATGACCAACTTTATGCTCCTGACCCTGTTTCTGATTTGGCCATCCACGACCTTCTATGCCATATGCCCCCTGACCTCACTCTTCATCCATCCTTGTCTTCTCTTCTTTTTGCTCATTTTTCACTAGCTGAGATCCATTTGGCTGCCTCTCATGCTCCAGCTACCAGTAGTCCTGGCCCTGATGGCTTGCCTTACAAGATTTTGGTTCTCATCATCACTCACCCCTCCTGCTCCTTCCTGGTAGATAGAGTATATAATCAGGCACTTCTCTTGGGGATTTTCCCTGCCTCATGGCAAGAGACTTGTCTCACTCTGCTGCCAAAGAAAGGAGACCTTTCTGACTTGAAGAACTGGCACCCCATTGCACTCATTAACACTGACACCAAGGTCTTCACTAGGTTGATCAGTGGCCATATGATCCCAGCTGCAGGTACAATTGTCTCACCCTACCAAACCGGTTTTGTTCATGGACGGTTCATTGCGGATAATGGTCTTCTTACCAAGGCCATTATGGAGCAGGCCTGTATCCAGAACTCTCTAGCCATAGGACTCTTGTTGGACCAGGAGAAGGCTTATGACAGGGTTCACCCTGATTACCTATGCCAAGTCCTCCATCACTTTTGTTTTCCCCCTCCACTCTTTACCTGCATCCATAACCTTTTTTTTGCCACTAATATTAGAGTGAATGTCAATGGACATTTATCTTGACATGTCAAGCAATCTAGGGGTTTGCACCAAGGAGATCCTCTCTCACCAGTCCTCTTCAATCTTGATTTTGAACCTCTTCTACACAGACTACTGCATGATGACCAGTTCATTGGCTTCTCACACCCACTTTCATTAACTCATCCAACCACTGCTCCTTCTCCTCTGCCACCACCACCTGTCAAATACCTTACCTATGCCAATGACCTCCTTGTCTTCCTTCCAGATCTGCCTCAACTCCACCATCTCAACACCCACCTCAACACCTATGCTGCCACCTCCAATGCCAGAATCAATATGCACAAAACAGAAGCCTTTTCTTTGTCTGGATCACCACAACCAACATGGACTACAGTGCTTCAACAATGCAATATAACTTCATGGCATGATTGCTACTCTCCTTCCCCTCTCTGATACTTGGGTTTCCCTCTCTACAACTCCTCCAAACAGAAACAATCCTTCCTTGACACTCTCCTTTCCTCCATTCACTCTTCCTCCAACATTCATCTTTCTTATGCTCTCTCCATCTGTGGAAGGGCAACTGTCCTCAACACCCTCATTCTCTCTAAGTTATGGCATGTTCTCCATGTCATTTCTGTCCATCTCACCTTCCTCACCCAGATTTGCTCCTTGATGTCAAAATTCCTCCAGCATAGGATGTTTCCTCTGGTCAAGCTTGCCACCATGTGTGTCCCTCTCCACAGAGGTGGTCTAGGTATCCTGGATCCTGGCCTTCAGCAAGCAGCCCTGCAGCTTTGGTGGCTAGCACCTATGATGTCCTCTTCCTCGCCATCTGGTTTGGTTCCTCCTTGGTTGTCTTTCTCTCTTCAGCAAGCAGCCCCCAACACCAACCCCCACCTCATCCTCCTATGCCCCAACCTTTGACCCACCACCTATTGCCATATGGACAGCACCTTCCACAATATCTTTGCTGCCATTGACACTATGCCCCACAGCTTTCTTTCTGCCATTCCAAATATTCCAACATGTCTCACCCTTCTGCTGTCCTTTACATGCACCCCAGTCCCATCCTCCACCCTCTTCCCTTGTTCATGGTACCACCTTCTGGTATCCAACTATTAAATTCAAAAGGGAATTAATCAGACTCAAAATGAGATACTTTTATTAAAACAATTTTGACATGTCTATTTAGTATAAATAGACAAGTGGCTGTGTACTGAATATGATCTATTACTGTTTTAGGATGCTTGTCAAATAATGGCCTGTTCAGTAGACTTTAATATGCAGTGTCTTAACTATGAATTACATTGTAGAAAAGAGACAACTTAATAATTGGTCTGTGACTGCTACCATTGTCTTCATGATTACAACACCAATGCCTTTATCACTGATATGGCATCAGGGTTACTGTGCAGATGGCTCCCAACAGAGATACTAAGATTGCCATACATCATATGCAAGTTTTTCTGGCAACTCAACACACACTCTTGTTTCCTACACCCTTTCCTTCTTTGCACCACTTTCCCTCCCAAGCAAATATACCACCTTCATCCAGATCTTCCCCCCATCTTGGGTGACAGCATGGATCCACTTCCTTTCCTGTCAAGTCTTGTTGCCCCTCTCTCATGGTCTCATCTGTCTTCTTGCTCTTTCTGCCACCTATGCTCCACCAAAACCCACCCTCTTCCCACCTATGACCCCCCACTAAACACCAAGCAGTGGCGTTCCTTCTGGGCCTTCCCAATTCACCACCAAGTCTGCACCCTATGGTTCTGTATTGTCCACAAGAAGCTCCTATTCCGCTCTCTTCTCCATACCATTATGCCTCTCCTTTTCCCTACACCAATATGCCCTATATGCAATATTGAAGAGGATACATTGGAACATTTCCTCTTTCTATGCCCCATCAAGTTCTTGGTCTGGTCTTTGTGCTGGCTCATGCATTTCAACACTACCTTGAAACTGCCCAGCCTTTGAGAGGCCTTCTCACTTTCCCTGCCAAGTTCCTGCTCTTGCTCTCCCTCCATCACCATCTTCAGCAGTTTCTTGCTCTTTATCTGGCGCCATCATTGGCTCAATGTTTTCCAGAACCAACCTTTCACCTCTTCTCTTGTTCTTTCCTCCACCAATAGACTCTTACAGCAATTCACAGCTGAAATGGACATTGATCCTCCTTCAGCAAAGGCTCCACTCTCCCCCAAGCCCTAACATCATAAAATAGAAAAATAATAGTTAGTGACTCTCTACAGCTACTTTGCATAGATTTTCATAATAAAATTGAGCTCAGGTTCCTTTATAAAAAAAAATTTCTTTTTGTGGAATACCTCAATATCAAATTGTATTATCAGTAAGAAATATTGTTTATGAACAAAATTGTTAATGGATAAAATTGTTTATTATAATAATATAGCTAATAATACTGTAGCTAATACTATACTATTACTATAGCTACTGCTGTTCTAGGTATATTCCTTCATAGCAGTAAAATCTACACCCTAAAAGCCTTGTGCTTTATCCTTGGGAGATAGATAACTATGCTCAGGAGTATACCCTAGAGACCCTAGACAGTATAGAAGACAACTTGAGACTGACTTGAATGGAATCTTTACTTGCCTAATAACAATACAATGAGCGTCTTGTGGAATACAATGAGCTCAATCCCAGATGAAGACACTGCTTACCATTTTACTTTCAGAATACCCTCTAGTGGTGTTCACAACTTCTTTCTATTGTTTCTCTTTGTTAATAATGGCACATTGCCTTGTTCAGTTATGCTCATCTTGATGAGTACTTGATTGTTAATTTGTATGTGCAGTGTGAAAAATAACAAGATAATAATAAGACCAAAGAATAAAAAAATATTCTCATTCTGGTAAGGTATACAGTCCCATGCAAAAAATGAGTAGACGGCAAATCTATTTTCTATTTTCTATTTTACAACTTATTCAAACAATGACTCCAAGCAATGAAAATCAGCCAACTCTTAGCCAAGAATATGAAGATAGTCCCATCAAAAGAAGAGAGAATAATATGTCTATTAGAGATCAAATCACAGGACAATGGAAAAGACATGCTACTTATCAAGAGATTGCTGACACTCAGTTAAAGAACAACTATTCCAAATCCCATGTTATTCCATGAACCTTTTATTATGAACATCTTTCACTGATAGATGTACTTTTATTTTTCAAAATAAAATAAAAGGAATTCTGTCAACTCACTTATTGTATGGGACTGTATATGTGCATAGAAAACTCATGGGATTCACAGTTTCCATTGATAAATATACAAGATTTATGCTTTAGCACAACTTCTTGGTTTTCAAATCACGGATTGAATCAATGGCATGTGGAAACCAGTTATAAAGCAGAAATAGTATAAAAAGAAAAAAGGTCAGCCCATCTTTTATCTTTTCTTCATGGAACGTACTCTGAAGATGATAGCAGTGAAGAACTCAATCACTTGTATTGAATAGAAGCTGAGTTATCTCTATCAGGACATACATATTCAACAGTCAATTGTGAAATGTTTGCAAGATACCTCGAGGAGAGAGTCATAGTTACCCCAATGTTGCATAACTAATTATTCAAATGAAAGTACTTCTGCTGTGGAAAAACCAAAATGTCAATAGCCTAATCCCATTTCTTAGAATGAAGCCTTTGATCTTTATTAATCAACAACAATCACACAAACATCTAGCTAGTATCTGACCTACTAAGAAATCAAAAAAGAATCCAGTGTAGTTATTGCTACACTAAACTAAGATACACGTAAGTCTTTTTTGGAACCATACTACATTTCTATACTATATTTTCCCCAAAGATGCACCAATACTTTCTGAAGATAGTGTAGCTATTGCTAGGATAGGCAGACAGAGTTTGAAGTAGTTCATTTAGACAGCGAAAATACTCTTTTTAAACACATTAGCCAATCATAAGAGTATTTGCGATTTTATTGTCCGTGTATTTACTTTTATATCCCAAAAATCTTTAGGTGTGTATATAGGAAGTTTATTAAAGATGTCATCTTTGGGGTTTTAGGCCAAAGGTATACGGAACAGTAGAACGTGTAGTTAGACTCTGTTGTTTATTGAATGGAATCACTAAGTCTTTTATACTTTTTCTAATGTTATATATTCAGGGGTATTCTATCAAAGTACTATGAACTATCGACATCTCTTGATATTCAAGAGTCCTCTTCTTAGTTTAGTAATAAATGAGTCCTAATTCCCAAAAGAGTGATTCTTCCAATTATGGGAAAAGTCTTTACAACAAAGAAATCAATTGCTTGTTGTGAATTTCATAACTCGTTGTAGCTATTATGTTTGTTTCATTAATAGTGTTCAAGTATCTAAATTATATTTGATTTAATATACAATTATCGCTCAAATCTCACCATGTGTCTATTATTCTATCCTTTTTTCCTCTAGTAGTAAGTTTCTTAATAATAATGGTAGCAACAACAAAAAGAATAAACCCTGCTTCTGTATCTATTTTTATTGTATATTGGAGCTCAAAGCACCCCTTTCTTTTTCTAGGGTCTATCTTTATATTCTTTTATTCGGGGAGTTTTTGTATCGACATCTTTATTTATTTGCACAATCATATCTAAACCGAATATCAAAAGTGTCTTTAGGTCAAGATACTCATATTTTAATAGTGTATTCATAATATGATCTATATTTTATATTTATCTATGGCTACTATGCTTTGGTTTATACAAATATAAACATATTTGTTCAATGACTACGAGGAAAAACACGAGATATTCAAATTCCTCAGCATTGCTTTCTATCTCTTATTTTAGTATTCTATAGAACACATTATTGTACTATATTCTATTATTTCTCATTCTTACTGAAAAAATAACGTTGGATGAAACATTAAAAAGTTAATTCAGTAGTATAGTGTTTTATGATTTCTTGAGGGGTGGAATTTTTAAGGGTTGCTTCCTAGTGTGAAGAAAATACCTTTCTATCCTTATTTAGTAATTTTTTTGCTCAGTGAGCTTGTATACTCTGATAATAATTAATGCAAGCCAGAGCAAGAATCCTAATGCTTTGTTATTAGATTAACATTGTTAACAGTACAATACGATGTTAAGGTCCTGTCTAGGGTAGGACATATTGAAACTGTCTTACACAAAGTATCCGTGTTTTTTCATATCATTTCATTTGCGGGCTTCCTCTTCTGACCAATGATCTGTTTCATAAGATGCACTGAAATATAAGACTTTCACTTACATTACACAAGTCTATTGTCTTGAACAGTCTAGCTAGAAAAGTCTATTATTGTTATTAAAAGCTTAACTCTGTGGTATTATTTGCCATCTTATTTCTATTGAGTAAAAGGTACCGGAAATACTAGACATATTCTATTTCTTTTTTACTATTTATTATTATTATTATTATTATCAATCTGTAATATTATAGACAGGAATACTACTACTCATGTTGCGTATCTACTTAAACCCAAACACATATAAATATAAATCTGTCAGGTGGCGATAAACCTATACAGTAAGCTTTTCAAAGATTATAGGTCCTTAGCAGTGGTACCAAACACAAAGCAGTAGCAGATGATCAGGGAATTAGTCAATTATTGGGTGAAACCGTATACTATCTTTATCATTTATATAATCTATTGTCCATATCTTCTTTATCTCTTCATATTTAGTCTGTAATGAGTGATGAGTGATGAGTGATGAGTGATTGCTATTGTAAACACGGAATAGCTACCTACAAGAGATAAGAGATCAAGACAAAAAGTACAAGTTATTATTGCATAAAGTAATAATGAAATATGAAGCCTTTACTGTGAGCTAGTTTATTTTTAAAGAAGAAATAATAACAGCCAGTAACATTCAAGTTCTTGTCATTATATCTCTACTTTAAAGGGTATTAGTTTCTCTCGTTATGATAACACATATTTACTCTGTTGTACATACTGTGTCTCCGATTTCCTTATCAGATACCAGTAGAAAAGGTACAAGAAAGCTTATAGTTGATTTCTGTTCTATTTGCTGAGGCCGTAAAGTGAATCACCAGGAACCTCAATGCTTAATATGAACATTGAGAGGCTTGGCATACACATGGTAATTAGAGCCGATATCATAGTATCATATTCGGTGATAAGAAGGGTCGACCCAAACTCCTTTCAAGCCGAGTTTCTTCTCGTTTACCTATAAACTGTTCAACCTTGACACATTTCTGAACCATTTATATAATACCAGCGAGCTTCTTTAAACCCAAAATCGCTTTCGCTTTCTCCTTTCTGTACTTTATTTTTCTCACTTGAGCATTTATCCATGCAAAGAAAATAACCACTTTGATCCAGTGAACCCCTTTTTATACTATAATGTCATTTCCTGAGAGCCAATACACACCCTTCTCTCACACCTATTCCTACAAAAACAGAGACAACACTTATACTGAGGAGCAAAGACACGCATACGCACTCAAGCATGAAAGCAATGGGACTATCAGCGAAGATTTCTTCTTCCAGGATTTTGCTTCAAGTCCTAGCAACAAGGTTTATACACCCATTGAACCAGACTTCAAAAAGAGCAGCACGCAAAGACCATTCAACACTACCTCTACTCGGTTCAATGTTTCTTCCTTTGCACAGTACCTGAATGAGAACAGAATGTCTATGGTTCAGCCAAGAGTCAAAAGCACCAGATTCACAAAAGATGAAATAAAGTTCGAGGATTCATTCGAGCAAAGTTTCCTTCAGTCCAACACACAAAGGAATAAGGTGCCAGAGTCAATGCTATCTGAAGTACAGGTCGAGGGTAAGCCAGTCAATGGAATACCATGTTCTTACCTGATACTATAGTGGTTCCAAGTGAAAGCAGTGATTCGATTGGAACTTCACATTCCAGTTTTTTGGAGGGTTCTACTAGCTCAACTAGCAGTGAGAATGATGCCCATGCTACTACAAAAACGCCCTTTCCACCATCCGGCCGCCTATTTTCATTATCCGGAGAATTACACAACTCACCATCTGAAAGTATTGATAAGCTCACATATCATATTACTGATACCAATGAAAATGTAACACATGGTAAATATACTGATTGTTCTTATGACGGCAGTCTAACTAGTACTGCACAGATAAAGAAGTGGATTCAGGTCAATTTTCTACAGAGAGTACTGCTACAGAGATCACTCTCCCTGCTCCACCTACCCCAAGAATACCCTTAACATCCTTTATATTGTGCGACACACTCGAGACTTCGATATATCCCCAATCCATACTAAATACAGATCCTTCTGCACAAGCCAACCTATATATTCAACATTCAGATACTCTCCCAACACCAAGTCCTACAGATAACGAAGACAACAAACCAACTCAAATCATCACACTAGGGACCTCTATTGATGGCAAGACACAGGTGGAAAGTGATATTCCTTCCTTATCAAATGGTAGAAAAGCACCAAGACCCATGGCCATGCATATTTTTCCTCTCGCAAGTGCCCATCCCAAAGTACCACAGACACAAAGATATCAATACAGCACAGCACAAAAACAAATGGAAGATTACCATGATCAACGTCCGTTTGTAAGCATGTCAAAGACAGAAGTATTTGACCCAGTCCCATCTCTCCCATCCCATCCTCATATGAATCCATCTCTCTCTCCTCAGCACCCGCTTTTCCCCAAGTCAGATAAGAAAGAAGAAAAACAATCCTTCAATAGTAATAGCAATAGCAATAGCAATAGCAATAGCAATAGCAATACGAAAACACAAGGGTTGTTTAATCTGTTGCGTAAAACAAGTCTTCCTCGTTCACGCACAGGCTCCATTCGAGGCTTGATCCGAAACTTAAGTACCAGCCATAAACTATCTTCCTATGACACCTCATCCACACAAAAGCGATCTAATTCTGTCTCAGAGTCCAAATTCTCACCAGCCGCCATGTCTCTTTTCCAGACCTCTCGTACGAACAATACCTTTTCCATAGAAACAAAAGAGCAAAACACAAAGAACAGTATGCTGAACAAAGACATTCCATTGACGGTCCCTGAGACATTGGCAAGAAAAAACAGTGATAGTAAAGGCAGTGTACGTTACATTTCTCAGATTCTAGACAAGGCAATGAGGCCAAGAAAGAATTCCAAAAAGAAGAGCGCGGGCACAGCAGACATAGTTGCTTGTGAACCCATATCAGAGTTACAAAAGCAAGTGATTCGACGTACCATCATCTATGTAAGCCCAAAAGCATTGAACCTTGCACAGTCTTTGGAGGATCACCGTGAAGTGCATCTAGAGGCATCCAATGCTGGCAATGTCCATGGCTCCATGGCAAGACATCAAAATGGTAAGTGTTACCTACATTAGCAGAAAATAAGCAGTACTAACCTTTTTGATCATCCATTCATCTACAATGACAGACTTGCTCAACAGACCCGTTGCTTCTGATAGACTTGCGCCTCCTACTGATATCCGTCTTGAAGGACTTGAGTTACGCAATATGGAAGATGGTACAGTGGCGTGGGGACTGGTCAAAAAACAAGGCAACAGAAGAAGCTTTTATTTACATACCACACTGGAGGAATCTTCTTTTCCCAATTTCCCAGATCCACTGGTTGAGGATGAGCATGAACATGATTGGGTGGATAGAGAACTATCGAGTTTGATAACTTCTAATACACAGCATAAGGATTCACTCGGTAACATGGATGCACATATGAATCTATACGCACCTCCTAGGCCACGTCGGTCGCCTCACCGTCTACAGGCAATGCATGTGGCTACGGAAACTCCAGAAGATGGAAAGCCAGCTACAGATATCTATTATGCTGATAGCATGACATTGCCTAACTTATTGAAGCTTCTTTCCGATAGTCAGAATAATGTGCTTGAGAATCCACACTCCAACAAAACAATAGAAGAGCAGTTGGATGACACAATGAAGATGCTTACTTCTCAAAGTATGGAATAGCTGGATTCCTAGAGCATACTTGAGTGTATCTCTTATAGATAGATAGATAGATAGATAGATCTGTTTTATTCTTTCTTACATTTAATCTAGTACTGGTTGTTACAGTTGAATGTGAATCTAATAAACACAAGAGAGACAAGAATAAAGAAAAAAAATTACCACTATGTATTATATTTCATATTAGATTAGCAGTTCTATTTCTTTATTTTATTTTATTTCATAAACATATACATGGTACGATAAAATATGACACTTCTTCCTATACCTCTAAAGCAATAGCATACCAATAGGGTTCGGTTATTCTTATACACCGAGTCTATCATGAAAAGATAGAGAAAAGGGTATGATAGTATGGAAATGACAAAAGTTTACATGAATTAATGACAAGACATAAATGCAATAGATTGAGAAAAGTTACACTGCAGAAGAATGGAGTAATGTTACTGTACCCACCTATTCAATCCGTATCTCTCAGTGCAACCTATTCTGAGAAAGAAGCCAATAATGATGACTTATTTAAACCCTCTTTTGTCTTACCATCGGCTCACTATGCTTTCTTTTCTCTCTTACTAACGCTCCAGCCATCTGTTGATTTTAGCAGTACTGTTACTCAAGTCTCTCACGTTATAGAGGGATTAACATATAGATTCTAATGTGTTATTTCCTGTTTTAATGTAGATATATTACAAATATAAATATAAATGAATTTTAGAATTATTGGGTTCTTTTTTATTACACTTATACGTTATAGGTACTCTATAGATGTACAGACATAGATTCGTTTAAGTATTTTAAGTATTTTACTTATAGGATTATGTGATTATGTACTCATTCTACATATTGTATTATGCAACACGTAGAGTGACACATAGTTCTATGTGAGCAAATAACATAAAACATGTAACACGATCGGGTGTTATGCAACCAGTGATATGTACTTTGTAGTAATTTTGTAAAATAACGGTCATTTTTCTTGGTATAAAAGAAACTAATAATATTCTTAAATAGGAATCTATTTACTATTGCTATATTGCTCGGTTGTTTATATGATAGCTATGGGCAGAATAGCCTGTTAAGATGTGTACAACGATTAGAGGGGGGGTTCCATTCCCTTTAATGGAGAGAGAAGATGACTAGAAACCCTCAATCTATTCATGTTACTAGACTCTATTGATCTTTTTGTTCATAGGCTATTTCCGCCACTGTATATTTCTTAGACATTAAGATTATTTATTATTTATGTTTTCTGATATTCATGTCTATTTACAGTTAATACCAGTTTAATATTTTGAAAATAGTAGTTCCTGATGAACACAGTGGTAAGATGAGGGATACAAATGAAGAGAACTCTATTATATAGTCTATAGATGGATCTATCCTTTAGATCCCCAATGTTGAAGCGATATACATATTATTATTATATAAACTTGGGTAGCACGCCTAAATATGTTATTCTTATGTGTATGAATACACATTCAAAAGTAACCCACCATGGAAATCATTTCACTCCCAGGATGATGGACATGCTAAGATATATATATTGTTATATAAGTATATTCATGATGGAAAAATATACTCTTTTATTCAAAATTTGATCGCTGTGATAGCCTTTAACTATTATACTAATGAAATGAGAAAGTTCCTATAAAATAGAAGCCAAGAGAGACACTAATGTAGGTTCAATTTTTATAAACACTGTTTACTATAGTATTATCCTATGCTCTATGATTTCCCTTTATTTATTTTTATTTTTTTTAATTCTCATCTCCAATTAAAGAATCCGTCGATCTATCACTGTAACAGCTATACCAAGCACACGAATTCTTTGATTACCAGTAGGTTACTGTCTAAAAGAAGAACTAACAAATAAAACAGACTTTATTTGAGTATGGCCTGCCACTTATTCCCGACTGTCCTTATAAAGTGGAAATTTCAACAATTCAATTATTCCTAATTCCTTATTCCTACCATTCTTTCACATTTTGTATATAGAGTGCGCTGTAAATCTATTGAAAGCAAGTCAAAAGACAGAGATGATCCAATGCATATAGAAAAGAGAATGAAAAGAATACAAAAAGTCTTTATTTATATTCACTATTCCTCAAAACAATACTAATCAAAAGAACGCAGGATTGCTTAATCCAAAAAAGACTCTAAGGAATGTTAGTTTTTTTTTTCACTCATTTTCCTATTCATTATCTCATTATACTCTCTGTTTTTTTCTTCTTCTTATATTTATATTTATATTTATAGTTATATGTAGATGTACATAAACACACCTATATAAACAGACTTGCCTTGTCATAACTATTGATCACCATTATTCTTCATTTTAAGTTTTATTCCACCACCATCCCATTTTCATGTCTAGACCGGACCAAGAAAAAGGTCAAAACACAATGGACGATCTTGTCCAACTTGTCAACAAACTAGCAGTTCACATTGATACCCTTGACAGCCACATCCATGCCTCCAACCCACTGTCTCAAGGCATGGATCCTTGGGCCACCCGTGTTCCTATAGAATACGCCACTCTACTCGACTCTTTACGCACCCTCCCATGCCTCCCATGCCAATGCTCTCCACCCATAGTCACTCCACACGTTGTTCCTGCCACGCATGTCCCATGGCTTGACCCTATCAAACCCTTTCAAAGCAAGTCCATTGATCCCTTGGAACGACAATACGCTCACTGGTGCACCCTATTGCGCTGCCTGCCTCTTCTAGACCCTACTGCTAAATCCCATGTCACCACTGTAGCACTGTATGGCATGAGTGAGATTCTTAAACTCAAAGGCTCCTGTGCTTTTCATCATGGATCTACAAGAACAGCATCGGCCCGTCTGGGGGATTCCATGGGGTTTATGTCATTGCCTACCCAGTCGAGCTTTAGTAATACGAGTTGGACAGTAGGAAGTGCAAGTAGTAGAATGCAACAGAGTATCAGTACAGGTCCACCCTTCTCTGTGCCACAAACACCCTGCAGTGGTTCAAGAAAGAGTCATCTATCAGCGAATAGGAGTCCTGTAGGTTCGTTTGAAGGTCTGGAGACGCCCAAAATGTCGTTTAAAAGCTGGTTACATACCAAGAGAGTGAAGCAGGAGAAGTCTCATACGAATAAGTTTGAGAAAATCACTTGTTGGTTAAAATCAAGATAACAGGATGTATCTGTGGGTGGGGTCTCTTTTTTTTTCTTTTTTTTTTCTTTTTAATTTATAATAAATATGTAAAAGTGGAATCTTCAGAATGTACTAAAGTTAGTCAGGGAGAAGAGTATGAGTGAGAGTGTGAGTGGGTGTTTGTATACGAAAGAAGAGAAAGAAGAAGAAGGAGAGAAAGAAAGAGACATTAGCACAGGCGTTGTCTAAGCTGTCCATCCAGAATCTTTCGTTGTCTTCCAAGCCAAGAAGAAGGAGTGGAGCGGTTGGAGAGACTGGTGGTGTCGCGGTGATGACGACGGGCCAAATCATACCAAGCAGAGATAATCAGCTGCTGTTCCCTTCTCGATTGAAGTCGAACATCATGGATTTGTTTCTAAGAGAAAGTCAAAGGTAAATGCCCAAGCAGAGAGATATAACACAAAAAGTACCCCTCCCTCCCTCCTTTTTTTTTCTACCTTTAACAAATCATGCTCTTCTTCTTTTGTACGAGGAGCACGTCCAAGCAGACCCCCATTCTCGTCTCTTCCATTGGCACTTCCAAATCTCACTGTCATCTCTTGAAAGAGCTGGTTATACAACTTGACCATCTAATACAAGTCCATACAATACATCATCTAAGCATGAGTACAACACAAACATCATCATTGCTGATTTTGTATGAGCTGGGTCTTACATCTCTCACTTTACGGATCTTTCCTTGAGTTTCATTGATCTCTTCTTGAAGATGAAGAACATGGATTTGAAGATTGGCATTTTCTTCTTTAATAATCTCAAGATCTTTACTATGAACAAAACGTATAGGCAAATGGTGAGGAGTGTAGGGGCAAGACTGTCCAACACTTTTTCATTTACTTACTCGCTCATGCCAGGTCTTCCTCGAGAAAACTCTTCTTCAGGCTGATTATTCACACCATTCAGATAATTAGCTTCCACAAGCATACGGTTAATATCATGTAGTTGCATCTTTGTGATATCCTCCAAACGATTCAATCGGTCTTGGATCTTTGTCTGCTCCATTTCAAACTGCTGCAGACTGGTGCCATCTTTAGCAACACTGCGAGTGCCTTCCAACACTGTAGTTTCTAATTGACTGGTACTCTCTCTTAAAAAGGTACTTTCTTTCTCAAGATCCAGAATGCGAGATCGGAAGGCCATGATCGTTTGGGTTTGGTTGAGCAAAGAATCAGGAATACCGTTGCGGATCTGAGCTAATTCTTGGCGTAGTTGATCGCGCTCATTCAGCACCGTCGTGAATGTCTATTAAAAAAGAGAGAAAAGAAACAGGTACATATGGGATTCAAGTTTCTCTCTCTCTCTCTATATATATATAGACTCAAGACACCTACCACTTCAAGCTGTTTCTTGGCTTGCTCAATGGCCTTGAACTCTGTTAGCTTGACTTGATCCAGAGTAGTGGGTTTATTATCGTCCATCTCTTTGATTTGACGTTGAAGTCGTGCTATTGTCAGGCGTCTAATACACACAAAGAGCGAGAGTGAGATCATAAGCAGTGGGCAATGGTACTTACAGTTCAGTGATATTGGACTTTTTTACATTCTCTTCCATTGTGTTGTGTTCACTATCAAGACCTTCATCAATGACAACACTCGCACGATGACTAAGAATCTTGTCCATAGGCTGACCTATATACAACCATTGATCGATCAATAGATGAAGACAAAGGCAATGGCAGAGGCAGGGATGTGTAGAGAGGTAGGTGTGATTTGTTTATGTTTATTATTGTTATTATGATTCTTTCTTTCTTTCTTTCTCTTTCTCTTTCTCTCTCTTTTTATATATTTATTTCTCTCCAGTGGTATTTTCGTTCTATAAAACTTACCGCTGAATTCCATTTCTTTGATGTGTTCTTCCAGCAATTGTACTTGTTCAATGGCCCTGTCTCTGTCATTCTCAAGATAGGTACATGTCTCTGAGAGTCCTCTTAATTCAGTGTCAAGTCGAGTCTTCTCTTTCAGGATTTCTCGGTTGCCCATTTCCAATTGATGAACTTGCTCTTTATAAGAGTCCATAAGTGTTTTGAAGGCCAACACTTTGCGGTATTCATCTTCCACTTGATGACTGCGTTCCAACAGACTGGTGTTTTGATCCTCCAGGGCCTAGGATAGAGTCCACTGAGACTCACCACCTTCATACCACCCTCCCGGTGTGGCAGTCTTCTTTTCCTTTCTTACCTTGATCTGTCGCTTTAATTCGGACATTTCTTCTACTTTTCGCTTGTATTTCTCAAGTGTATTTTCCATCTTTTGCACACGTTCAGTAGTATGACGATACTCTTCCAACTGCTCTCTCAGTCCAGAGGCTTCTTCTGCTTTGGTTGTGAGTTCCTCCACCTACACAGCAGGAAGCATCAGTACTGGTCACATACACTACGCCCAGGGTTCTCCTGTCTTCCTCCATAGACTATGATGGGTAGACTCTTTTGCTATTTCCCCCCTTTCTTAGTGTCCTAGCCGACTCCCTCCTCACCTTTCGTTTCAATTCATGGATAGCTGACACGTGTTTCTCCAATTGACTATCGACTTCATGCCGTCTATCCTCGCTTCTCTCTCTACACAACTCCATTGAATGAGTTTTTTTTTCTTTCTTTCTTTCATCTTCCAATGCATATAGTATATATATATATAGAGAGAGAGAGAGAGAGGGCGTATTATTGAGAGAGTCTCCTACACTTACAGATCCTGCTTCAGGTGTTCTATTTCTGTACGCATCAAGAAATCTGTTTTCCCTGTACTGTTGGATTGATGAATCGCCTCGTCCATGTCTCTCAGTCTATTCTTCAAGTCCTCCTTTTCATCCATGACTGTGTTCTGTTGTAGAGCAGAGTAGAGTGGGGTGTATGAATACTTCACCCTTTTTTCTTTTTTTTATTATTATTGTCTAGACATTCACTTACTAAACGATCTCTTAATCCATCGTATTCTGCTAATAATTGTGTATGGGATGTCTCATAGTGTTTCTTCTCATCCAACACCCTGTCGAATTCTGCCTGATAACGATAGGGTAAATCATGAATTTCCATGCTCTTATGTGATACTCCCGAGACATGGGAGAGTCGGGAGGTGGGTTGTTCTGAATCGTTAAAATGACTCATCACTTGTTCAATGGACACCATCAGAGCATGTTGGCTCTTTTGAGAAAGACTCTGGATCATTTCAATGTAGATTCGGTTATTGTCTGACTGCACAGCAATTGCAATGACAAACTGGCAGACAAGTAGGATTTCATGGAGATCCGCATCTTTAGCAATAGCAGAGAGATTGACGGGTGGAAGGTGTTCAGGGTCCTGACCAAGAATCTCTTCAAAGTAGCGAGTGATGAGCTTGTGGATCTTTTTCTGGTTATTAAAGCGTACAACCCAGTTGCTGGCTGTCTCTGTGGGTGTGATTTGTTTGAACCACTTGGTGTCGCTAAGAAACAAATAAGTAGACGTCTAGAGGGGGTGTTTTTCTTTTTTCTTTCTATTTTACATGTCAGCAAGGACTTGGGAGAGAATGATGCCGTCTGCTAATTCAACCACAGTATCAATAGGGTTTGATTTGCACTCAAATGTGTTTATCTAGAACAGCCCAGGAAGATGAGTCCTTTTCTTTTTCTCTTGTAAGCAGGTCTCGACTTACCCACTCTACAAAGGCATCTTCCATAGTGGCTTCCATTCTAGAGAAAGACATTACAGTGCTTATAGCCAAGCGCAGTAATGAAGAGGACTGCCTAGAGAAGAAGAAGAGAAAAAGAAAAAAAAAGAAGAAAAGAGGAAAATGGACGGGTGGGCCAAATAGGAGCGCCTCTTTATCCTGTGAGCCTGTCCTTGTACTGCTTTTTATGACGAACTGCTTGGCTCTCCTTTATTTTATACACACCCAAAGATTTTTCTGACCTTTAAGCGGGGATATTTCTTTCCTTTTACAACTAAAAATATTTTGCCCTTTTATGGAACTGTGTTTAAAATCAAAGGTTTGCAAGTACACACCCAAAGATTTTTGGGATATATAAGAAAATATCCTGAGAATAAAATTGCAAATACTCCTATGATTGGCTAGTGTGTTTTAAAAATTTTTTCGCTGTCTAAATGAGCTATTTCAAACTCTACCTGCCTGTTTTAGCAATAGCTACTGACTTTGTAATTAAAAAGTATAGAATTGGCTGTAAAGACAAGAAATAGAACAAGAATCACCCCAAAATTACAACCCAGTCATTGCATTTATTGTTTAACATAATATGTTATCCTTAAGCCCATAGTATTTGCAGCATGACACTGCTTAAGAAAGATGTATTATAGAACACACAGAATTAACTCTAGTGGTCATTGTTCAAAAGAGAAAGCCAAACTTGCTTATATTAAGAACAGTGTATTTATTTATTGACTGAATGTCAACTATCTCTTCAACAACAACATCTTCAAGCTCTACCTCAACAGTGGTGCTCAAGGGCAAGACAACATTGTTTCCAATGCTATCCTTTTGACCCAAGGAAAAAATAGTGTGAGAGTTGGGGCTTTCTACAGCCAATGTAAGATATTGTGGGTGGGTAGATGGAGTTTTGTCAGAGGCAAGTTGGAAGTTGAAAGAAAGGATGGTGGCAGTGTTTTTCTTTATATCAGTGGCAATAACCTTACCAAAGACGGGTTGAGCACCAGAAAAAAAGGAGAAAAGACCAGCCAGACCAACGACAATTTTTTTTGAGCTGTTGTTGTTGTCTACTAACTCACGGGAAATGGTGAGGGGACGAGACTGTTGAAGCAGCTTCACCTCAGCTCCAGCAGTGAGAAGACCACTATAGCCTGGTACCTGCCAATACCCACCTTGGAAAATGTGTACTGACATGTACTTTTTTCCAAAAGAAATGGCAACATCTCGAGAGGGCAAGCGTCTGTTGGTGAAGATAATTCGTTCACGAATGAACTTATTGAATTGCTCGCTTCTTTCTGTTTCAAAATAAATAGGCGAGGCAAAGCGAGAAATGTCTTCACAAAGATGGCTGAGGAGATGGAGTTTGAGAGTGCCACCAATGACCGTCTTCTTCACAGACTTGTTTACAGCTGGTGTTGCATCGTACTGGATGATTGCGCTGACCAACTCTTGCGTGACGCACCTCACCTTATAAACAAAGACATCCAGAGAGAGCTTGATTCTTTGTACATAAAGAAGAGAAACAAGAGAACCAAGTTTTATAAAACAATCAAGTATGATTGTTTTCTCATTGGTGACGACGATGAGGTTATTTTGGATCAAGAGATTCAAAATAATAGGCATTTGCTGCACAATTATTTTAAAGTCTCTTCCGAGATAAGAGCCACAACGGCGGAAAGGAGTACGGTGCTTTCTTGTGAAAGCTCTTGAACTGTACTGGAAGAAGCTTTCTTCCAAGTGCCTGGTTTCTTTCTCGGTGAAGAACGGCACCATGCCAATCACAAGACTCTTGGCGACACCGAGGAGGATAGTGTGGAGTCTCTCCACAGGGCAATCCTTGTAGGGATCCCACGACTCAAGAGATAAAAGTGCTTCACCACCAGTTAGCTTGAAGCCAGTGCTGGGGTCACTTCTTAGGCTGGCGTTGTTAGGGTTGTTTTCACAATGTCGGCAAATCTCTACCAACTCCTCTCTTCTTCTTGCAGGGGCACCATCCACTACTGCTCTTTCACCTTCGTTTCTCCATAAACACTTTCTACACGGGAGCCTAGCCTTGGGACTAAGACTACATACAATCGCCGCATGCATGGGATTGTCTGCCATGATGAGGTGAAGTACACCAACAACAAAAACAGACTCCAAACTCCACATCAAACATCACCATGCCTCTCTCCAACGCCTTGAGGTCTTTTACAATGTCAGGAAGCATTTCAACTGCTGAAAGCTTGTTACTGGTGCAGAGAAAGAACATGTTCTCAACCCTATTCTGCTCTTTGAAGGGCATAGCAGCGGGGGACAGCACCCAACTCTCAAACTTGTTCCACTTTTTCGTGGTATTGCCACTTGTGTCGTCCGAAAACAAGTTCATAGGCACAACCTTGACTGGCATGAACTGTCTGTTGGAATTGATGGCGGATTTCTTGAGAGGATGGTGGGTGGTAGAGTTGGTGTGGGAGTGAGAAGGAAGTTGGATATCTTTTACAATATCTAGTATTACAGTGCTGCCAAGAGAGAAACCAGTTGCCTCTTCGTAAGCCTCAGCCATCAGTCTATCACATAAAGTGAAGAAAGAGGCAAGCTTGTAGGTTGTTGCTGTTGCTGTTGTTCCACTAGGAGAGACGCACACTAAATCTCCAACCCAGAGATCAACAGAAGTACCATTGATGGTGACAGTCACCATGGGGTGTTGAAAGAGGGGGTGGGTTCTCCATTTCTCTCCCTGAGTAACAGAAACTCGTTGATTTGGAGTTCTGTCTGACAGGGCAGAGAGCATCTTTGTCTTGAGGGGGTTGGCGGTGAGGAGCCTCAAATGCTCAGAAGGCTTGTTCATAGAGAGCTGGTGGATGGTGGTGGTGGTGGGCAAGCCTTTGCAGGTTTCAGCCACTGTAACATTATGGGTGGTGGTGGGGAACTTGGGGACATGGCTTCTCACCCTCTTCTCGAGGTTAAGAACCCTGTTTAAAGCAGGAACTTTCTCCTGAAGATTGGCAAGACAAGCCTCTCTTACATCTTTGCACAAGGTGATGATCTCCCCTGCAAATCTTCTCGAGATACGTTCCTCATTTTCAGTAAAGAAACGATGCATGATCATCTCCAGCCTTGTCGAGAATGGGAAGATATCATCTACAGAGGCAGCCTCCTCAAAGGTGTTGTTGCTGCTGTCGAAATCATCTTCCCTGGTAACCCAAAGAGGTTCTTCTTCAAGAACTTCCTCATCTTCAACAACAAACTCCTGGTCATCATCACCTTCCTCTTCTACACGGAAGACTGTGGTGATGGCGGGGAGAGGTCTGTGAACAATAGCAATAAAGCATGATGAGTTTGGTTCTTATTATTCTATGCCTCTATTTCTATGATAGATAACTATAAGAAGATTCGGCCATGGAACTATTCATGGTAGAGAATGAGCAACATGACTCTTTGAGATTATCCTTACATGTTGTGAATAGAAGAGTGTGATTTCAGATTTCCCTTGGTCTTAAATGTTTTTTGGCAGACAGTGCAGGTGGGAATTTCATTCTTCTTGAATCTGATGGTAGTGAAAGACATGTTAAGAAAGATTTCGAAATAAAAATTGGAAAGAGAGTGAGCTGTTTGACTTATGAGTTTTGACTTAATAAATTATTGGAAAGTGGAGGCTAAAGTGATACGTCACCAAAATCAAAATATTTTCTTATTCTTTTGTCTGTTATTCTTTTGTTGTTTTTCACACTGCCCATAATATTTGATACTTAATTACTCGTCAAGATGAGCATAAATAAGCAAGGTAATGTGTGGTTATTAACAAAGAAAAACAATAGAAGGAGGTGATAGACATTACCAAAAGCTATTTTTGAGATAAAAGGTAAGCAGTGTCATCATCTGGGTCTGAGCTCATTGCAATATACAAGACATAGTACTGACTCTTCTAATAGATAAAACATGGCTTATTATTCTCAAGACAAGTATTAAATACAAGGTAAGCATACTATCTCTCTTGATTGAACTATCACTAATACACTCTTCTGTTATTAGATAGGTCAAGTCTCTTCTCAAGTCAGTCTTAGGTGGTCTTCTTCCTTCTATACGGTCTAGGCTGTCTAGGGTATACTCCTGAGCATAGTTATCTATCTTCCAATATTAAAGCATAAGACTTTTAGGGTATAGATTCTATTGCTATGAAGGAATATACCTAGAACAGCAGTAGCTATAGTAATAGTATATTATTAGCTACAGTATTATTAGCTATATTATTATAATAAACAGTTTTATCCATTAACAATTTTGTTTATAAACAATATTTTTATTGATAGTACAATTTGATATTGAGATATTTCACAAAAGGAAATGTTATTTTTGATATCCGCAAACCTTTCTTTTTAAACACAGTTCCATAAAAGGGCAAAATATTTTCAGTTTTAAAAAGCGAAGATATCATCGCTTAAAGGCCAGAAAATTCTCCTGGTGTGTAGAGAGAGAGAGATGGACTCTTTTTTTTTTTTTTTTCCCTTCACCTTAATTTGGACAGTGCCATTGACTTTGAAATGAACCTGTCTTGATTTGATAGACCTGATTTGACTTTCTCAGAGAGAGAGAGAGAAAGAAAGAAAGAAAGAACTATGCACCAAGAGCTGTCATTCTCATCTCGGAAGCGTCGTCCTGCTCCCTACCCACATGGCAGTCCCTCTCCAATGTCTCCTTCTGTCATGTCTCCTACACTTTCCTCAGGTCCCTACAGTCCCAATAGCTTCCAAGTGCTGGACGGACCCTCCTTCCTTTCCCTGCCGTCAGGTGGTGTGCACTGTAAAAAGAAGCGAAAGAAGAGAAACCGGTCATTGTTAGTGCAGACCTCTTCTGATGCTCTGGTACCAAAGGAGGACACGCCTACACCCACGCCCTCCCCTTCCTCACAACTACAGCCACAGCCACAGCCACAACAACCACAACAACCACAACAACCACAACCACAACCACAACCACAACCACAACCACAGCCATTTTCCTTGTCATGTTGGCAGTATCTCAGAGATGAACTCACTCTCTCTGACCAACACAGTGGATTAGACATAAAACAAGAAAGAATCTCCAATTTCTTAGCTGTTCCTAGTGCACTTGAAAAGGCAAGTTCATCTTCTTGTCTTTATATTCCAATTAAAAACACACTTTATTCTGATACCAAGGGTGTATTAGTTAATGGGATTTGGATTTCTACTATGCCTGGATGCTTTTTTATACACATTTACTATACTACCACTGCGCTTCTGTTTGGCATTGGGCCATTATTGCTTGAACATGTACCACAATCTTCCCTGGTTCTTCATGGGAAAAGGAAGGTAAAAACTCCCTCTCCCTCTCCCTTTCTCTTTTGCTCTTTATAAGATAATAAGAAAGAAATCTTACATGGACAAGTTACTGGCGACTCAAGCCTTGTCAGAAATGCGATCTGATCAAGGGATTATTGATTGCAATTACCTGTGTTGCTATGAAATCCTTTGATCCTTCGCGTCTTTACCACTTCATCCGTGGACAAGCAGTACTAAAACTGTATGTAGTGTTCAATGTACTGGAGATTGGAGATAGGCTGTGCTGCTCCATGGGAACAGACATACTGGGGGCGTTGTTCTCAAAGGTCGCTGTGAGTGAACCCTCCAAGGACAGTGGCAGGGCAGCCCATGCTAAACGACAACTGAGACCATTGCCACTGGTCATTATGGCTGCAGGGTATATGAGTAAGTGCACAGGACCATGGTAGTGTGGACTCATACCCTACACAGTCATCCATACATTGGTGCTGTTCTTCCAAATGATCACACTCAATGTAGCCATCAACTTTTATTCCAACGCCCTCTTGTCATTGCTCATCTCCAATCAGTTTGTGGAGATTAAGCAGTCTGTGTTCAAGAAGTTCGAAAAGGAGAATCTGTTTCAATTGAGCTGTAGTGGTAGGTACAGACAGCCGAGCTTACTGTCATCCTCCCTTCATCTCATACACATGTTGGTGGGCTACTAGACATTGTTGAGCGGTTCCAGCAGGTGGTCTTTCTTATGATTATTACACTGAGAAATGTCGTTGAATTATCAGAATCCTCTCCTTCTTCTATCCTACCCTCCACCTTTGTGCCTCTGTTTCGATTGCCTGCTTCCATGCCATTGGTGACACTGATGACACCAGTGGTGATGGTGATTGCCTCAGAAGTATTGGTAGATTGGTTGAAGCATGCGTTTATTACAAAGTTTAATCAGATACGTCCTTCTGTGTATGGGAAGTATGCTGATATTCTGTGCAAGGATGTGGTGGCAGGATCATCCCCTCGTTTGTATGGCCAGCGTCCTGTAAGTGTGCATGGAGTGTAGGAGTGTAGGAGTGTAGAGGTGTATGGAGTGACTAAGAAATATACCTTTCCTTTTCTTCTGGCACTAGGTATTGGCAGATCCATCACCCATCTCTCGTCGCTTGGGTCTTCCTGTTTTACCCCTGGCATGTATGGTAGGATCTAGTCTAGTCTGCTCTATTATAAAAGAGATCTCCACTGCTGGGTATTGACTGTATGGATCTATAGCAAATACGCATGATGCAGCTATTAGTGCCTATGATCTTCATGTCTTCTACACCTTCAGATACAAATGCAGAATCCATAGCATCCACTCTTACACGTCGTCTATTGGAACACATGTCGGATGTCCATAGTGTTTTCCAGTCTCTTTTACCTACAGGCCTGAACAAGGGAATCTTTGCTATAATTGAATCAGGATGGCTAGAACAAGGACTGGATAAAGCCATCCAAATGATGACATGGACACTGTTGGTGGTTGTGCTTGGTATAAGGTATTCTTTCTTTTCTCTTTCTCTTTCTATTATTTTTTTAATACATGCACCACTGACAATGAGGAAATAGTCTATTGGCTACAAAGGTAGTCGTGGGCACTTTCCTGCTGAGCTATGCCCACCATCGCTACACTAAGATGGAGGAACATCAGACCATGGAGGAGGAGAAAGAGCGCCATACGATGCAGAAAGAAGATGAGGTAAATGCTAGTCCACACACACACGCACGCAAGTACTAAAGAACAGATCTGTGGTCCATAGAGCTACCATGCAAAGGAAAAGATATATTTAAATGATACATCAGATAATATCTTGGGACGGAAGCCTGTAAAGTATACTTTGGAGAATGTGGATCGATTCTCTATGGTAAGAAGTCGGATTCCTTAACATCAGTACAGGAAGTTGAGTTCCCCGATGAATTCAGTAGAGAATGATACGCAAGGCCTCTTTATTATTATTATTATTATTGATATACACATAATAATAAATAAATAAAAAGAGTAACATTATAAAAAGGGTTCTATGAAGGATAACACAGAAATTATCTTTCATAGTCAACGATAGACAAAACATACTATCACTTGTTTCTTGTTTCTTGTTTATTTTCTTTCTTTCTTTTGCTATTGTACTTGAACTTAAATGTGGTGTTGGTGTTGGTGTTATCACTAGCATTGTCATTGATTGCTTCTACAGTCAAGAACTTAACCTAATCACCTGTGAATAAGTAGGGGCCTCTCTGTAAGCAACCACTGCCTTGAAACTAGCAGCTGCCACCATATACAGTGTCTCTGAAGCATATTCATGCAAATGATACTGCTCATCCATTTTCAAAAGTGCTTTTCCACACCCAAAACAGAACTGCTCCATCTTTTGATAGATATGGTACTTGTCATTGAATTGCAGGAAATAGTGTATTACTGTATTCAAAAGAAGAAACAGAAAATCTAGTGACAAAGTAAGTCAAGTCCATTTCTCATCTCTCTCTTATTATTTTTGATAGACTAGCCTATTTTCTTTTCTATTATTTACCTGGTAAGGGAGATTGTTTTACAAACACAGCACATGTCATACTAGCACGGATAACCTTCTGTCGAAACCTCTTGAAGCGACCCAGGGGTTCTGCTGTAGTGTCTGGCGATGGTTCTTGTTCTTGATGTGATTCTGGTTGCATTAAAGAAGAGTCCATGACCATCTTCCATGTTTTGAGAAAATGTGTCAACATTGAGAAAGAAGATGGAGAAGGATGTGAAGAAGAAGATACTGGAGGTTCTTTAGCGGACACATTGGCAAGACAAAGAATCCCAAGACGGCCTTGGACGCTACAATACAATAATAATAATAAAAAGACAAGACATCAAGACCAAGCAATAATACTACACAGTCCATATAGCTCAATGCTGTACCATCCATCCTCTACAGTTCTCTTATGGGGTCTTGTCTCCCACGCGTTACCTTGACAGCCTTTCTTTCAAGGCTAGTTTTGTCTTTTCATCTGGATCTGTGGTAGATCAACACGGAAAGATAGAAAAATATAGATGGGTTAATATGAGAAGTTATTGCTTTGTCTTTTAGCCTTTCTTATTATTCTAATGATATTTTCTTTTTTTTTCTTTTTTAAATAAGTATATATATATATATATTTATACCTGAAAAAGCCATCACTATCTTCTCGATACCAGAAAGGTAAATCTCGAGGCCTAGTGCTTCATTGCCTTGGTCATATTCATCTGCTGCCATTAGAACAAGTCGAATGCCTTGTGTCATGCACTTTCTATCAATTGGGAGGGTAGAAAGAGGATGCTTCTGACAGAGTAGGGCTGTTGCTTCTTCTCTGAGTCTACTGATAAAAGCACTCATATCGGAACTCCATATAGAAGTAGTAGTAGAGTGAAGACTGTTTTTCAATGGAGATGGATATACTGGCCATGGTGTTGAATATGGATAAGAATAGCACTGATTAGGAGGCCAAGACATGAGGAATAAAACAAGAGAGAAAGAAGAAGATGAAAAGATAAATCTATAGGCAAATATCAATAAAGACAATTGTACTATTATCAGTGCTCTATCTATTTAAACATGATCCTCTTTTCATCTATAGTGCCTTTCTTCTATTAAGATTTTGAATTTGCATGTGATGAAGAGTGCTTATCTTTGATACAAGTACACACAAACACACGCACACAGCTCTCTTCCGTGCTTAGCCTATTCATTTTCTATTCTGTGCATACAGTTTGCTTGGAAAGAATGCAGGAGTGTTTATCAGAGGATGTTCATAATAAGACACTAGCTAGGATTTGAGTTGAATTTCATACAAACATAAACACAGGCACAGACGATTGGATGTTATTCTTTATCAATAAGCCCATCCCTTGTGTATGTGTGTGTGGGGGGGGGTAAAAAAGAGTACCAAGGCCTACCAAGGCATACCATATATGTATTGATACACACAAGAAGGTTGGTCCTTCCCGACTCTAGACTCTAGACTAAAATGGCATATTTATCAAAGGTTCCAATGACAGTTTGATATCTCTATAGGGCACTGATTATCTACTCCCGGTCACTAAAATGGCAGTGTGCTGGAAACAATAGGGCCCCACGATGATCCAATTTCCCCCTACAAAAGAACCCATGAGGCCTTCTCTATCAGTGGACATTAGCATAATAAACTAAGCCAATAGTATCATTCTCTTATAGAAGTTTAAATCGAAGGCATGGAAGATATAGAGTAATAAAAAGAGAGATAGACAATAGGCTTCTTATCAGTCTTTTCAGCTGAATCACAAGGGGAGTACAGTGTTGTTGGTGTCTATTATTATGTTATGTTAGATTATGTTATGTTGTGTTATATTGTGTTATGCTATGTTATATTGTGTTATGTTATATTATGTTGGATTGTATTATGTTATATTATGTTGTGTTATATTATGCTATATTATATTATGCTATATTATATTATGCTATATTATATTATGCTATATTATATTATGCTATATTATGCTATATTATATTATGTTATATTATGCTATGCTATGCTATATTAAATATAAAGCGTCTTTATTCTGTTGTAATAAACATATAAGTAAAAAGCATATACTCAGCTACCAATATGTCTTGGTGTGTTAATAGTAATTAACACTGAAAGATATAAAATAATATATTGTCCATAAGTATCTCTCTTTTCTCTCTCTTTATTTCTCTCTCTTTATTTCTCTCTCTTTATTTCTCTCTATTTCTCTCTCTTTATTTCTCTCTATTTCTCTCTCTTTATTTCTCTCTATTTCTCTCTCTATTGTCTTTTTCAGTGTTCTTTACTATGCACAGTCTACTGTAAGAATGTACACATGTGCATTTGTATCTTAATTGTATCTTGGTTATATAGCTGTGTAAGCATAAAAGACAGAATAATAAAAAGCACAGACATACTTTGGCAGCTCGAGATGTGACTCAGATTTTAGTCAATAGCAACACCTTGTTTTATTTGTTTATTCTTTCCTTCTCTGCTATATTATAACCTTTAGGCTCGCATACACCTCCTCTCTTTCAATGTTGCCTAGTCAGAACCTATTTCGTCAGCTAGCTTGTCCTGACCTGCCCAAGTGCTCTCGTTATGCCTGCTTCTATTCGCATACTCTACCTCGAGGTGAGCCAAGGAGTTGACGTGGCATAAACACACAAGGCTTATCCACTACAACCACAACAACAGCACCACTCAACAAGCGTGCAAAGACCTCTTCTTCTCTACTACATGCAGTAACAGAGCCCATAACCAATAGCCAACCAAAAACACGCACAACTGCACATTCCACCACACAACCCATATCTCGTATGGATGTGCCTTCTCCTGTTAGTGGTAAGGAGTTCATGGCCGTCTATTCCCATGTAGCTGTTGTATTTATACCAGCAAACTAGTTAAAAAGCCCTTCTCTTCTGGTACAAGGCCTGCCTCTAATATTTATGCCAATCGAATCCAAGAATCCTCCACGGAAAGACTCACAGTACCTGCCAAAAGACCTATTCTTTCTACGGAGAGACCTACAGCCACAGCACAAAACCCACAGACACTCCTTAGTAATAGACTATCGACCATGATCCAAGGACCCAGAAGAGTTGCTCATACACCCACTACAGTAAGCAACTCTTTATTTTCTCAATACTTACTCACCCACTCACTGCATTCCCTTGCCTGTCCCTAGTCTTCTGCTGCAGGTCCACCTACGATTCTTCCTAATATACGTTCTCATACACCCCTCAAACTAAGACAAGTAAGTCCATGAATGGCTTTCCTTATTTCTATTCTATTCTTCATACTTTATTTCTTCTTTATAGACAACAGTAACAAAGATCTATGAGCACTTTTGTCGCATCTATACTTCTCATCCATCCTCACTTGCCACAGAACACGCGCTACAGCAAGAAGAAGATATCCACCAAAACACACTGAACCCAACAGGCTATAAACAAAAGGCCATGACAGTCCTGATGAGTCTGAAGAAGCGTCCTCAGTCCACAGGACCCACTGACATTGGACTGGAGGGGGTCTGGATAGAACCAGGTTCAGTGGCTATCCAGAGTATAGAGAAAGAGGCACAGCAGTATCGTCTGACACAAAAGCAACTCCAGACCATGGGCTATCCTATGCCAGACATCCTATCCACACCAGGCGGCATAGCACCTAGTAGGACGGGTCTTATGGCTACCTGTGATCGATGTGAAAGACAGTATAAAGTGAAGGATGTATTGGAGCCAATGGACCATACTGTCTGTGTATATCATCATGGTCGTCTGCGGGTGGTACATCAGTCGGGTGAAAAGTTGCGTGTGTACACTTGCTGTGAAGATTCGTTTGGTAGTGAGGGATGTGTCAAAGGGCCGCATGTGTATAAAGGTAGAGGAGGATGAGTGTGGGCTGGCATGGACTGACCCACTCTATGGATGTATTAGATGAGGATTTTGGTACTATGCACAGTAAGATAGCCTATGTAGAGGCACCTGCAAGAGATCCAGCACAGCCACGGTCTCGTCTTGTGGCTTTGGATTGTGAAATGGTAGGGTGATTTATAGCTGGGTCTACACAAGAAAGACTTGTTTAAGGTGATGTATTCATGGTCTATCCACTACTGTTTACTAGGGGTATACAACAGCAGGCACGGAGTTGATTCGATTGACAGTGGTAGGAGAACATGCCAACCTATTGATGGATCATACAGTGCTTCCTTCTCATATGGTCATTGATCTCAATACACGCTACAGTGGCATTAGTACATTGGCAGGAGTAAAGCACAATCTAGAAAGTGTTCGACAAGAGCTATTCAAACACATTGACAAGGACACACTTCTCTTGGGCCATGGTTTGGTAAGGCAGACTGTGTCTTATTTGTAGATGTTGGATAAATAACCTATTCTCTATAGGAAAATGATATGAATGCATTAAGAGTGAGTGGTTTCTATCCATCCACAGTGCCATCATTAACCCATTTTTTATTGACAGATGATCCACACCAACGTCCTTGATACAGCAGCAGTAAGTCTTCTTTCACTATAGTCCTTGCAACAAGCATCCTCACTGACCCTTGTTCTTGTTCTTGTTTTCTCTCTGTGTGTATGTGTATGTGTATGTGTATGTATGATGATAGCTGTACCCTCACCCTCACGGTCTTCCCTATCGCTATGGCCTCAGAACCCTATCCACCCGATATCTCTCAAAGTTCATTCAGGATGGATCTGACGGCCACGACTCTTTTCAAGACGCTCAGACATGTATGGAGCTATTACAAGTGTTCCTAAAGACCAAAAAAAGCCATCTTAATAGCCCAGCCTAGTTATGGCGTCCCTTTTCATTGTCAAATAGATCATATGTGCTCTAATAGATCCATGAGTCAAAAGATTACAATCAATCAATAAAAAGGCGACCTTCTATTGTGAGAGAAGAGTGATGTTTATTGCTCTACAAGTGTGGTGTTATTTATATGCAATGTAGGACCAAACATTCAAGGGGATCTTAACAGCAGGTACAATAGAGTAGCAAAAGACTCGATCGCCTCTATCTACACATAGATCCTTTGCTTGAAGGGTTGAGCAGTGGATGATCTTTTGTAGTGACGTATAACTAAGTCTGCTGAAGTAACCTATTACACACTCTGTTTACTTTTCTACGCGTCAAGATACGTGCGCGTCGATTGACATTTCTAAAAGAACAAATAAGGAAGAAGAAAAGAGAGAGAGAAAAAACAAACAAAAACAAAAAGCGTGTCGCATTAACATGTGTGGTACGTCATAACTTCTCAGCCTATTTAATGAAAAGACAAAAGAAAAAAAAAATAGGAAAAAAAAAAAAGACATACGCAATGACACTCGTTTTTTCATCATGTCTGTACCCAACATTTGGCTTCTAGCTGAAGACCTAAGGCAAGTACACCAGCAAAACAATGAAAAAGAAAGCATAAAAGATTAGATGCTTATTATAGTAAGGGATTAGGGTGGTGATGATTTATATACAAATATACATATTTATATTCATATATATTATTTTGTTTGTACAGTGACGAGACTATCACTGTGCCTAATGGAACCAACCCAGAGGCAGCCCTAAAAAAGCAAGTGGTGATTCTCGAGGAAAGAAACCGCCGTTCCATGGTACGGTTGAATAAAAAACAAGCCGACGACTGGGTGCACTACCATACAGAACAATGCAAAAAGTACAAACTGAAACAAGAGCAGACGCTTCCTCCTTTCTTCTATGAAGAAACACTCGGGAATCTATGTGATGAGTTTGACAAGGCCACAGATCTGTTGAAATCCCAGCCTCCACCTGCTCCTGTGGATGAACAGCCAACTCCAGTAGTAAAAAAGACAGAGGACGATATTCTTTCTGCTACTGAATCACACGGGGTAAGTGTATAGAGATCAATCCATCGACGTCTCTTCTTTATTTCCATTTATTCACGCTCATCCACATATGCCTTATAGTTGAAATCAGTCGCTGAAGCTATGGAGGCATTCAAAGAGACTCAGCATGCTGAGCGTATAAAGATGCAAAAGTTCTTTGAAGATGCGATTACTCAAATACCAAAACCAAAGACTCCTCCACCATCCAAAACAGCTACATTATCCAAAACAACACCACCACCCAAGACAGGGAATGGAAAGGCATCCACTCGAGAGGAAAATAATGCCTTCAACACACCACGACGCTCTACCAGCCACAAAGAAAGACCTCCCTCCTTGTCAAAGAATCATATGTCTCCATCCAACAGTGCAAGCAGTGGTACAAGTGGAAGTGCTAGTGCCAGTCCCATCTCTACTTCCAGTCCCACTCCCAGCACGAGTACGAGTACGAGCACAGGTGCAGGTGTAGGCTCAGGTTCAGGTTCAGGTACTAATCCCAGTCCAGCTACCACTGGAAGTCGAAGAGATCGTGGAAGTCGAAGAGATCGTGGAAGTCATGGAGGTCGAGGGAGCTATCGTGGTTCAAAGAGTCGACGTAGCAGTTACACATACAGAAACAACAATCCAAATTTCTTTCCTGATACATACACTTCAAACTACAGTCCAGGCTATAGTCCCAAAGACAGCCAAAGCCACGACTACCACTCAGGCTATAGCCAAGGCCATCACTCAAGTCCAGGCTCCAGTTTTGATTCCAGTCCACACTATACTCCCCACACTAAAAACCAGCTAGTGTATGATCCATCTCGCGACCCTCGATTGCGATCCAGCGACCCGCCAGCAGTTGCCTCTTCTTCGGATAAACACAACAAACGATCCACCTACAGTGCTAATGAACCCCTTACTATTCCTTCATTCGACACACCTCGCTATAAGACTCATCCAGACATGGGGACCAAGGCAAGACATGATCCTAGTATACCAACTGTAAGGGATAATGGAATTCCTGTAGTGGTTTCTAGTAGTGCTGCTGCCGCGACCACTTCACACAACATCAGTAGCTATGGTCATGGCAGCCATAACAATCTAAACAGCAAAAATAACAAAAAGGCTGACAAATTTTCATCTCATGCATCCTCTTTGAAGCCCTTTCAACCAAAATACGACAGCAAATATCCCTTTTAATGAATAATGAATAATAATAGTATTTCTATCTTTCGCTTGTTGGTTGTAAAAACAAGTCCATGTACATGCCTAAAGATGTTTAGGGTAAATAAGTAAATAACAGTAAATAAACAAACTATTGAATTACACGATTACTCTTCCAGGCCTAAATGTTCTTTTCACTATCCAAGTAAAGAAGTCTCAACAATGACGGCCTGTTAAATCAGTAAGCATTCATTTTATAATTCAAAAGTACTTGAGATAGCAATTGTAGGAATATGTGTAATCGAAAACCAACTTATTACAACTTAATCATTAACCTATTCCATTGATATTATGTCATCTATCTCTTTGGCTTTTAATCCAAAGGTATTTAGTCAGTTCAATGGGTAAGCAAAATATAATATTTATTCATTAATCTTTTTATTTATTTATTCCTACTGGACTTTAATTATGGTGGCTATATACTGCCAGTGTTATGAAAACCTCATTGATATAGTGTCATTCCCTAGAATTACATTTATTCTTCTACAGTACAATAAATTTCGAGTAGTTAGTGTTTTCATAGACAGAGGAATACATGAGTTGATATTTCGATACCTTCAATTACAACTTCGACTTTTTTCAATAGCACAGGTAGACAGTTTTTACTTAATTGCTAAAGTAAATCTTCATAGATAAACATAATACATACCAATACCCACAATAAGTACGGTTAAAGATCATAACCAAAAAGTGTGATAACAAATAATAAAAATACATCTCCCAGCTTTCATTTGTATCTGCTTTATTCGATATCTATACTAATCTATATTTTCTATGATTTCATATCTTGATGATCATATCATTGTCGTATTATTGCATGTATTTATATCATAGTTTTATCTGTTCAAAGTGTATGAATACTCCCCGTTAAATTAGGCTATGCTATTCTTAATTTACAATTGAGTGTGGCTGTATTCACACTTTCTTGAACAAGTAGGTTAATCCTGACTATATACCCAATAGCATTCTTTGAGTGAACCATCTTCAAGATAGATATACAAGCTGTTGTAAGTATTGCTATTTGCGAAAAAGTCATTACAATTGTCCAAATAATGATAGATACCAAATAGAAAGTAGAAATATTGTGATAAGACCAAGAAATGGCAGCTTACTGTAAAAAATGAGTGAGAAAAATCAATCATACACTCCTATGAGCTACGTACTTCTTTTTCTATATATATAGGATAGTTAGGTTTTGAATATAAATAAATACTTATTCAATGAACAAAATGTCAAGATCAGCACAATAAAACACTACTGTTTCAGACTAATTTACAGAAATGACTTCAATCTCTCGCATTTATTTGGAAAGCCCTTTTGTCAGTATGGAATAGACATGCATGCTAATATTGAACAAGGTTTTCTGAATTTTATACGCCACAATCAAGACACACTTAGAAGAGATATACTAAGTGATGTGCAGAATACTGTTACTTCAGGTCTTAGACACTAAAAACGAGAAACTAACAGTTAGCAAATCGTTTTTTTAATTTAAAATAAAAGAAAAAAAGAAAAAAACAGCTACACAAAACATTGATTGTGATGAAACATCTATGATAAGCTGTAGTAGATTTGAATACAGTGAATTAATATTTCAGAGTTAATATAAAAGTACAACAGTCTGCATTAGAATGTATGCCTTTTGGTAGTGATTTCTGTCAAGTTTTTCTATTTGTAGTAATCATTAAAGTATAAAAGAATAACAAACAAGTTGAATAAAAAGAGCAGAGTTAATTGTACGTTAACTAACCAAAATATCTTTGGACCTAAGAAGCCATTAACGACACTATCACGTCAATAGATGATAAATAATAGCTGACACTATTCAATGTTGCTAATAAAATAACTATTTATTTCCTCTTTTTCACTGCATTTCTATCTATTCTTTCTGAAATAAAGATGCTATGCAGCCAACAAGATGTTAATAAAGTAAAGTAAATACAATATGATTATAGAATAAACCAAGGGTTCTTACATGTATTTGCTTTTTATAGGAGACTAATGAGGAGCCTAGAGCAGACTATCCAGGTGCGAATCCTAACAGAGTAATGACAATAAAAGGAAGGGGCATGTGGAGGATGTTGAAGAAAAAGGATTCAAACTCTATCTTATCAATGAATTCAAAATATCGAGTCTGTGTCCTGAGTGCAAGTTCTCACCTTTGAAAACAGTTAAACATGTCAAGAACCCCAGGCCCTATCAACGAACAAAGATACTCCAAGTTAAATGTCATAGTCTTCTCAGGTCATTTCTTTTTAATTTTATATCAAAAAAAAGAAACTCATCTTTCTCCCTTCAAATAAGTGTTCAAACCGATATTATATAAAAGACAATACATTGAAGCTTTAGAGTCGTAATCTCGCTGCTACATTAAACTTTAGACATAGTCTGTTATCTCAAAGGGAAAATGGTACCCACCCAGAGCGCTTTTGTAGATATATAAAAAAGAAAGAAAGCATGACTCCAAAGATACACCTAGAACCAAGAAAACGTCCAAGTCTTCTGGTTCATCCTCATCCTTCTCCTCCCCAATTATTGCTGGAGCCTCGGTTGACTAACTGACGGAAATCCATGATACCGGTAAACTATCTAAAAACATAATGAAGTATATCTTATTGAATTTTTTCATGCAAAAAGACATTATAATGTCTGGTAGTATTAATACTATATCATTGTTTAATTAAGACATTGCATGTCTAAGTCTACTGAACCAGTCATTATTGACAGGTACATAAAGTCACGCTCAATTGAGTTTAATTATCTTTAAAATAAATATTAGGACAATATATATTTTATATGGCCTCCTTTGGCATGAATGACCACGTGGCATCTGTCTGTCATACTCTGGACTCATCGTTGTGCAAGTTCAATACTAAATTTCTACATTGGTAATAGATGCCCTTCTTTTTCAATTCGTCTTTCCAAGGCCCACCAGATGTGTTCAATTGGGTTCAAGTCAGGACTTTGTGCGAGCCAGTACTCAAAGCCCCTAATTTGATGTGTCTCTTTTCACCATCTGACATAGGCCCTAGTATAACAGCTAGCCCACTTGACCATCAAAGCCGTTTCTATTTGTGTTTTACAGTTAAAGATGGTTTGTGGTCTACAGAAAAAGATCCAAACCCTAACTGATTGCAGTAGCTGGTAATGGTGTTTCTACATATATCCACCTGAATCTTCAATCATCCCAATGTCAGTTGATTGTACGAGGCAAATGGACCCTTTCTAATAACATCTTTCCAGGTGTCTTGAATCCATCTCATTCACATTTTAGGGTTTTCCATGACTCTCCAAATACAATGGTGACCCATGTTCTTTGATGTTTCTGATACTATTTTGAACTGTGGGCTTTTTCATCTCAACTACGCTTGCGATGACAGTCAATTTTAATCCAGCCTCCAAATGATAATAAATGCCCCATAGCTTTTTATCTTTTGCTTTATCATATTCTCCACGAGTGTGTGTTTCTGAAAATGTATCCAGCATGTTGTGTTGGTTTAATAATATTTGGAAAGAAGAAGAGTTTTATGCAAAAAAAAAAGTTTTTTTATTAAAATTTAGGCAAGTATTAAATTCAATTGGATGTGACTGTATAACTTATTCAAAAAATGACTTCAAGCAATGAAAACTAGCCAACTCTTAGCCAAGAAGATGAAGATAGTCCCATCATAAGAAGAGTGTATAATATGTTTATTAGAGGTCAAATTGTAGGACAATGGAAAAGACATGCTTCTCGTGTTCCGACTTCAATCCAAAGATTCTCCATGAATTGGTAAACATGAGTAGTGAGCCTACATATGAGATTCTTCTATGAAAGCCTGAGTGCACACAAGTACCATAGTACATCTCTGTATCATCTCACTGATCGGTCTTAACTACAAATGAACATTCTAAGCTCAGTGTACCATTGGACACTTAATAAGAGCTACCTTCATCTATAAATCCTTAGTGGATAAAATAAGACCTATCAAAGGCAATTAAAGTGAAGACACATAATTGATGGCTCTATAATGGTGTGCTTATTCAATGAACCAACCATAAGGCTCCAACATGTAGTCTACCATTAGGTAGAACAACTACACCAAACATAAGGCTCCACCTATGTAGTCTACCATAGGATAGATAATCTACACCAACCATACGGTTGCATCTATCAATAAGCCATGCCATGAACTAATCATTAACTACCAAAAGGTAAAATTCAACTGAAGAATAAGCATCTACAAAAAGTATAAATAATGAACCACTCTTCACTTAATAAAAATTATCTTTGTTCAGTCTCGTTATTTTTCTACTTGTCTGAATAATCACAATGCTACTTATCAAGAGATTTCTGACGATCTTGGTATCTCAAAGAGCACAGTAGCAAGATTGTTCTACTGTATAAAAACAAAGGCATAAATCGACCCAAGCTGCGTACAGGAAGACCTGAAAAGGTTTTATCTACTTCAAAACTGACTATCGTTTTGTCTATTTGCAGAAACCCTATGCAAATAATTGCATATCAGTTGAAAATATGAATGATAAAGGTGTGGGTATTTTCCGTAAGATATTTCTAAAATATATTCATGAACTTGGGGGGTTTCATGCTCACCATCAAAAAAACTTGGCATGATATTTACTCACAATTAAAGATAATCGTAATAATGTAAAAACAAGGTTGATTAGCCAGTGGAAAGGTGGGATAGCGTTGTTTGGTCTGATGTATCTTGTTTTACAGTTTTGGGCAATGATAAGGAGCCTAGAGTGATTAGAATGATAGATGAAAGGTATGAGGAGTGTCATACGCAAAAGAAAATACGAGTATTGCAAGGATTCGGTCATGGTTTAGGGCTGCTTTTGGTGTAAAAGTGTAGGACCTCTTGTACTCTTAGAGGGATCAGTTAATCAAGACAAGTATTTCAATATACTTGCCAGATAATTTATTCTCTGGTTGTAAAAGTTGCAAGAGGACCTCAATGGGACCATGCCCCTTAAAGAAGACAGGCCTTCTTGCCACACAGGAGCATATAGTAAGATGGTACAAACAAGAGAAATGTATGATCAGATGTTTTGATTTTTGGCCTACACAAAGTCCAGATATTAACCCAATTGAGCATGTCTAAGCTTATCTTGAAAGAATTGAGCCATATCGAACAATTATAACTAATAAAAGACAGCCTGAACGATGCTTGTGTAGTGAATGCGAAAAGATTCCAAATGAATTTCTGGAAAATTAGTGGATAGCATGCCAAAGAGGCGCTCCGCTGTTATGAAAAATAAAGGCTTTGCTACAAAGTACTAATATATTTATAATAAAAAATGTAGACAATCATTTAAAGAACAACTGTCCAAAATCTTATTTTATTCAATAAATATTATATTATGAACATCTTAGACTGATAGATGTGCCTTTATTTTCAAATAAAAATAAAAAATAGATTTTTTGTCTAGTCACTTATTACATGAGACTGTATAAGAAGGAATTATTTAAAAAAATCAACAGTCAATTTCCCAAGGCCTTTCAAATATTCTATGGGCGAATATAAAAGGTAATTTCTTGAGTTAGTTCGGCGATCAAATATGATTTATTTCTTGGTATCGTTTGCACCAAAAGATAATTACCATATTTAGTATCTTTGGTTTTTGTCTCTGTCTAAAATTTATAAATCCAGCGGCAGATACAAATTTTTGATAAGAGTGTGTATAAATCGATTTAAAACCCATTCACGAGGGAGGGTGTTTGACTCTAATGGTAATATGTAGAAGAGAATGAAAACATGAAATTATGATGATATAAAATCATAATAAAAATATATTATGTTGAAATTAATTTTTCATCATTCTATAGACAGATTCTACACTTATGAGTTATTCAGTTTTTGATTTTCCTCTGTCTTGCAATCAATAAGTCCTGGACTTTGTATCTGGGCTGTTGGTAATAGCAGAGGAATGAGAAGCAGTTTTCAAAAGAGTACCTGTCTCATTTATTTGGGACTAGGTGCAAATGTTCGATAAATGTGTACGTCTGGCCTTTGGCTATGATTATATGTTAAGAATTTGGGTGAACGTGTCTCTTGAAAGCTAGCATTCACTTGCTATGCGGTCTTGGGGTCATAACATCCTTCTAGCTTTTCGATTGACAGAAACAATGTTTCTGGCTGTTTGAAAGCAGAAAAACAGTGGAACTGGCAATGTTGGAGGCGAACTGAGTGAGTGTGTTCTTGTAGATCACGATCATATTATTTGGTTGTGATTTTGAATGTATTCATAAAGTTTTGCTTATTTGATTAGGAAAACTCATAAACTGGTTGGTTTTGTTTTTTTTTTTTTTGAAATCTTATTTTTTATTTGGATCTCACGAGAAACAATAAAGAGAAAAGACTTCAAAAAAAACAAAAAACAAAACCATTCTGTCTATTGGAACTTTATTGATCCTTTTGGACAGACCAAACTTTGTAGTTACCTGGTTGATCCTGCCAGTAGTCATATGCTTGTCTCAAAGATTAAGCCATGCATGTCTAAGTATAAACAACTCTATACTGTGAAACTGCGAATGGCTCATTAAATCAGTTATGATCTACATGACAATTCATTACTACTTGGATAACCGTGGTAATTCTAGAGCTAATACATGCAAGAAAAGCCTCGACTTCGGAAGGGGTGCACTTATTAGGTAAAAGCCAACCTGGTGTAAAAGCCAGTTTTTTGGTGATTCATAATAATTCAATGCTGATCGCATGGCCTTGTGCCGGCGACGGTTCATTCGATTTTCTGCCCTATCAGGTTAAGATTGTAAGATAGAGGCTTACATTGCCTATCACGGGTAACGGGGAATTAGGGTTCGATTCCGGAGAGGGAGCCTGAGAAACGGCTACCACATCCAAGGAAGGCAGCAGGCGCGCAAATTACCCAATCCCAATTCGGGGAGGTAGTGACAATAAATAACAATGCAGGGCCTTTTAGGTCTTGCAATTGGAATGAGTACAATTTAAATCCCTTAACGAGGATCTATTGGAGGGCAAGTCTGGTGCCAGCAGCCGCGGTAATTCCAGCTCCAAGAGCGTATATTAAGGTTGTTGCAGTTAAAACGTCCGTAGTCGAACTGTAGTTGTTGGCTAGGCGGCTGGTCTTATTGATCTAGTTCCGTTCTAGTCATGACTCTCACGTTTGGTACTATCTGGTGATCTTGGTGATCCAGATACTAGGCCAAACAAATTACCATGAGCAAATCAGAGTGTTTAAAGCAGGCAATAAGCCTGGATGTGTTAGCATGGAATAATGAAATAAGACATGGCTCTATATTTCGTTGGTTTTAAGAGACCATTGTAATGATGAATAGGAACGGTTGGGGGATTTGTATTTGGTGCTAGAGGTGAAATTCTTGGATCACCAAGACAAACTACTGCGAAGGCATTTCACCCAGGACGTTTTCATTGATCAGGTCGAAGTTAGGGATCGAAGACGATTAGAACCGTCGTAGTCTTAACAGCAAACTATGCCGACTAGAGATTGGATAGGTTCATTTTGGCTTATTCAGAATCTTAGCGAAAGCAAAGTTTTTGGGTTCTGGGGGGAGTATGGGACGCAAGGCTGAAACCTAAAGGAATTGACGGAAGGGCACCACCAGGAGTGGAGCCTGCGGCTTAATTTGACTCAACATGGGGAAACTTACCAGGTCCAGACATAAAAGGATTGACATATTGAAAGCTCTTTCTAGATTTTATGGGTGGTGGTGCATGGCCGTTCTTAGTTTGTGGAGTAACTTGTCTGGTTCATTCCAATAACGAACGAGACCTTTGTCTACTAAGTAGACAGACCAACTAAAAAGTTGGGTTTGTGCTTTGGCACTTCTGTCTTCTTGGAGAGACTACCTGCAATACGCAGGATGAAGAAAGGCAATAACAGGTCTGTGATGCCCTTAGATGTTCTGGGCCGCACGCACGCTACACTGACAAAGTCAGCAAGTCTATCACCTTGGCTGAGAAGCTTGGGTAAACTTTTGAAACTTTGTCGTGCTGGGGATTGAGCTTTGTAAATACTGCTCATCAACGAGGAATTCTTAGTAAGCGCAAGTCATCAGCTTGCGTTGATTACGTCCCTGCCCTTTGTACACACCGCCCGTCGCTACTACCAATTGAATGGTTATAGCAAGACTATGGGATTGTTGGGAGCTAGTTGGCAACAACCAGCTCTTGATAAAAACTAGGTCAAGCTTTTCTATTTAGAGGAAGTAAAAGTCGTAACAAGGTTTCCGTAGGTGAACCTGCGGAAGGATCATTACCAGTGTGTCTGATGCATCTTTTTGTTTTCAGTTTTGTAAGTATGTTCTCCTGAGTCTGGCAATTGCGCCTTTCTCCTTGACATCATAAACAATTTCAAAATTTGCATTCTAAACATCCTACCTGTGCTTCATCTCATTTGTCTTGGGGCTTGAAAATAGTTCTTCTTTCGGGAAGACTGACCCCAGCGTAGGCAAAAACAAACTATATTATACTATAAATTATCAACTGAATCTTAGTTGGAAAACTATGTTTTAACATGACTGTAAAAGGTTATAAAACAACTTTCAGCAACGGATCTCTTGGTTCTCGCATCGATGAAGAACGTAGCAAACTGCGATACTTAATGTGAATTGCAAATTCAGTGAATCATCGAGTCTTTGAATGCACATTGCACTCATTGGTATTCTAATGAGTACACTTGTTTCAGCATCACAAAAAAAGCACAAACAGTAATGTTTGGTATATGGGCTTGTATTTCTATGAAATGGAATTCAGCCTTAATTTAGAGGTGTTTAATCAATCATTCCGTGTCTATCTAACAAAAGATAAGGATCAGACATTTGTTTTTTATGCATTAACAATGTCAACATTCGGTTTCTCTGGGACTTTTTAAGAATGTTTCTGGACGCAGAATTAAGAATTCACACCTCTATACATAAACCATTGTAACTATGATATGAATTTTAGTAGGATTACCTGCCGAACTCAAGCATATCAATAAGCGGAGGAAAAAAAACCAGCATAAATTCCCCAAGTGATTCCCCAAGTAGCGACAAGTGAAAGGAGAAAAGCCAATTATTGGAACCTGTCTGGCCTAGCCAGTCCGGATTGTAGACTAGTGAGCCGTTTTCCAGGCAAGCCAGGCAAAAAAGTCCCTTAAATGGGATATCATTGAGGGTGAGAATCCCATCTTTGGTCTGAGCAATAATGTCTTTATGTGATACGGCTTCAAAGAGTCAGGCTGTTTGAGAATACAACCTAAATGGGGTAGTTGAATATAATCTAAAGCTGATTAATGGTTTATCACCAACATCAAAGTACCATAAGGGAAAGTTGAAAATAACTTCTTTTTTTTTTTTTTAAAAAAAAAAAAGCAGTACGAGAAACTGCTGAAAGAAGTCTGTTTATGGTTAGACTAGCTGACCAGTCATTAGTCTTGGATTTGTCCATGATGTACATGCTGGTCTTTGACTAGCCAACAACAGTTTTTTCTGTGGTAAACATATCTATACACAGGAATATTGCTCCTTAGGGAGTGTTATAACCTGTTGTTGAATACAACAGAGAAGACTGGGGCTTACGGTGAGCGCCATTATGGCTTTTCTCTGGTTGACTATAAGGGTAGTGGTATCAAAAGGCTTGTCGCGGTCTTGCTGCTTCTATGTATAGTATCTTCCAAGATTCACTTAGTTTGTTGGTTTAATAACCTTAAATGGTCTGTGATTCAAGCGGGACCAAAGAGTCCAACATAAATGCAAGTATTTAAGGGTGTCAAGCTCTTATGCAATTGGAAATTACCTGGATATGAAGCCCTTAGGGCAGCAATATCATCTGGCTTTGACGTTTTTAACTGAAAAGAACCAGATTGAGCATTTATGATGAGACCTGGAAGCTGGTGAACTATGCCTGAATTGAGTATAACCATAGGTAACTCAAGAGAGGGCTCGTAGCGACTTGACGTACAAATCAGTCGTTGAATCTGGGTATTAGAGCAAAAGACTCTTCGAGCCATCTAGTGACTGACTGACTGCTGAATTTTCCCCCAGTTTAGCAGAAGCTCAAAGTCAGGCTTGGAGGTTTATTAAACTGTTAATAAGCTCTTGGTGTGAACCGGAGTGAAACAGTCTCTAGTACAGATATTGGTAGTAGCAAATACTCAAATGAGAGCTTTGTAAGAATGATATGAAAAAAGGGTTTCTAGATCTGTACTTTGTCTAGTGTTTGTCGATCCTAAGAGATCGGTAAACTGGTTAATATCCTAGGACTATGATAAGAATTCTCAGCGGCAACGCAAGTGATCTTGGAGACATCAGTATGAACTCCAGAAAGAGCTTGCTTTTCTCATTCAAAGACTTGCACTGACCATGAAATAAGCGTAGCTTAAGAAATGGTGAGTCGTCTGCTAGAGCATTGTACTTTATGCAGTGTCTGGTGCATTCATAATGATCACTGAAAATCCAAGGGAAAGATTTTTCTTATCTAGTCGTGCCCATAACCACATCATGTCTTCAAGGTGGAAAGCCTCTAGTTAATAGAGCAATGTAGATAAGGGAAGTCTGTAAAATGGATCTGTAACTTCGGGACAAGGATTGGCTCTAAGAGTTGGGTAGATTAGAGCTGGTGGTAAAGGAGTGGCTGTTGGCCAGGCTGCTGTTTGCACTGCCAGAGTTCGGTTTACAATTAACAACCAACTTGGGACTGGTACGGACAAAGGGAATTTGATTGTCTAATTAAAACATATCATTGCGATAGCCAGAAAGTGGTGTTGACACAATGTGTTTTCTGCTCCGTGCTCAGGATGTCAAAGTCAAGAGATTCAATGAGGCACAGGTAAACGGTGCAGGTAACTATGACTCTCTTAAAGTTTCTAAATGCCTCTTCATCTAATTAGTGACGCGTGTGATTAGATCAACGAGATTCCCATTGTCCCTTATCTACTATCTAGCAAACCCACAGCCAAAAGAACGGGCTTGGCAAAATCGGCGGGGAAAGAAGACCCTGTTAAACTTGACTCTAGTTTGACATTGTAATGGGACATAGGTGGTGTAGGATAAGTGGGAGCTTCGGCACTAATGAAATACCACTACCCTTATTGTTTTCTTTTACTTAAATAATCATGATGGATGGTACTTTACTGCTCATCTCGTGGTCTTAAGCGTCTTTATGGCGTGACTCATGTTATTGACATTGTCAAGTAGGGAGGGTGGCCTATCGATCCTTTAGACTTCCTCAAGTCTTAAGGCTAGAGATTCCAGAAAAGTTACTACAGGGATAACTGGCTTGTGGCAGCCAAGCATTTATAGCGACGTTGTCTTACTGATTCTTAAGTGTTGGCTCATCCTATTCTACAGAAGCATAATTCTGTAGGCATTAGATAGTTCACTCATTAATAGTGAACGTGAGCTGAGTTTAGACCATCGTGAGACAGGTCAATTTTCCCTACTGATAGTTGCGACATTGTGAAAGTAATTGAAGTTAGTACGAGAGGAAAGCTTCGTTCAAATAGTTGGTATTTGCGGCTGGCTAAAAAGTCAATGCTGTGAAGCTACCGTTTGATGGATAATGGCTGAACGCCTTAAAGTCGAAATCCATGCTGGAAACAATATCAAATGGCTATCTCCTGTACTAGATAAGTACAAATTGGTCGCAAGACTGAATACCATATTTTGCTGATTGGTTTTTGGTGTGTAAAGGTGCCATTGACCTCAGCTTTATGATAATGCTAATACAGAGATGTGATGAACTACATGCAAACGACATGAAACTGACGGAGTGTTGTAAGTAGTATTGTGGTTTTATTGCTACGATCTACTGAGATTAAGCTCTTGTCCTTGAATTTGTTCTTAGGAACACCTTCATAGCCAATTCATTATGTGAAAAAGGACGAATAAGAAAGTTGGACATTGTTATGATGTTTGCTTTTTTATTCATTTTTTTTTGTGTTGGTGAGTGTCAGCGTTGACCTAGTAAGTAAGTGCACTTTGTTATTTGCCAAGTCATTACTATTGTTTCTTACTTATGTGTTTTGAATACTTTTACTTGGTGTCTTTGATATTGCTTGGGATTGTATTTTGACGCATTCAAATAATAGTTAAAGCCTTCTACTATTATAATACTATTAATTGGTCTTCAGTGTATTTAATACAATGTTGATGGTCTAACATTCTGCTACAGTGCTTTGACTCAAAAATACAGTCAAAATTGGGAAGGTTATTTAAATTCTTACAATATCTTCAGAAAAGTCTTTGTATACTCTATATAAGCTTCAAAGATATAGGTTAGTGAGTGAGAATAATTAATATGGAGGGTCATATCTTCTGGCGTCCCAGACTAATATATGGTGAATGGTCGAAGTATGAAAAGCTTCAATGTTAGACATGTTTTTCAGACTTCATGCTGACAATTGTTTTGGATTTCACAGTAACATTAGTATATTGGAATAGTTTAAGTGTATTAATATGCCATATTTTTTTAGAGACTATCAATGTTCTAAATACCTTGTATATTTTGTGAATATTGCACGTCCTAAGCTATGTATCTACCTTTCTATTATAATCATATGCTATTATATTAAATATTACTAATGGAAGAATGATGCTTTGAAACATCTTGCAGGTATAGACTAGAATAAACTATTTAATACTAGACGATCTAATTTAAAACCTTTCTTGTTATACTTTTATAATGCTATAGCTTTATATAAAGAACTCTTATTAGCAGTAATTTAACTACAACATAATACAGGTATACTAATTTTATGAAATAGTAGTACACAATTTTATACAAAACAAATACAATTTTGGGGCAGTTTTTTAGTGTTGTACATTCCATTTGCCCACTGGGCCTGATGGCCACTTTATGAGATTTTGAGTTTCTCTTCTAAGTTTATAATCACGCTCAATTGAATGTAATACTTGCCGAAAATTTAATAAATACTTTTTTTTAATAAAACTCTTCTTCTTTCTAAATATTATTAAACCAACACAACATGTCGGATAGATATCCAGAAACTCACATCTGTGGAGAATAGGACAATGCAAAGGATAGAGGATGATGGGGCATCTATTACCTATTGAAGGCCGGATTAAAGTTGACTATTATTGTAAGCATAGTTGAGATGAAGCCTACAGTTCAAAACATTATCAGAAATATCAAAGAATATAGATCACCATTAAGTTTGAAGAGTCATGAAAACCCCCAAAATAGTGAATAAGAAGTTCAGGCAACTGGAAAAGGTCATTAGAAAGGGTCCATTTGCCCCATATAATCAGCTGAAACTGGAAAAGTTGAAATTTGAGGTGGATGTGTGTAGAAACACCCTTATAAGCTACTGCAGTCAGTTAGGGTTTGGTTTTTTTTTCTGTTGACCATACGTCAGCCTTAACTGAAAAACACAAGGAGAAACAGCTTTATTAGGCTAAAGAATATATCAACTGGACAAACGACCAGTAGAGAAGGGCTACTTAGTCTGATGAATTCAGGTACACTGTAAACTAGGATAAATACATTAGCGAAGTGTTTTATTTAATGTTGAACATGCCTTATCTATTTTGTTCTGATATTCATTTTCAAAAGCATTCAATTCAATCGGATATGACTACTGTATGAAGAGTTATATAATCTTCCAAATTCAAATCCAATAGTAATTTATGGTGAATAAATCCAAGCCATGATTGTTATTGTTTCTTTTTATATTTTTTCGCCACAACTTCATCCAAAGGCGATCATGTCTTTGTAAGGGCTCTGTAGATCATTTGTAAAAAGAAAAAGAAAAGGCCTTATTATTACAAGTACTATCTTAATAAATGGTCTTAAGTCTACATCACCTGTATTAATGAAGCAATGTTTATTTAGAACATTCAAGCTGAGAAAGGGGTATAGACTTGAAGCCCATGTAGCAGAGTTACTCATGAAATACTTTAGTGAAATCTTTGACAAATAAAGAGTATCTTCAATCTAGGCTCTACTGTGCTCTACACCTACAGCCATACACATCTATCCATTTACCACAATAAGCATTCCACACCCATTCACTTGATCAACCTACTCTACAGTCTACATTCATTCCACACTATTCAAGCTCTTATAAATATCAAGCTGAGGAAATAGAGTGTGTGAATCCTTTTAATGGATCTTTTTTTTATTTTTATATATCGTGTTTTGGCAATTCACATACTATTACCATATTATATCAGTAGCTATTACTTTGTTTAATTGGGTGAGTAACTTGGGCTAGTTGGGCTATAGCTCGGTGAAGTAGGCGAGTAACTAGGTGAGGTAGGCGAGTAGCTTGGACTTGTAGGTGAATAGCTTGGACTCGTTGGACTATAGCTAGGACTAGTAGGGCTGTAGCTTGGACTCGTTGGACTATAGCTTGGACTAGTAGGGCTGTAGCTTGGACTCGTTGGACTATAGCTTGGACTAGTAGGACTATAGCTTGGACTAGTAGGACTGTAGCTTGGCGAAGTAGGACTATAGCTAGGACTAGTAGGACTATAGCTAGGACTAGTAGGGCTGTAGCTAGGACTAGTAGGGCTGTAGCTTGGACTCGTGGGTGAGTAGCTAGGACTTGTGGGACTGTAGCTTGGGCTAGTGGGTGAGTAACTTGGCGATGTTGGACTATAGCTAGGCGAAGTAGGTGAGTAACTTGGCGATGTTGGATTATAGTTGGGCGAGCTAGGCGAGTAGCTTGGTGAAGCAGGTGAGTAGCCAGGGGAAGTGGCATAGGATGGACTTGAAGGTGAGTAGCCTGGAGATGTAGGCAGATATCCTGGACTCTGAGCAAATGGACTAAGATCACCACGCCAGGGACTAGCACCAGCAGGACTACCTGAACCACCCGAGTTACCCATTGGCGAGAACAAAGGTTCAGAAGGCGATCCTGGTTGTGAGAAGTCAACCCACTCGGGAGATCGAGTATCATAGGGGGTGGCAAGATTAGGCGTCATATAGCCTGGACCTGGGGTGGCAAATCCAGCAATATCACCCACTACACCATTGGGCATGAGTTGGCGGTTGTCTTGAGGCACTGTCTTGAGCATCTCTTCATCCAACATCACATCAAATTCACCAGTACCAAGAGGTGCCATTTGACCCAACATAATGTTCTCAGCAACACCTCTGCAATCATCCAATTCACCCACAGCAGCAGCCTCCATAAGAATTTCCACAGTCTCTTCGAATGAACATCTCATAAGGGCACCTGTTTCAGCTCTGTTGATACCGTGACGAGTAATGGCCATCAAATGTCCACGGTTGGTCATCACATCACAAAGCAATGCCAAGTGACGGTAATTGACGTAAGAACCATCGAATTCAATGACATTTCTCAATTCCTTCAGCAATGCCTTACGCGTAGCCTCAATACCAAGTACTTCCATGATTTCCACTGTGTTGTTGGAGTAAGTGCGTCGTTCATCCACACCGTGTTGACTCATGACTTCTTGCAAGTTGATGCCGTCAGTATCAAGACCCCACTCTTGCGTTGTTTCGAATTCACCCTTGGCATTTAGTATAGTGGTTTTACGCTCTACAATGTAAACCTTTCTGATACCAGGAATACCACGCAAGTTGATTGAGCTCAGCAAACTGACTTCAAGTTTACGCAAGAAGGTATCTTCTTCACCTTTGCTTTCATCATCATCGTCCTTATCTTCATTCTCATCCATCATGACTCTGCAACGAATAATCAGTTTCTCAGAGTTCTCATCACTGCCAATAACGTGAAGATCATGACGGAATTCCTCAGAGATCTTCTGCACTACTTCTGTAATGTTTAGACGCTTGTCAATCATCATACCACGGTTCAATTCAAGACGTAACAACCAAGGAGAAACACGAGTCACTACAGGTGAGTTATCATCTTCCAGCTGGTAGTAAGTATCAACAAAGTCGGCATCCTCTTCAATAATGGTGCTACGAGGATCAGGATCATAGTAGATTTCAGCTGCAGAAGTGACTTTGTGGAGAGTGGTGTGTTCCAAATTGACTTGCACTTCTTTAGCCAACTCGATGTTACGGGATCTCTCAGCATCCAGCCATACTTCAAGACGAGGTGTTTTGATGTTCTTGGCTACGTTGATGATTTCCTTCAAACGAGGGACACCAAGAGTGACGTTTTTACTGGACACACCAGCATAATGGAAAGTGTTCAGTGTCATCTGGGTAGCAGGTTCACCAATAGACTGAGCAGCAATGGTACCCACCATCTCACCAGGAGCAACTACAGCAGTCAAGAAACGAGACTCAATCTCACCAATGATCCTACCATTATGATCAGTAAATATAATCTAAATAAAAATAAAAATAAAAAAGAAAGGGGGTGACTTACCATTCAAATGCCTGTGAAGTCAGGTGGAACTCTTCTACCACTCTCTTTGCAGCAAAGGTGGAGCGCAAGAGAATGTTAAACAGGGTAGTGGCATTTCTCTGTACTTCTGCTGTAATCTTGTCATTGCCTCTAATGACCAACAGACGTTCTGAGAGAGCCTTCAAACTGTCGATGACTTGAAGAGGATGAACATCAGAAGGCTTTCTAGGATCAATATGGAAGATCTGCTGTGAATTGGTCACCAATCGATGAAGATTGACAGGCAGTGGCCATTTATCATCACCATTCTTAAAGACAAAGCTTCTCAATAGCTCACGATCATCCGAAAGCTGATTGAACTCCTGGTCAAGTAAGACTTGACTGTCTCCTCCTTCAATACGTTTGAGGATATTGTAATTGAGAGATCCCTTTCGGAAACCACCACTGGCCATGTCTACTCTGTACTTCTTGGAGAACTGTGCAGGTGTGCATCTCAAAGAAGCAAATTTTTGTTTTTCCACAAAACAAGCGTCCATACCATCCTCACCATAAGTGAATTGGATAATGTCACCCAATGAGTTGCGCACAGTACCATCGTATTTGACCATGACATCTTCTAGTGCCTTCACAAGACGACGCTGAATATAGCCAGTCTCTGCCGTCTTGACAGCAGTATCAATCAAACCTAATCAAACGTCAGTCTCTTATTTCTTACAAGCTACACTACCTTCACGACCACCCATAGCGTGGAAGAAAAACTCGGTAGGGGTGAGTCCTCGCAGGTAAGAGTTCTCTACAAAACCTCTACTTTCTGGACTATGATCGTCCTTGGAAAAGTGGGGAAGTGTACGATTCTTAAATCCGTAAGGAATACGTTTACCCTCCACGTTCTGTTGACCCACACAAGCAGACATTTGAGAGATGTTAATGAAAGAACCCTTGGAACCAGCAATAACCATCTGCTTCACGTTGTTGTCGTCCTTCAAGTTGTTCTGGGCCATTTTACCAGCATCATCACGAGCCTTGTTCAAAGACTGATTGACTTTTGCTTCAAAAGACTCACGCAGTGTCATACCAGGCTGGATTTCCAATTTATCCTGTTGTGCTGTGATAATGATCTCTTGCACACGCTGTTTGGCTTGAGTAATAATGTTGGTAATTGTCGACATGGTGTTTTTATCAGCAATGGTATCACCAATACCAATACTAAACCCATTCTGCAGCAACCAGTAGTTGACGACCTGTTGTGTGCCCGTAAGGAAGTTCTTGGCAGCTTCAGCTCCCAATTCATTGACAATAGTATGGATCAACCCACCACCAGCTGTACCAACTGTCTTTTTACATACAATACCACACAGGAGCTCGCCATTCTCAATAATGACACGTGTATCTCCTGGTGAAATGTAGCTGGACTCAGCATCAGGATGTGTAAAGTGGAATGTCTGACAATTGATACCACGGGGAATCACCATGCTGACAATCTGCTTGCCTGTCCACATGGGTTTTGGCTTGAGAATAGCAGGAGGGGGTATATAGCCGTCCCAGTCTGGCACCCACATAACAATATTCATGACCACATCTTTGCTGATGAATGTATCTCTCAGTGTGAACTTGCGAATACCACAGAGAGTGTCTTGGACAATACCCATAACAGGTTTATTGGATTGTGGAGAGACAATCTGTTTTGGTACCATACAGATTTCTGTTACTTCAGCACGGGTTTCCAAGGATTGAGGAACATGCAAGTTCATCTCATCACCATCGAAATCAGCATTGTAGGGTGATGTGACGGATAGATTGAGACGGAAAGTAGAGTAAGGCATGACACGCACTCGGTGACCCATCATGGACATCTTGTGAAGAGAGGGTTGACGATTGAAGATGACTACATCACCATCATTGATGTGTCTCTCCACCCTGTAGCCGTACTGAAGAGGTATTTCTCCAGCACGCTTGCGATATCTTAAATCAATACGCTCACCATTGTCACGAATCACATATTTAGCACCAGGATGTTCTAGTGGGCCATTGCGTACGAGGATTTGTAGTTTGTCAATGTTGTAGGGGGTGACAATCTCAGGGTAGGTCAAGTTACGAGCAATACTACGAGGGACACCCACTTCATCCAGAGACAGATTGGGGTCACCCGTAATAACAGTACGAGCAGAGAAGTCCACACGTTTACCCATAAGGTTGCCACGAAGACGACCTTCCTTACCCTTCAGTCTTGCTCTGATGGATTTGAGCTAATAGAATAAGAAAGTAGATTCAATACCCGAGTGTTTGTTTGTTTGTTTGTTTGTTTACTCATTGACTTACAGGTCTTCCTGACTTTTGTAGTGCTTGGGGTTGTCCTGCAATATCATTGTCCATGTAGGTAGCAATATGGAACTAATGCACTTTCTTCAGTATTTCGATTCTTCTATGATTGAATTACCTGTAGTAATGCCTCAAACTCCTGCACAACATGCACAGGAGCACCTTCTGACTCACATCTTCGCACATTAGCATTGGCTTTTAAGATATCCGATAGTTTATGGGTCAAATCATCCTCTCCTCGACTTGTGCCGTCCATCTGAATACTAGGACGCACTTGTGGTGGTGGAACAGGAAGCACGGTTGTGACCATCCACTCTGGACGAGCAAATTCTTCTGATAAACCCATATCACGAATATCTTGGTCTGTGATGCTTTTTAAGATCTGCAGCACTTTGCTAGCTGTCAGTTGAGTACGACCCTCTCCAGCCGACTCCTTGTTTCTGTGAGTAAAGAAAAAGAAAGAAAAAGAAACCTATGGATTACTTACTTCACTAGCATTGGATCGGAACTGAGCATACAACTTCAACCCATCCTTACGAATAGCAGGCTGCTTATATCCACATCCACCATGAGCATGTTTACGCTTGCCATCTATGGTCTCCTTTTCTTCGCTCCCTTCTTCTGCCTCTTCACCACCATCACAGGTCATTTTTGTCTTGGCAATATCCCAGACTGCTCTTAACCTTGCCTTTGGATCTCTCATTTTACGTGCTCTAATAAAACGAGGATTGGACTACACATAACAAGAGTAAACGTCATATAAAGCCACACTATACACACATCATCCACTTTAAGTTTTGAACAATGAAAACAGACGCACTCTAGGATCTTCTTTACTTTGGTCAAGAAACCTGCACAATACCAGTAAATAAGAAGAAGAGTAGGAATAGGAATAGGAATAGGAAGAAGAATAAGAATAAGAATGAATGCGCTTATACCCTTTCTCCTTATCATTCGCTTACCAATATGATAGACAGGCTTAGCAAGTTCAATGTGCCCAAAATGCCCAGGACATTCTGCCATCCCCTCACCACAGGTCTGACACTTATAATTGCGGTCAATCGTACCCATGCGAGGATCCAACAGACCGCCTACTCTAGGCTTCTGACTGCCTTCATCGTACAGTTCGGGGAATTCGATCTTGGCCACAGACATTGCTTTCTGTAAATCAAGATGCAATGGTTAGAACAACGATCTCAAAACAGACATGCCGCAGTGATCATTGCTCTTTTCCCTTTAAAAAAGAGGTTCGAAAGACACATACAATCTCATCGGGCGAGAGAATACCAAATTGCACCACATCGACACGCCTCAAAGGGGCAGATGAAAATGCGAAAGTGTGACCACTCATACTGTTGAGTGATAATAATAACAATGGCTAAGAAGTAAAAGGTGTTTTGCAGTAATAAAAAAAAAAGGGTTATTTTTTTTTGTATTTTTTTTTTCCTTTTTTGTGTTTGTATGTAGATGTGTGTGTGTAGGTGTGTGTAGGTGTAGGTGTAGGTGGGTGAGCCAGTTGCGTAGATTTATGTGTGTATGTGTGTGTGTTTTTTTTTTGGCTTTTTCCTTTTTTAGCTTCCTAGAGTGAATGAAGTGTAGAAGAGGTGCTTGAGTGATGAAGAGTAAGAACACGTGGGTGTGGGCGTGTCGAGAAGTACAAACAATACTTGTCGTTCAAACAGATGATGTTCGAGCAAAAGAGCTGAACGGAGCGCAGCAGCCAACGTCAGCGTTTAAATAGGACGATGTTCGCTATGTACACCTTATTGCCTAATATAAACAATGGACAGTGTGACGTAGATCATATATCAATTCCCCGATCTGTTCTAGTGTATAGTGAATCTTCTATTTTACTCCACAGTGTCTATTCTGCTCCACAGTGTCTATTCTGCTCCACATAGACTCCTCCTTCTATAGCAGATACACTGCAGTCTTGAGAATGAATCACAAACCCAAGTCCAGTGACTCGTTTGATATATGCTTCACTGATAACTCACTCCTTTATTATATCAGAAACACCGTGTCTGTTCCGAACAGTTCTTTGCTTGGATGAAACGTGACTGTTTATGAACACAGGCTTCTCCAAAATATTTTCTATGCTTTGATTCTCTATTGCACAGCACAGCCCTCATGCGTAGTTTATCTCTTCTTGACCATAGCTGCGTGTCTCTGGAGCATATCCCATCATCAGAGGGACGCTCCTTTATTGTTCATGATCCCGAAACAAGCACCATTTACGCTGCATTCGAAGACAATGAGGCTACCATTCATATTATGGCTACTGGTCTTTCACCTGTAGATCCTCTTGCCTTTTCTCTTCTCGGGCATATTCCCTATGATCCCAAACAGAGTCCTTTGGGGGCTATTGTAGACTTTACTTTCCTATCTGACCTTCAAGTGGCATGTCTTGTTACTCGTGAGGGTGATATTATTCTTGTCAGCAAAGAACGCTTTGAAAGAGGCGAGGAAGTGGTAAAATCGTTTTTCTTTCTTTCTTTCTTCTTTTATACCAATAGATGGACACGGCTATAGCATAAGGGTAGCATAAGAGTAGCATAAGAAAAGAGTGCTTATGGGCATTTTCCCTTTCTCTTTTCTAGTTGGAGAATGTAGGCACTGTGGATGCTGGTGTTCATGCCATGACATGGAGTCCTGACCAAGACTTGGTTATTTTGGTGACAGGTAGACCATAGAGTCAACTTTGGGTGCTGATATTCTATCTTTTCTTTTTTTTCTTCTCTTTTTACTATGATACTAGGAGAAAAGAATGTATTGGTCATGACCCAGGACTTTGATACCATCACAGAATATCCTCTTCATGTACAGGAACAGGGTGAAGGTAGGTTATTTTGAATTTGATATATATAAAGGGACACCAATGGACATTGACTAAGCAAACACACTGCGTACCAGGTGTACAGCAGAGTGTGGGTTGGGGTAAAAAGGAGACTCAGTTCCATGGATCTGCTGGAAAAGAAGCAGCACTGCAAAAGGTAGATGCTAGCAAGTTCTCTCTTTCTGAGGACGATGATCAACGCCCCCGTATTGCCTGGAGAGGAGATGGAAGTCTGTTTACTATTTCAGACATTGATCCATTGAAAGGTATATTTCTCAATCAAACTGTGTTGGTGTGTGCCTGTGGATAGCTTATAACATGGATTGTACACAGATGCTCGTGTCATTCGCATCTACAATCGTGAGGGTGTGCTGCAGAATACAAGTGAGCCTGTGGACTGCTTGGAACATGTATTGGATTGGAGGTAGTGTGTCACTATCTGTAATCTATAGCTTACTGGGTTGGATGACTGACAAACATGTGTCTCTATGCATTGTACTGTATAGACCTTCAGGCAACTTAATCGTCTCCAGTCAAAGATTACCCCATCGCCATGATATTGTGTTTTTGGAGAAGAACGGTCTTCGTCATGGTGAATTTACACTGAGAGAAACAACCCAACACAGACTATTACAAGTGTCTTGGAACGCAGACTCCAGTGTTCTAGCTGTTTGGATTGAGGCACTGGTACCTGCCACTGGAAAGATGCAGAAATCTGGTAGATATCACACATTGTTGAGCTTTTAGACAACAGAGAAGAACTCATAGCTACAATTTAGTACAATTCTGGACATCGGGCAATTACTACTGGTACATGAAGCAGTCTATTGTTCTTGCTCAAGGTGCTGATGTGGTTGGATTTGCATGGGATGTAGAATCTCCATTGAGAGCCTACGTTGTGAGTTCATGTAAGTAGCAATGCACATCTATATGCACACACCAAAGAATAACTCAATACAAACTATTCTCTTATGGGGATGATCAGTGGGTCATTACCATTGTCTGAACTACGCATGGGATATTCTTGGTAGTACCTCTGTAGAAGAAGATAACGCAGGCTACATTGCTGTGATGGATGGAGGTGGGTCTTTTAGGATCAGTAAAGATATCGATCTATGCATTTTCATTTGGCTTACTTGTCATCATAACAACAGCCTCTGTACTTCTGACACCCTTTTCTCATCAAAATATACCTCCTCCCATGTGTGCTCTTAAGCAACCGACCAGTGGGAATGTTCGACATGTCTCTTTTGGACCCAACAGTGCAGGCACCCAGATGGCTGTTCTTACTACAGAGAGAATCCAACTCTTTGAATTGCCTGCCAATGCTCGTGGCCCAGTGACAACCTTTGCTTCTTTGCTATTCCCGTATGTGCCTAGGACTAGCGTGAAATAGTTTAATGCTAACACAATTGCAATGATAGTAGTGTGGACGCCAACACCTCATCGTATGGCCACAGTCCCATACGCCATCTGCAGTGGATGGAAGAGAGACAGCTGGCTTATCTTCAGTACAATGAAGAAAAGGCTGTAGACATGTTATGCATTGCTACATTTGTGGCAGAGGATGAAAACAGTCTGACTGTAGTAGCTACTTCCATGGAGACCCGTATTGGGCGACTCTATTACAATGTCAGTAACAAGGACTTGATGGTTCAAAATATCACTGGCACTGTGTATGAAGGTATACCTTATCATAGAAATAATAAAATGCCATGGAGGAGTACAAGAAGAATAACCTGTGTATTTGTCCATCCAGTACATCTCCATGAGGATCATAAGGCCACTCTTCAAGAAGTCCAACAGTTCCCTGATTTCTGTCCTTGGATGGCCACCACTTGCCTTGGTACAAAAGAGACTAATGTAGAGGTAAAAATTAGATACATCTATATATGTGTGTGTGTCTTTATAAACATCTGCTCATGTGTTGACGGATTCTATAGAGAATTGTTATTGGATTGACAGAACGCAGCAAATTGTATGCCAATGATCGCTTACTTTCAGCTAAGTGCACCTCCTTCTCTCTTCGAAGCGACTGGCTTGTCTTCTCAACTACCAGTCATGCCGCCCGCTTCCTGCCTTTGAGTGTCTCTTTTGACGGTAAGAGTATAAAAAAAAAGAAGAAAAGAAAAAGAAAAAGAAAAAGAAAAAGAAAAAGAAAAAGAAAAAGAAAAAGAAAAAAAAGCAAATGAGTATTGACGGTGGTACTACCTGTATGTATTAGACTTCAAACTCTCTGATAACACACCTGATGCCAATGATGAGTCTTATCGTCGTCTTGAACGAGGTGCTAAGATTGTTGCTGCTACACAGTTAAAGCCCAATCTTATTCTTCAAGTAAGGAACGAATGCGTGCTGTGATACTCAACTAACTTTCTTTTATTGGGATGTTCATAGATGCCTCGTGGAAATTTGGAAACCATCAGTCCAAGAGCATTTGTGCTTGCTGCCATTTGTGAAGATATTAAAAAGTATGCTATTGACAAGAACACAAAAGAAGGATAGAAAATCACTAAGAATTCATCTTTTCTCTCTCTCTCTTTTGTTTAGTGTGAACTACCGCTCAGCATTCATTGCCTGTCGTCGTAACCGCATTGATTTAAACATTCTCTTTGATGAAAATCCTCAACAGTTCTTTGATGCCATTGAACGTTTTGTTGAACAAGTGTCTGAAGTAGACTACCTCAACTTGTTCCTTTCAAATCTTAGGTAAGATAAGACATAATAACATAGGAATGGAGACTGATGAATTGCCGATAGAAATGAAGATACAACACTTACCATGTACCGTAAGAGTAATCGCACTGTGGTTACTGAAAAGGAGACAGGGTCAGTATCTTCTTTTTCTTTTTCTTTTTCTTTTTCCACTTGATAGTTGTGATTAGTCTAAAATGATCTAACTTATATCACTATGTCTCTTAGGTTAGAGAAAAAAGTCAACTCTATTTGTGAAGCTGTCCGCAATGTCTTGTTGAAATTAAGCCGCAAAGACTATATTCAGTCCATCCTGTCCACTTATGTCAGAAGCTCACCTCCTGATCTCGAGTCTGCATTGATTCTGTTGGCTGAAATCAAAGGTAAGCTACTCTACACTAGACAGACCCCATTGTGCCTAACCATTCACTTTCTATTGGGATTGCGATGATGCATAGAAACAAGCACAACTGAAGCTGAGGATGCACTCAAGTACACTATTTTCTTGTGTGATGCTGATAGTCTTTACGATGTTGCCTTGGGAATGTATAACTTTTCTCTTGTGTTGATGGTAGCTCAACAGGCACAAAAGGTAGCGACCTGTCACTTCATAGGCACCACAGACACATAACACACTTATTCATACACTTTTATTTATTTATTAGGATCCAAGAGAATATCTGCCTTTCCTTCAAGAATTACATAACCTTGAAAAGTACTACCAACGTTTCCGTATTGATGATTATTTGAAACGCTACGAGAAAGCCCTCAAGAACTTGAGCTGCACTGGTAAAGTGTGGATGGATCTAAAGAACACAGTATGAGGCTATTGACTTACTGTAGTTTTGGTGTGAATAGGGGATGATAGATTCCAGGAACTTGTGGAGTATATGAGAAAACACTCTCTTTACTTGCCTGCACTCAGTGTGTATGCCAACCGACCTCCTCAGAAACAGGTAAAGCAAAGATCTTTGAATCTCAATCTCAATATATATCTAATAATTATATATATAATTATCTTGTACTCATAATTATACATGCTTGTAGATCATCTTGAATGTGTATGGTGAATACTTGACTCAATCAAATGCCTATAGTGAAGCTGGTATTGGTAAATCTTTGTGTATTGCAAAATACCATGAAAAATACTCTAATGACTCTCTGTCCTGGTCTTTTTTGTTTGTTTGTTTAGTGTACACTATGGCCAATAATCTTGAAAAGGCATTACAAGCCTATTGCATGGATGGATCATGGAGAGAATGTTTCTCATTGGCAAAGCAGATGAAGCATTCAAATGAATATCTTCATGACTTGGCCTATAATCTGATTGGTATAGCGATTCTTCATAAGAATACAGGATACTATAAAGATACTGATACATTTTGTTTTTTTGTTTTTTGTAGAGTTTATGAAGGAGAAACGTCGATTCCAAGAAGCAGCCACAATTGCCAATGATTATGCAAAGGTAAGACAAACATAGCATGCAAAGGGTATTATTGAAACTAAAGACTTGTTTAGGATGTTGAAGAAGCAGTGGATTGTCTGTTGAAGGGCAGTTTGTGGCAAGAAGCAGCTCGTGTGGTAGGTAGCTTGGAACAGTACACTGTTTCTTTTCAACAAGAGAAGAAAGAGAATAGAGGCTGATAAAGGCATAATGTTGCTGTATTCTTTTGTTTTCTCTAGGCACATACCTATGATAGAGCAGATCTTATTGAGACACATGTAAAGCCTGGCTTAATTGAAGGTAGACCAATGAAACTACAGACAATGGAACATAAGCTCAATGCAATGGACACTTTATAGGCTACTCTCAGACAGATGAAGAGATGGATGATATGACGGCACAGTTTAACAAGCAAAGACTTCGATTAAAAGAACTACGTGAAATCAAGCCTGAGCCTAGTATGTTTTCTTTTATAACAGAACATAGCATCCGTACTGACTCTCTTCTATAGCTGTAGCAATGCCCAATGATGACTCTTTGGATAATGTTGATATGTTCTCGGATACCACCTCCATGTACAGTCAGTTTACACGATACACAAAAGCATCTTCCTGTGTATCAACAATATCTTCTGTGGGCAGCAAGTAAGAAAATAAGAAAGATGACAGATGAACAAATGCTTATTTATCTATTTATACAGCAAAACTAGAAAGACATCGAAGCTTCGAAAGCGTGAAGAGCGTAAAAGAGCACGCGGTAAAAAGGGCACTGTCTTTGAAGAAGAATATATTGTCAATTCACTTAAACGTTTATGTGAAAAGGCCAATAGCATGCAGAGTAAGTGAAGATAAAAGCCCATCGTTTGTTTTCTTGTCGTTTGGTATGGATTTCTTACCCTTTTTTTTTTTCTTAGATGATCTTCATAACTTGTTAAGAGCATTGGCACCCTTTGGCTATGTAGAAGAAGCAAGAACAATTCAGAACAAGTTTGAACACTTCTTAAAAGAGATGGTGGATGCCATTCCCTCTATCTTTGTTCCTCTACATTTGGCAACGAGTCAAGTAAGTTAATGTAAAGCAGAGCATGAGATTTATGTCTATGTGTATCTATAGTTTGCTTCTCAAGAAGAGGTTGAAGAATCTACTGCCCCTGTACAAATTGATAAACCAGTAATGACTGATATTCAATGGAAGCTACAGATTCTGTAAAGATCTATATATTCATATATAAAGGCTTATTAGATTAGACAAACTACAAAACAGAATGTACAACAGACTAAAATAATAAGAATATATATTTATATTTACATATCAAAACAAAAAGTATACTTTTTTATTGTTTATATTTCTCATTGCATGTTTAAGTGTTGAGTGCTAACAATAATAAAGTAGAAAACAGTGTTGACCTAGATTAACTTTGTATAGCTTGGTGGAGCATAGCGTCGTTTAACTATCTTTAAAAAGTACAATGGAAAACTACTGACGGCTGTAATTAACGCCACCTTCCACATGAATCGAACAGTTAGAATGAACGTCATATCTGATGAAATAATAGATCAATCATATAAATAATAACAAACCAATAAGGGGGTGTATGTGGGTTAGTCACCATGGCTCTGACAAGGCGTAGAGATGTTACTTACCAAAATGAGTGGGTAGTAGCCACATAGAGGTGACATAGATTATAATAGTAATGATCTCGGACATTACCATCACACGATGCCTTTATAATTCAAATCCGCAGTCAATACATTTTCATATTATGAAAATAGAACTACAATAGATGTCTCTACTTACCATGTGTTAATCTCAAGGGCAACCATAAGAAGTTCATTGAATATTAGGGCAGTAAAGGAAATAGAAACAATATGAAGAAATTCATCTTCAAATAACAGAATAGACAATATCATGATAGAACCCCCTTTTAAAACAGTCTGTGAGTCAGTCTCTATGGGCTAATTACGGGTGATGTAGGTGACTTGCCTTGGTACATACTGATCAGTAACCATGTGAAGAAGGTACGGTTGGATAAAGAACGTCCCTACAGTAATAGATAGTAGAATATGAGATGGTGTTGATGATAAAAAAAATAAACAGTAGACTATCTCTCTTACCTTTGTCAAATCTTTATAGAGCTCGGGATACATGAGGGCAATGTCTTCGCTTACATCTTGATCTAATACTAGAGAAAATACAGGTGCCATCGTATACAATGTTGCATATCTAAAATAACATATGAACAGAAAGTGTCATTTCAATGTTAAGTCCAAGCACTGTCTTGACACACATGCTAATGATCTTACCCAACAATAAGAACGCCCTGGTACAAAGCAATGGGTGCAAAATAGAACAAGGCAGAGAAAACAGCCTGCATCACAGATATAATCAAACCACGGTGAATAACAAACTGAGAGAGTTTGGCGGATCGTTTGTAACTATTACGGCCGTGCCATACTGCCCCATCATATAAGAATGAGTAAGATCACTAGCCAACAGTGTGTCTCTTTATGGTGGTGGTCTACTTACACAATAGCTTAGTTAAATGACTAAACTGAGTCACTGAGAAGTCTGCAGCAAGAGATGCCTGTCTGCCTTCTTTTCCGACAATACCAACACCTAAGAGTAAAATGTGAATAGATGCACATATATAAAAGCAATGTCTCTTTAGGATCTTACCCACATCAGCAGCCTGAATCATGCTTACATCATTTCCACCATCACCAATACACAAAACACGCTTCTTTGTTCTGTGTTTAATCAAACGGGTAATTTCAGCCTGTGATAAGAATAGATCGAGTTCACTTTCTTTTTGCAGAGACATACATAGGTATGAACTGTATCCTTTTTGCTATGCATACCTTTTGAGTAGGAGAACAACGGCAGCACACAACGACAGGTAATCGTGTGGCAATTTCTATGAATTCTTCATTTGCATTGCATAGACACAACTCGAGTGATTCTCCATCAATGACAAGACAGCAGTCCATTTGAGTTCTTAGATTGTCCAACTCTTCCATGACTTGAACGGGAGTGCTCACTATGTTTAAGAATGAAATGAGTATACATTATTGTCTGTTAGCTGTCTATGCCTAAACCACTACTACTGTTCTTGTAGCATATTATATAAAAGTACATACACTTTGAAATATGATAAATATGCTGATTTCTTGATACCAGTTTAGAAGAGACAGCAATACAAGTGGCAGTTTCAATCTTATCACCTATTCCAACAAGCATGAATGACATGTACAGACCCTTCTTTTCTACCTGTCAACATCCATATCTTGAGGTTCGCATTACGCATCTGCTCAAGTGTATTTTTCACACCATCTTGAAGTTTATCCTCCACTCCTGTCAATCCTAGAAGCTCCAGATCATTTTCAAGAAGGCTTTCCACTACACTTTGTTTACGTGCATTTCGATCCACAAGAGCTGTTTCTGCCTTGTGGTAGCTAAAAGAAGGAACCACCACCACCATGATATGAATACATGTGTTATTTTCTCCATCATAGTGCCATTCTCTTGGTAGTGTATTTCTATTTACCTTTTTTTAAAAGTATCATAGGCTTCTTCAGAAAGTTTCTTTTTTGCAACGACCAGCGTTCTTAACCCTTCTCTTGCCATATTACCACACTCTTCATCCAGCCTATAAAAAAATAAAATAAAAAATAAAAGAAGAATGTAAACCATTAGATCTTTTCTACTGACTAGTAACTCTCTTCTCTCATGTATTCATTATGCATAAGATTGGACATTACCAATCATTGTACTGAACAAGTCGAGCCATCACAACATCAGCTCCTTTTTCATAAAATGTAATCTCATTGCTTTGTCTGTCTCGAATCACAATACCCATGCGTTTGGTTTCGCTTGAAAAGGGAAAAATGTTCAGAATGTCGAATTGAAGTACAAGGTCACTGGATCGAACACGAAGCTTTATTGTGTGTATGTCACGCTCTACTAGAGTGAGACCCATATGTTCTGTCCACTGAACAATGGCTACTTCATCTGGACTGGAGGCCTGGTAGGTGATGTCTCCATTGTCTTCCAAGATAGGAGTGACCTGGAGAAACAAGCATACAACGAGCATGATGAGAAGGGTATTCCCTATTTAATGGTGTTCTACCATAAAGCAAGAGAATGGCTTACATTATGACAAAGGGCAAGGGCCTGGACAATATCCTTGACACGAGAAGAGATACTACGCCTTCCTTTACCAGACATCCCCACCAACCCACCGCCACCGCCACCGCCACCGCCACTCCCGCCATTCTTCGCAGGCAAGAGTTGGTTTTGGTAGGCTAATGTAATAATAAGAGTAAGTTGGTATAGATTCATACTTTCTTTATTATTACTATTCGTGCTGCTTACCAGTGTCTTTGTTAAAGGCTGTTCTCAAATGATCTATAATGTCATCCATTGTATCTAGACTGTAGGACATTGTTCCCATGTGGAGCTTCTTTAATTCCATAACTATAAGAATGCATCAACAATAGCATCGTGATCATAAGTAACATTGTGTGTGTAGGGTGGATGACTCTACCATTCTTTGTCAAGGTGCCTGTTTTATCTGATAATAAGTATTCAATGCGCCCTAGTTCTTCAGGAAGAGTGCTTGTACGAACAATTGTGCCTTTGATTTCTTCATCCTCTTCAATTTGACGTGCATAGACACTTTTTCCCATGTCCAAATTGACACGTAAACTAAAGAAATAAAACAGGATAAGATATCTTATTTATAATAATAAAAAAGAAAGAAAGAAATAGCAATGTTTCTTATGAAGACGACAGACTTACCTTATAGGTATGATGGATGAAAACAGGATTAGGAAACGGAACACATAAATATACCATAGGCCATGGAATCCATTGAATCCCACCATAATAATAGACATAAGCAGAGTAACAAAAAACAATATCTAATGTATCCACACACACACACACACATTAGCATTAGCATGAGCATGAGCATGAGCATGAGCATTCACCATGCAAATGGCATATCATTCGCATGTACCTTGGCAAGTCGATTGACTTCTCTGTCCAATAATCCAACTTTAGTCTTTGGGTGGTTTGTATTCATAACAGCACGTGTATCTTTTCCTGTATAAATGACAAACCCAACGACTGAACCTGATGCCAAGACAGTATTTGTCCACAAAGTATTTTCTACTCCCAGAGGATCCAACTGATCAAGGCCTGTTTCTGGATGGGTGTGTGTAAATGTCCCAACAAATGTATGGATATCTTTGTGGGGTGCCTCAGCTACTCATGTCCATAATGTATTAGCCTATGCCTTGTATTCCGACTACAACTACAACTTACCATACATCTCACCACAACTGGATAAAAGAGCTTCATTTGATGCAAGATGTTGAAGAGAGGGCACTGCTAGTCGTAGTTTCCAGTCTGTTTCTCCATCCAATTGATCTGTACGAATGAAGCTGGCTCCACTTTCCTCAGTGGTTCTTAGCAATACCATGTCTGCTGGAATCTAATATCAATTACTCAATCTGTCACTCCTACAGTGCTTACTCTTTGATTCTTGTGTACAAGGATCATATCTCCTACACGTATTTTGGAACTTGGAATACTACGCATACCCAAAGATGAGAGTACCTGGTACTGTTGTGAATTGGCTTCTTTGTCTCTTTTATAGCGGTGGTAGTCATCAATGAGCTCTTTACTGATAGTAATTAAAAGTACAAAGCATAGTGGACCAAAGTAGGTGAGCATGTATCCTAAAAAGATGACATGGATTTCTTAGTCTTTTCTCTCCTGTCCTCTTCTTACCAATCTTCAAGGCAGGAATGAATTGAGACAGAGCCACAAGTAAGAAATACAAGTTGAAAAAGACAACAAACTAAATACAAAAAAAAAAGATAAGATTCCTAATGGCAGGAGTACTGACTTGCCTGTTCATAAAGTACAATAGGTAGAAATGTAAATACGCTATATTTTTGATTCACAATGATATTGGGTGTAAACTTCCTCTTTGTCTTTTCTATGCTCATGGTCAGTACATTATCACTACTAATACTAATACCACAATGACTATAGGAATGGGCTAACTACACACTTACCATCACAGTCCAAGGAAATAGTCCTTGACTGCTCATTGTTTTGCAGTTTCGACCATAGAAAAGAGAACTTTGGTCTTTTCTTACGAGACTCACTACTATCATTAACACTGAATGAAGATTCCTTAGAAAGACAATAGGGGTCACTACTATTGTTTTGTCTAGCGTCTGGAAGAAGTTGAAGAAAGAAGGCTTTACCCCTAGTTCCTCATGGATAAGAGGGTCTTGGTCGTCTTCAATTGAGTCGGAGGTTCTAAACTTCCTTGACTTGTATTTTCTTGCAAAAGGAAGCAACCTCTGAAGTTCAATGGGCCTAAGGTCTTTCTGCATGAGAAGAACAAGTATGGGAGGAAGATGGACAGACAAAAGACAGTAGCAACTGGCATTGAATCCCCGATTTAGATGTCACATCACGTGAAATCAATGCTGGCATGTCTTTCCTTTTGCTTATTTCTCTGTGTCTGTTATTTATTTATTTATTTATTTATTTATTTAGCCTTTCTTTGCCATGTCCCCTTTATGCCTTTATGTCTGCCTGAGTGTGACTTTGTGGTAGGACAGTGCTTATCATTCACAAGTCACACCTGGCACCATTCTCTCTCTCTCTCTCTCTTCCCCCCCTTTCCTTTTTGATCTCCTCCCTTGCCAACCCTCTTGATTTACCACACGCTGTAGACCCGTGACTGTAGGATATACTCCGCCATTCTCTTTGCCATGGAAACACCAACATATCACCAACAAACAAAACAGAAGCCATGGTGGTTGTTTTTATTGACGTATCAATAACAATCAATGATATAAAAAAGAGGCGTCAAGTAAAGTGACTTGTGAATCACACACACACACCTACACACCTACACCCACACACAGAGAAAGAAAAGAAAAGAAAAGAATTATTTTCTTAGGAACGTTCTCCACGGAGACGACGGGCCAATTGAATGTCCTTGGGTTGGATGGTGACTCTCTTGGCGTGGATGGCAGCCAGGTTAGTGTCTTCAAACAAGGAGACAAGATAAGCCTCAGCAGCCTCCTGGAGAGCACCAATAGCAGAGGACTGGAAACGCAAGTCAGTCTTGAAGTCCTGAGCAATTTCACGGACAAGACGCTATCATCATTGGAATAAAAAGTACAATGGGTCAGTCGTCATTGGAATAGGGCGTAGGTTAAGTTCTCCCTTTCTTCTTCTTCTCCTCAACTCCCACCCCCCCTTGTTTTGTGTAAAAGTGTGTAAAAGTGTGTAAAAGTGTGTAAAAGTGTGTGTGTAGGTTGTGTGTAAAGAACTTTTATGCCATATTATAAACCCCTCCCCTTGTTGTTGTTGTTGTTTTTCCTTTCTTCTCCCTGCCTCTTGTGTGTAGACAGAATGTACAATACAGTACAGTACAGAGAAGAGAGGTAGAAATAGAAGAGAGAGAGAGAGAGGGTGGCTAGCTTACCTGGAAAGGGAGCTTGCGGATCAACAGCTCAGTGGATTTCTATCTGCTGTGTTAGTCACTCCATAACAAACAGTACTGCCTCAGATGTACCTGATATCTGCGGATTTCACGGAGGGCAACAGTACCAGGCTTGTAACGGTGAGGCTTCTTCACACCACCTGTGACGAGATGAGATAAGAAGACAAGAGAACAAGTTACCTGTAGTGGGTGCTGACTTTCTAGCAGCCTTGGTGGCAAGTTGCTTTCTGGGGGCTTTTCCACCAGTGGATTTGCGAGCGGTTTGTTTAGTTCTAGCCATAAGTATATATCAATATATATAAATATAAATATAAAAAAGAAGGGCAAAGAAAACCACTCGCCACGAGATGGGTGTGGTATTTGTATTCTTCGGAGAATGATTGTTTCTTTAGAATGCCGCCAATGGAAGAGGACACGTTACTTTTGAAGGCAAGCAATGATACAGGGTTATAGGCATAAAAATAAGACCCTCTCATACAAAAGTAGTCGACCTATTGTCTTGTCATTTGGATGAATTCAGAACTCCCAAGGTGAATGCCACCAACGTCACTTATGCTTCTAGTGAATTATACGAGTAGACTGTCCAACTGCTCTCTTTGTTCTGTATCAAAACTAACTCTCTTTGTCTCCTATTGGAGCAAACTACTGCAAGATATTCAAGCCAATAAGTTGGGTTACAAGTCCATAAGTCCATAAGTGGGTATGAGTTGTGGCATTCTGTAATTCATATTGTAATTCCTGTTGTAATTCCTATTGTAATTCTTGTTGTAATTCCTATTGTCATTCTGCTCATCTACTCTTTTATTCTTTTGAAAATATACCAGTTTTATTTTGTAATATGCGCGAATGATTCTTCAACAGAAAATATAAGAAGAGTAAAAAACGCAAATGGTATCTCTCACTTCATTCTATAGCTGTGAATTAAAGCTGATGCACAAGTCCTGAACCTAATTATCCCAATGCATCCCATTAACCAACCATGGGCTCTCTCTGTTGAAACACTTACCGTCACGTCCATTGTAATAAAACCAATTCTGTACAGGCAATTCTTTTGCAGAAAGAACCTTGATCATCTCCTGTGCTAGCACACCACCTACAATAGCAGCCACAGGTGCCATTTCAGTTGCTAATAAAGTAGCAAGGTCACTGTACAAGAGAAATAGAAGAGTCAGTCGATGGATGGCTGTCTTGGATGCTCACGTGAGATAGACATCTTCCAGGACACTCTCCTCCTTAATCCCCATGGCCAGCAGGTACTCTGGTTTTTGTTTTAGGATATCATCAAGATCCTCTGGCTGTGGAGATCGATTGTGTTGGCGTTGAAAGTGGAAGAGGACTACACTAGCATGAATGGATCTTGTTCAGTAGAATGAAAGGAACCTACTGTGGATCATAAATGCAACAGGAGACACTCTCTTCTTCAATGCCTTGGGAGTCATGCCAGACCAGTCTTTCTTCAGTGACTCTTCCAAACTCACATAGTTCTCCACACATGTTGTACGGACAATGGTGGGTTCCTGTGTTGATTTTCCATGGGGCAATATCTTTTTCTCTCTGGTGTATAATAACACATCAGCAGTTGAAAAGATGCAACAATGATCGACCACTTACTCTACAAAAGTATGTTGTGTCAAGTCACAGAAGAAGTAGCCGATCCACCCAAATGTATCAGCAGCATAAAAGGGCTTTCCTACATCTCTTCGTACATTGTTAATGCGAGACTATAAATGAATGATCAGTCTATATGTAAGTCTCTGTTATGTATGCATATGTGTATGTAAATGATGATGATAAGATTGACTTACCAGGACGGAATATTCTGCTCCAAGCACACAGACAATATCAAAGAACTCAAAATAACTGTCATCTTTACTAGCAATGCTATCCTTGTCCACTACCACATCCACACGAGGATTGAGTGCTTTGACTCCAGGTGCTGTTGCTGCTGCACGCTAGAATACCAAATATAAACACCAAATATAAACACCAAACAACATTGCTTATTCAATAATAATAATAATAATAATAATAATTCATGCTCTATACTCTATACTCCCTCTTTCTTCAACTTACATTCATGCCAACATCTGCCTCGGATAAGAAGAACTGAGCTCCCAAGTCACTCTCCTCTACACTACAGTGGTCTAACAGAGTAATAGAACCTACACCTGCAAGAGCAAGGTTCTTCACAACTTCACTTGATAGTGCACGTACACCAGCAATAAGAATATGGGCTTTTCTTATTCTAAATGGAATTCGGTTATCCTCTCCAAGTGTCTATCACTCAGCTTGCCTTTCTTGAGCGTCCAGGCCCCACAGTCGGATCTGTCGGTCATAAATAGCCGCCTCGTCTGTCCATGGATAAAGAGAGAGAGAGGGAGGGAGAGAGAGAGAGAGGGAGAGGCAAAGAGGGAGAGGCAAAGAGGGAGAGAGAACGAGTGAGTCTTCTATAATAAACACTCTAGGCTCATGTTGTATAGAATAGAGAATTCTGACCCTGAGTAATGCTTGACATGTGACAATGAGTAGAAGAATTAAAAAAAAAAAAAAAGCTGCCAGTAAGAAATGTAAAGGAGCAGTCGTAAGTGTACGGGTTGGGTGGGGCGTGGCTCACTCTCACAGTCCCATCCATGGGACTTACTTTTTTCTCTGTCTCTCCAGGATCAATATTATGTGTGGGTCGGAATAGGAATTCAGTGTGGGCAAGAGAATAGTCTTATGGGATTATATAACTACACACCAGGAGATCTTTAGGATATAAAAAGAAATAGTCGAACTACAATTGTTTAAGAAATGACAAGTCGATTTGAGGAGCAAAAATAAATTATGTACTCATGTTAGTTTTTAAACAAATAAAAACTATGTAGATTTACCTGTAGATATCTGAATCCCGGAGGAAACCACTTTCGATGTGGCGACATATAATATGAATACAAATATCCATGCTTCTCGACAGAATGGAGCTAGTAGGTGGCGACCACTTAAACACTCTTCTGCAATTGTATAGACATTCTTTGATGCATTCACATCTCTTTTCTAAACAACTCCACAACTTTGGCAAGCATGGATATTGTTGAAATCTACTAATACCTCGGTGAGGTTATTTATGTTATAAGTGTGGAAGATCTTGAGAACAAAAATAAAACAAAATAACTATTAGAAGAGCTTTTCATATTGGGTGAGAGGTCAACCATGTTTACTCTCGATGTTCGGAACTCATCGACATCAACCAGAAGAAGATCACCATCTTTTTGTCTCTTTTTCAATGATTGATATAAAACTCTCATCAAACCAACACAATGACCTTTAAACTTGGCAGCATCTTTTATCTTTATTCCTGTGCCATAAGCAATTACAGGCAGTTTGGTAGGATTATACTCCAATCTTTCTAGGTGCCAATATCCCTTTTCAATAATAGAACAGTAAAAATAGTTAGTTTGAGATGTATTAATGTACTCTATGTGTATGTCGTATTACCCTTGCACTGGCACCTTCTTGCCTTTGCCTTTTTAACGGATTCACTGGGTTTATTAAAATAAAAGAATATACAATAGAAACTGACTAACATGTCAGACATAATAAACACACACATACACTCACCAGATCACAACTGTTGGTTTATATTCCAGACAAAGGCAAACAAAAGAAAGAGGGTAGAAGATTTGAAGAACAACAGTCAGTGTGGTTGTCAGGTATTTATAAAGCAGAAGAGAACAAAACGAAACTTCACAAGTCATTTGCTTAATCAGAACCACCAAAGTAATGCAGACTACAACAACATTTTAGAAAGAAAAAGAATTGCTTAAAGAACAGTTGCCTAGTTACCCGTTGTGATCAAATTGTGTGTTGTGTTCCTGTTCATGTACCCTCTTTGATTTCCCTAGACTAGCCTTTGTATCCAATACTCCATTTCGTTGTCCCTGCTAGAGACCAAACAACTACAGATTCATCTCTCTAGTGGTCCTGTTGATAACCTTACTGCCCTTTATTACAGAATAAAGGATATATTTTACAAATTTACATAGTATAGATCTTGAGGCTGCTTTTATATATATCTCTTTAAGCTATAAGGATCAAAGCTATACGATAATAACATCTCAGTAAATTTAGAGATGGATTTCCTTTTCTTGTCCTATGTATGTTTCAAGGGAAGAGAGAAACTTTATTTACAATAAAATCACTTTATTGAATTCTATGGCCTTGAAATACATGACCAAGATTATACACACTATAGAACAGAACAGTTACCCTTCCCAGTCTGCTTGGATGTTCTATAAAAACCATAGCTATTGCTTGAGAACAGCAAATTAGACAAATTTATGAACAATAAAGTCAATATTTCTTTGGTTGGCTAATGTGTTTGAAAAGATTCTTCTCACTATCTGTCTGTTTTAGCATTGACTATGGACTGTGTAATTGAACACTATAAGTCGGATAAAAGGAAGAAGTAGACCTGACATTACAACTCAATCACTGTATCTATTGTTTAACATAATGTGCTATCCATAAGCCTACAGTATAACACTCAAGTACTCGTCAAGATGAGCATAGCTGAGCAAGGTAATGTGTCATTATTAACAAAGAGAAACAATAGAAGGAGGTGATAGACACTACCAAAGGCTATTCTAGTGATAAAAAGGTAAATAATGCCATCATCTGGGCTTGAGTTCAATGTAATCCACAAGGCATAGTACTGACTTTTCTTCTAATAGATGATACATGACTCATTATTCTAAAGACAAGTATTAAGTACAAGGTAAACATATTATCTCTCTTGATTGAATTATTACTAATACACTCTTCTGTTATTAGATAAGTAAAGACTCTTTCTTAAGTCAGTCCAAGGTGGTCTTCTTCCTTCTATACTGTCTAAGGTGTCTAAGGTGTCTAGGGTATACTCCTAAGCATAGTTATCTATCTCCCAAGGATAAAGCACAAAGCTTTTAGGTTGTGGATTCTATTGCTATGAAGGAATACACCTAGAACAGCAATGGCTATAGTAATAGTATGTTATTAGCTACAGTATTATTAGCTATATTATTATTAGCTACAGTATTACTAGCTATATTATTACAATAAACAATTTTATCCATCAATAATTTTATTCATAAACAATATATTCTATTGATAATACAATTTGATTTTTTTTTTTGTATAAGACACTTTTTTATTAAGCGTCTTTTACGCAGTCACACGTCGCACTGAGAGGTCTGACTGGGAAAACATATTGGACACAAATCACTTGCAGAAAATTAGAGAAAAAAAGAATAAGAAAGAAAACAGAACTAGCTAAAAGGAAGAAAAATGAGAGAAAAGGACATAAAGGTAAAAATATTCTAGACTATGACATGTCTTCGTTTTCGTGGATGAGAAATACAATTTGATATTGAGGTATCCACAAAAAGAAACAATTATTTGGATATCCTCAAACCTTTTATTTTAAATACAGTTCCATAAAAGGAAGAAGATATCCCCGCCTAAAAGCCAGAAAAATCTCCTGGTGTGTAGAAATAGACACTTCTTTAGTAGACAACTGAGTAGAGCGGAATAAGTAAACACTTCAAATAAATCAATAGTGCTGTTATTGAACCTGTTTAGAGTCTCCAACAAGACATACTTTACTATTTCTCTATTTATTAGTAAATAACATTAGTGGTGTATTTCCATTTAATTCCATTTTCCCTTTATTATGATCATGTTATCATTGAAATCCAATCCATAAAAATATACCAATACTAATAATACTTAATACTAATAATACTTAATACTTAACAATAACATGTGTGTGTGTGTGTGTGGAATAGGGATACATGAGAAAACATGATGAAATATACATTGATATTGCACTGCCATCGAGAATAGAAAGAGACGATATACTCTTTATCAATCTACTCTATTGTGTTACTTTCGAGTCATTAATAAACGCAAGCCAATGTATCCCAAAGAGAAATAAGAATTCCATCGCTTATGAATCGAGAGAAAACATAATTGGCAATTTAAGTAATAATAGTAATATCAATAGTTGTATTGTTATTAATGATGTTGCCAGTATTTATATGTTCCTGAATAAATCAAGGGCATTATCAATAAGATCTGCAGCCTGTCACTATATGAACTACAGACTAAGAGTGAAAATTAAGAAATAGAACTAGACAAGCTATAAGAAAGAAAGGGAGTGTGGATGGGTTACTTTATGTAATCCATAATGCATTTATACTATCAAAGGAAACTTGCTTCATTCGTACGCTACTCCATCCAACCACTGCTGCTGTCATTCTAATGAACATCACTCCATGAAATATGAATAGGAAGACTCCTCTGTCTCTGCCACTGTAGTGTCTTGAAGAGAAATCCAATGCCAATGCCTTTGTGACCAGTAACATTGGGGTTTGACTCTACACTCATTCCTACGACTGCTTTGTTTGGTCATTCTTATGAGTAGTAGGTTAAGGAAAGAACACAAGAAAACTCTCTTTTATAGAGAAACACTTGCAATGAATAGAATATTCTTGTTATTCTTGTTATTCATAGACAGGTATTATTTATTACTGAATTGATAGATCATCATCAGTATCATCAGTATCAGTATCATCAGTATCATTATTGTGGCAGCAGTATTACCATGATCAAGATCCGAAAGATAGGTTCTATCCCACAAATGATCTCTATTCCTTATTTGCAGAATAGTAATGTTAGTACTGGTGTGCCCGAGTAGAAAAGCCAAAGAATACAAAGGCCCTGTCTTTTGATAAATAAGGAAAATGATGCTTATTACTTTGGACATTAGACTGGCGTTATTAGTAGCAGTCTCCTTTTTCTTTTTGCATGGATGAAGAGCAAAGGACAATAAAGTAATTACGGTGGTAATGAATGATAAAATAGAATGATATTCTATATCATTATCACTATCATCTCTGATCTCTATTAAGGCTTGCCAATGTGTATCTACACAAGGGAACTCAGGACTCGATCGATAGCCACTTAGTATTACTCATTGACTGTGTTTATTCCCGTGCATTTTATTGTTATTTCTAGTGTGTAGTATCAGTAGCATGACCGCCATCATTAATAGAATAGACCGTAGCATGGGAGTGAATGGTCATTGTCGGTGGTAGAACACCAAACGCAAAGAAAGAGTGGATATCCTTCATTTCTACTCAATTCCCCCCGGAATATAGAATGCCATCATCCTACATAACAACACACACCATGTCATAATATTCCAGTCCACACTAAAGATCAAAACAGGCATCTGTGGCATGGCACAATTAACAAATAGAAACAGAACCGTGACAAATAGACTTCTCACATCTAAAGAGGCTCTTCATCTTATTGGTTGGAGACCTCTTCTCTCCCCCTTTTTTAAGGCTCCTCCCTTTTTTTTTTTTGATTGCTTGTTGGCTGCTCTTGTCTCGTTTTTAATCTTCATTCTCACCCCTTTGCCCTCCTTTCTCTTATTCATCTTCTTTCTTTTATATAGGACTCTTTCTTCTTCTTCAGTTGGTATTCAAAGAAGTAGTGCAGCTTAGACTCAAGGACGTCAAGAAGATTGCTCCAATTTACATTCCTTTATATATATATCAAACTATTGCTTAGTAGTCAACACTTTCGCAATTCCAATTCCTTTTTCTTCTTCTCCCTCACTTCTACCTGCAATCACTCTTTTTTTTTTCAACTCTTGAATTTGTCCTATTCATTATGCATATTCCCAAATTATACCTTGTCGTTCTTTTCCCCTTATTAGTGTCTGTTACTGCTCACTCGGAACATTACAAGATCCCTTTATACCGTCGTACTTTTAATCCTCAAAATGGCATTGTCCAGGTCGCAGGCCGTTCTCTTGACAGCGGTGTTCTTGCAGGCAAACTCTACATTGGCACTCCTCCACAAGAATTCACTGTAGCCTTTGACACCACCACGGGCTATTCCTGGGTCCGTGGGTACCGATGTACCTCTGATAATTGTCTGAACCGATGCACCTATTATGCCCGACGCTCTTCCACAGTGGTGCCTACAGGCCAGAAATTCTCAGTGGACTACGGCAGCAGCTGTGTCGATACCCATGTGTACCTTGATACGTTTCAATTTGCCAACCTCACTGTGCCCTCTATGCCTTTTGGTGGTGCGTACCGTATGCATGGATTTGATCCTGGATTCGATGGGTACCTTGGCCTTGGACGGTCGGTGGATTTTAACACCACCAAGCTCCGTACCACCTCCTCACGTAGTCTTTCTAAGCGTGGAGTGTCACTTCCTGACTCTGCGTTTGTTGCTAATGCATATCAGCAAGGCAGTGGGGTTCAGAGTGCACAGTTTGGCATGTATGTTACATCTACAAGCGACGATGGGTTTTCAGAATCAGGGGCTGTGTCCATGGAAGAAGAAGACGACGACGACAAAGAAAGAGAAGCACCAGCGTCCATGGGTGAGGCATTGCATGAAGATCAACCTGCAGAAGGATTGGATCCATCCCTTGATGTGCATGAAGACAATGAGGTTGTATCGGGTGGCTATGGATTTACAAAGCGTCATGGTGGAAATGCTGTTGTGCGTGCCAGTGCTACTCCCCAGCAAGAACAAGTTGCAGGCTATCTTGTTCTTGGTAAGTTTTATTTATTTATTTATTTATTTTTTAAAAAAAAAAGAGAGAGAGAGAAGAGTGCTTTGTATTGGATAAGGTATACTTATTCTTTATTCTTTATTTCTTTCTAAAGGGGGTGTTGATGAAAGTGCTATCCAAGGCCCTATTGAGTATATCCCATTGGCCAACACAGAGGACCATAGTGCCAAGAACTGGGATGTTTGTATTCGAGATGCTAATTTTGATGGAGAATTAAACATGAAACAACTTCCCAATGCCATTGCTTCCATTAGCACAGCAAATAGTATGATTGTAATGCCTCCTAAACAAGGTAAATCACTTGCTTCTTTCTCAAGCATAGGAAAAAAAGGAAAAAAAAACTCTTTGCTCATGTGCTTCTTTTTCTTTTCATTGTTTAGCGGATCAATTCCATGCTACTTTTGGTGGTCGGTACAATGCAGCAGAAAAGAACTATCGATTTGTGTGCTGTGAGGCTGAAAAACTGCCTACACTTAAATTAACACTTGAAAATCACATTGTTGAATTGCCATCAAAGTATTGGATCAAACGACTGGATCAATCCAAAGAGTGTTGTGGCTACTGTACAACACGCATCAGCCATGGTAATTCAGATCGTGATTGGGTGCTTGGTACCGCTTTTACAAATGCATTTTATGTTACATTTGATCCTGAGGGTGAACGCATTGGTCTGGCACTGAGAAAGGGTCACAAGGAAGATGGTTTGAGAGTTTATAGAAAATCCCATTAAGTCTCCATTGACTCCATTGTGTGTTTGTGTTTGTTTTGTTTCTTGAGCGTGCATTGTGTCATGTAGAAGAAAATAAAAAGGAATTTAATCTTTTCAATAGATAATATAGAGCTATCCAAAGTGCCGTGAGAGTAAATAAGTGCAACTCCTTGTTTTTAATGTGTTTATTATCTTCACTAAAAAAATAGCAATCATTATGGTATTAAAAAAGCTATAGCATAGTGCAATTTCCAATTAAACAGCTACCATGTAGTTTGCATACAGCATGGAAGAATAGCTATAGACCATGTCCTGTGTATTAGAAATAATAAACATACAGATGAAATAAATAATCTTTTATTAAACAAGTAAGATATATAATTAAAATAACAATAATACACTTATAGTATATTTCTGTGTAATAAAAGAGAGTTCTCGCAATTAACAATATTTCTTATGTATTAATAAAACTGATTTGCACTATTACTTAGTTAGAAAAAGTTAAATATTTGTCATTGAATAAACAGTACATACCAGTTTTTTATGTATTCATTTTTTTAATAAATAAAAATACATAGAAAACAACACCTGCTAACAAAAAAAATAACACATCTACATAAGGGAAAACAATTACAGGTATATAAGAGGTAATGGAAGTTAAAGTGAATAACTGGAGAATATGTCTACACACTAAGTGATCTTTAGGATATAAAAAGAAATAGTCGAACTACAATTGTTTAAGAAATGACAAGTCGATTTGAGGAGCAAAAATAAATTATGTACTCATGTTAGTTTTTAAACAAATAAAAACTATGTAGATTTACCTGTAGATATCTGAATCCCGGAGGAAACCACTTTCGATGTGGCGACATATAATATGAATACAAATATCCATGCTTCTCGACAGAATGGAGCTAGTAGGTGGCGACCACTTAAACACTCTTCTGCAATTGTATAGACATTCTTTGATGCATTCACATCTCTTTTCTAAACAACTCCACAACTTTGGCAAGCATGGATATTGTTGAAATCTACTAATACCTCGGTGAGGTTATTTATGTTATAAGTGTGGAAGATCTTGAGAACAAAAATAAAACAAAATAACTATTAGAAGAGCTTTTCATATTGGGTGAGAGGTCAACCATGTTTACTCTCGATGTTCGGAACTCATCGACATCAACCAGAAGAAGATCACCATCTTTTTGTCTCTTTTTCAATGATTGATATAAAACTCTCATCAAACCAACACAATGACCTTTAAACTTGGCAGCATCTTTTATCTTTATTCCTGTGCCATAAGCAATTACAGGCAGTTTGGTAGGATTATACTCCAATCTTTCTAGGTGCCAATATCCCTTTTCAATAATAGAACAGTAAAAATAGTTAGTTTGAGATGTATTAATGTACTCTATGTGTATGTCGTATTACCCTTGCACTGGCACCTTCTTGCCTTTGCCTTTTTAACGGATTCACTGGGTTTATTAAAATAAAAGAATATACAATAGAAACTGACTAACATGTCAGACATAATAAACACACACATACACTCACCAGATCACAACTGTTGGTTTATATTCCAGACAAAGGCAAACAAAAGAAAGAGGGTAGAAGATTTGAAGAACAACAGTCAGTGTGGTTGTCAGGTATTTATAAAGCAGAAGAGAACAAAACGAAACTTCACAAGTCATTTGCTTAATCAGAACCACCAAAGTAATGCAGACTACAACAACATTTTAGAAAGAAAAAGAATTGCTTAAAGAACAGTTGCCTAGTTACCCGTTGTGATCAAATTGTGTGTTGTGTTCCTGTTCATGTACCCTCTTTGATTTCCCTAGACTAGCCTTTGTATCCAATACTCCATTTCGTTGTCCCTGCTAGAGACCAAACAACTACAGATTCATCTCTCTAGTGGTCCTGTTGATAACCTTACTGCCCTTTATTACAGAATAAAGGATATATTTTACAAATTTACATAGTATAGATCTTGAGGCTGCTTTTATATATATCTCTTTAAGCTATAAGGATCAAAGCTATACGATAATAACATCTCAGTAAATTTAGAGATGGATTTCCTTTTCTTGTCCTATGTATGTTTCAAGGGAAGAGAGAAACTTTATTTACAATAAAATCACTTTATTGAATTCTATGGCCTTGAAATACATGACCAAGATTATACACACTATAGAACAGAACAGTTACCCTTCCCAGTCTGCTTGGATGTTCTATAAAAACCATAGCTATTGCTTGAGAACAGCAAATTAGACAAATTTATGAACAATAAAGTCAATATTTCTTTGGTTGGCTAATGTGTTTGAAAAGATTCTTCTCACTATCTGTCTGTTTTAGCATTGACTATGGACTGTGTAATTGAACACTATAAGTCGGATAAAAGGAAGAAGTAGACCTGACATTACAACTCAATCACTGTATCTATTGTTTAACATAATGTGCTATCCATAAGCCCACAGTATCTGTAGCATAACACTGCTTGAGAGAGATCTATTATAGGACATACTGAATTAACTCTGGTGGTCATTGTCCATAAAATAGAACCAAACTCACTTATATTAAGAACATAAAAGCCATTCATTGACTCAATATTAATAGTCACCTCAACTAACTCATTGTAACTGTTATCAACAATAGTACTTAATGATAACAAAGTATTATTTATAATACTGTTTTTTAGGTCCAAGGCAAATAGAGTGTGAATTGTTTGACTTGTGAATTTTATGAGTGAAGGCTATAGTGTATACCCCACCAGTATAAAGAGAGAAATATTATTTGTTTTGATAATCCCCTCCTTTTGTTATTTCCCACACTGCACATACAACTTAACACCCAAGTACTCGTCAATATGAGCATAACTGAGCAAGGTAATGTGCCATTAATAACAAAGAGAAACAATAGGTGATAGACACCATCAAAGACTGTTTTAGAGATGAAAAGGTAAGCAATGTCTTTCTCTGGGATTGAGTTCAATGTATTCCACAAGACACTCATTGTATTGTTATTAGGCAAGTAAAGACTCTTTTCAAGTTAGTACCAGGTAGTCTTCTATACTATCTAAAGTCTCTAAGTTATACTCCTGAGCATATTTATTTATATCTCAAGGATAAAGCACAAGGATTTTAGGTTGTGGATTCTATTGCTATGAGGGAATACGCTTAGAACAGCAGTAGCTATAGTATATTATATTATTAGCTATATTATTATAATAAACAATTTTATTTATAAACACTATATTCCATTGATAATACAATTTGATAGAGGTATCCACAAAAGGAAATAATTATTTGGATATCTGCAAACCTGTTGATTTTGAACACAGTTCCATAAAAGGTGATGTATTCCTTTTACGTAAAATGAATACATCACCGCTTAAAGGCCAGCAAAGTCTCCTGGTGTGTAGGATAAGAGAAAGGCAAGGACAAAGGGAATAAAAGAGGCGATAAACGAAAAAATAAAGGTATCTTTCTGACTTTTAAGCAGGAACTTTTTCCAGTCCTTTATCAAGGCTGTCGGGGATGCTGCTACCATACAACTGAGCTGCTTCTCTTTCTACCATAGCACGGTCGATCTTCTTGCGAGGGTTGTGTTTGAATACAATCTCGATTTCTTCAAGCTATTGTTTTGTTGTTGTTGTAATTAGCATTAATAAATAAAATAAGAGAGAGAATAAAGAAGGTCTTACCGTAAATCCTTTGGTCTCAGGATAAGCAAAATAGATATGGAGTGCCATCAAAAAGTTAAAGGTTGCAAACAGCATGTAAAGTCCATAGCGAAGGCGCTGCATCAACAGGGGAACAATAAAACTAAGAAGCCAGTTAAAGAACCAGTTAGAGGCAGTGGACAAGGAAACAGCATTTGCACGGACACGAAGAGGGTAAATTTCGGCAGGATAAATCCATCCTAAAGGACCCCATGTGGTGGCAAAAGCGGCGACAAATAGATAAACACAAGCAACTACAAGATCTGCCTTGGGTTTGCTATTCAAATCCACTACCCATTTATCGGTGCCGGGACTAATATACCAATTGCCTGTGCTCAAGACACCTCCTATCACCCATAAGAAGAGAGACATGGAAAGAGCACCAATGATCATGGTAGGACGACGTCCCCACTTATCAATATAGATGATAGCGGGTACTGTCATGATGACATTCACAACATAAGAGATACCAGAAGATACCAAGACGGCCTCTTGACTACTTCCAATACCGGCCTGCTGAAAGAGAAATACAACGTAGAACATGATAATGCCCACGCCTGTCAATTGCTGCCAAATCTGAAGACAAACACCAAGGAAGACACGGTAAAGGATTCCAGGCTGCAACAGATCAGAGTAGCGGTGAGAAGCAACCTCACACTCAAAGTAGATGACGGCCTTGATTTCTTTGATTTCCTATAATTATTATAATAAGATACTGGGTCATGAATAGTAAAGATTGGAAGGTGGGCTCGATTCTATTATTGTAGCTGAATATATTACCTGCTGTACACGTGGGTGGTCAACATCACCATCGCCATGAATATCAGCCAGAACTTTTATAGCTTCATCCATACGACCATGTCCTGCCAACCAACGAGGGGAGAAAGGGAAAAACCACATGCCACACATGAGAAGAACAGCAGGAAAAGACTGAACAGCCCATGGAATACGGAAAGCGGCCGTACTATCAATAAATTGACATCCATATTGAATCCAGAATCTGTATATGCGTTTTATTATACAACATTCGGCATTAAGTATTTGTTTGATACATCAACACAATTATGGAATGAAAGCTTACGATATCACAATGCCCCATGTAGTGCTCCATTGCTGGATAGAAACAATACGACCACGAATTTCTTTGGGAGCAATCTCAGACTGGTAAATAGGGACCACCATGGAAGTAATTCCAACAGAAAGACCTATGATAAATCAGAAAAGCATGAGTCCTATGAATTCTTGGAGTCTCGATGCTCATAGGAAGTGAAGATTAAAAGCGAAATGTAACTCTACTTACCAGCTAAAGCACGGCCAACACAAAGCATTGCAACACCATTGGAGGCAGCCTGTAGAACAGCACCCACGGTGAAAATGAAAGATGCACCAATTAAAGTGTATTTGCGAGAGAAACGATCAGCGGGGTAACCAGAGATTAGAGCACCAAAAAAACATCCAGCACTAAGAGCACCATTGATGCCACCCTGCAGCAGATCACTTGGTCTGTCAAAATATTCTTGGTATCTATAGGCAAATAATTGAGTTATCTATGCACATTTAAAACAATATATGCGTACTGTCGTGTTCCAATGATTCCCTAAAACAAAACAAATGTATAAGTATATGCATTGATACACTGCATTCTTATTTCGAATTTTACTTAAAAACAAAATATTATTCAGATGACTTACAGAACTAGATCCAATATCGAACCCAAACATAATACCAGCAAGTGCGGCAAATGCACCAATGACCTACACATTTATGAATAACAGTTAATAACACATTGTAAATAACAAATTTCTCAATGAGAAGTTTTGTTAAATAGAACTTACATAAACATTGTTGGTTATCCTATAAGCTAATCCCATGGTAATTTGGTTTTTATTAAGTAATAAAACTATAGAAAAATGGAGTAAAGAAGATGGGTTTATATAATGAAAATGAAAGGAATTTATGCACTTTAAAGGTCCAATGGTTTTTTAAGATTTTTACATGATAGGCTATTCTCTTGGATAAACAGATGATCACGTATTGGGGGAGAATATTTAATATAAACAAACCCATTAATAAGGACTGTGCACATACTCCCGGAGAAATACATACGAAACAAAACAAAAGTCTCACTATTAAACGGATTATACTCTTCACTTTGATTTAGCTAAGGAAGAGATTTACACCAGGAGATATTGTAGTATAAAAGGAAACTGAGTTATCTTCAATGTGAGTTGTTTATATGATTGGATAAATTGTTTTTTTTCTCGGTTTAATAAAGTAAGTTAAAGTTTTTTTTTGGGCTGATCAAACCAAAAGAAACTGTCTTTACACTATTTCCTTGTAAAGACTTGAAGGCTATCAATGAAGAGAATATAATGACAAATATAAAAGAATGTATTGAGGTAACCATGAATGGAGTTCTATACTATAAATCTGATACTGAGTTTAATTGTTAGCTTAGATTATCATGAACGTATTCTCTTGCAAGTGTATTAGAAATAAGATATATATTTCTATTGCTTATAATTATTAATAGAAATAGCATTCTTTTATTGATTGTATGAAGACATAAGAGATATATTTAATGAAAATAGAAAGTTAAATGTGAAAAGCTATTTCTACTTGAATTGTTTATGATAAAAATCTTAATCCAAGTTTACAACTAAGATGGTATGCTATTAAAAGGTAAATGATATAATAAAGTGAAGGATGTAGCTACCACATATGACTTATTATAAAGACGGGAAAGTATTTATTATTGTCATATAGACATAGTCATTAGTATGAACAGTCTAGGTCTTGAATTGGCAAAACAGTATTATATTAATATGCAATTTCTTAATCATTCATTCAAATAAAAAAGACCCTTTACTTAACATAAATTTAAACAGGAACATCTTTTATTCTATTGACCTTACTACCTACTATGATTCTTCTAATAGATAGTCTATAACTATTATTAATTAAATAAAGAACTTCTTTCAATCCAAAGTAAAAGTGTTCTTCTGTATTAACTGTTCTGTCAGCTCAATAAGATAGGCTACTCATTATCTCTATAAGTATCTCTAAGCAACAGATATGATATCAGATAGTATTGGCCAACCATCTTTTAATAAACTTTTTTTGATGATTAATCCATTTTTGTATAATATCCATTTGTCTCCAAGTCTATGAATGTAAATATATTGATTACTTTGAAAAAGCTATTCCAAACAAGGCCTGTTTGTGTTTGTGTATCTTTATTTCTATAGAAAGCAATTATTGATCATCCACGAGTGACAAAAGTGTTGTTTAAAGTTTAAAATGATCCATGAGTGTGCGGCTTCTAATACATAAAAATCAATTGATTTATAATAGATTCTCTAGCAAAAGAATAATGTTTCAGGTCCAGAAAATTCCTTAGACATTTCTATGATAAGTAATTATATCGATTGAAACACGATTCTATCGGGAAAAAAAATAGGCATAGTCTTGAAGGACACACAAGAATCTTTAGTGTCTTTGTAGACTGAAAAATGCACAGGTCTTTCTGTACCCAGAATGACCTATTAAGTAAGAAAATATTGTAATACTTATATATATATATATATATATATTAAAAAAACAATTTGAATGACACTATTCAGTGAGCTTTTCTTTCATAGTAGATCTGACCAACACATCATATGACATACTAATTGCCTGGGAAAATAGTTATGAGACAATGAATCAATAGTATCAAATTCATGTGGACTTGGTAGTCGTATATTAATAGTAGTGATTGATAGAAGCATGAATGAGAATACTTAAACCAGCTCTATTTTTTTGTTAAATTCGTTATGGTATTTTGTTTGTGATGAAATGGAACTATTCATAGTGTAGAACTTTAGTCTATTGTTACTATAGCTATGTTTTTGTATTCACTGCTATTCATCTATTGTTCCTCATTCTTTCATGTTCTTTATTAGTATTATATTTATCAAGCGTGATTTTTTTTCCGGTAGAAACAAAAGAAAACGGTACAAGAAAAGAGGTATCACATACTCTAGAAAGAAATAATGCTGACTTGAGTTTTACTCACACCTGATTTGGCTCTGAAAATATAATTTTGATGATAAACAATACACCTTAATATTTTGTGTTTTCTAATTGAATAGAATGTTGTTCAGGGTTAGAACAATCGGTAAACACTAATTGAACAACCATGTATTATATTTATATAGTATACTCTCTCTGTTAATAGTTAGGAGCAATCCATAAGTCTAACTCTCTTGAGCCTTTCGGACTGTTTTGCCGATTTACAAGATAAGCATATCACACTTGCGACTACTACCTTTTGTACTTTGTTCTGCTTATTATTGTCATGAAAGAGGTATACTTTAACTATAAGGTTTGTTTAATTGTACCAGTAGTAGTTCAATTAGATCATACGGTCTTTTTGTCAATAAAACACTTTGGATCAAATATGTCTCGATTAACTTTAATAGTCAATAATCAATTGAAATCCTACTAAGCAACAGTATTAATTTTTTTTTTAATTTATCTTTTTTAATTTCTATATTGGGTATCTTGGACTACAACTAGAAAATCATCCTTGGCTCAAGAGCTGTTGTATTCACAAGAGTGATACAAGTGTAGCCACAAATCCGCTTGTGTTCTTAAATTTAGATAGAATCAAAGCAATAGATCTTTAATAATGTAAAATGAACTTTCACTGCTGTTCTTCTTATTTGAATTATTTTACAAGAGGCCAGAGATTGATCTAGGGTTAAATATAGTTGGGGATAGTAATCTATGCTGAAGATGTGTCTATTGTCTCAATCTTATTTTATTTTATTTTTTTATAATAAAAAAAAACTCGCTACTTTCTAAATATAATTTCAGTCATTTCTTTTGGTGACCATCACATATGTTTCATCTCACCATCAGCTCTTTTCATAAAATTTCTTTTAGTTATAACTGCACTTATATCAGTTTTTTATTTGTCCTACAAATACAGACACCGATACAACTATGTACAAATACATACGATCATAGATTATAACATACACATACACATAGATAAGCAGATATGCATATCTTTACATGGACATGGACATGCAGATATATACTACTGCTAATAACAACCGCTATATATTCACTATTTATTTGAATAATAATCTTATACTTGAGTATGAACAGTTCTAGAGTATCAGTATCAGTAACATAATACATATATTGATGAAAGGCTTCCTAAAAAAAAAGACAAAGACAATAGAAAGTGTTGTAAAAACGATGAAAGCAGAAGATACAGAAAATATCAGTTTAAACAGCTAGAAAAGATTAAAAAAGAAAAGAGAGAGAGTTCCAGGGCGGCTCATTAATTAGACACTATAGAACCGATCAGTAGCACGACACATAAACAAGAGCTCTCTATAACTCAAACTAACAACAATACTATAAGCATATGCTTATAATTGAAGGTTGGAATATTTCAAATAATACAAAATAATGCCATGGTGTTTACAAATAAAACATTAGTTTTAATAGCATGCTACTGAATTGATCACAATAGATTAAGTAGAAATGTAGAAATATATATCTTAGTCTAAGAGTTTTTATACACTGAATTTTATATATTTATATTTCTTCACAGTGATTCTCTATGAAATATATGAATATTGAATGATACTTAGCATAATTCCCTTTGGAAGAATGTTGATAGCTTCTGTGTCAGACACAATACTTTTATGTACTCATATTTCTCTGATATATATCTAATAAATCTTTGTTTGTGTCCATACTTGGTGTGTCTTTTATTTGAAAAGAATTAAAGGTTATTGACACCTGTTTTTTATTCTTTCATAACCACAAATAAAAATACATATCTGTTATGTTTACACATACTTTATATTAAGAAAAACAAAGAGTTAGCAACTAGTAAATCGTAAACACACACACACACACAGCCACACACAGCCACAAAATGATTAGTATGGGATAAAGAATCTATGATGAGCCGTAGTGCATTTGATACAGTTGATGGATATTAGAGATAGTATGAAAATAAAACAGTCTGTATTAGAATGTATGTCTTTTGGTAGTAAGGTTATTATATTTGGTGATGAATTCTGTTAAGTTCTTCTATTTGTTGTAACAAATAGAGTAGAATGAAAATATAAAAGAATAGTAAAGTTGAATAAAAAAGCAGAATCAATTGTAAATTAACTAACCAAATATCTTTAGACCTAAGAAGTCATTGAAGACACTATCACATCTGTGTATAATAAATAGTATCTGATAGTATTCAATGTTATTATTAAAAATAAACTATATGGCTTCTATCTATCTCTCTGAACTAAAAAAATGTTACCCATTCAGCAAGATAAGCTAAAACTAATAGAAAGTGCAAGCCTTCTGGTTTATCTACTTTTTTCTTAATTATCAGTGGAGCCTCGGTTGACTGACAGAAGTCTTCAATACTAATAAAATAAAATAAAATAAAATAAAACAAAAACTATCTAAAGAGTGATAAAGTGTGTCTTATTGTATTTTATTATGCAAAAGGCATTACACTGTCTAGTATGTTTTATATTTCTGAGATTTACAATTATAAATTCATATCTTACATTGTTCTAGCATATGTATACATCATTAACTAACACTATAAATATGTAATTGGTACATAAGAAGCAAACAATAGAGTAGAATATTGACAATTCCAATATCTTTATTCTTTTCTTTTTGGCTGTGACACATTCTAAGTTAACTTACACACCCAAAGATCTTTGGGATATATAAGAAAATATCCTGAGAGTAAAATCGCAATATTCATATGATTGGCTAATGTGTTTAAAAATACTTTTTCGATGTCTAAATATACTATTTCAAACTCTACCTGCCTATTCTAGCAATGACGATTGACTTTGCAATTAAAAAGTATAGAATTGGCTGTAAAGACAGGAAATAGAACCAGAATCACCACATAATTAAAACTCAGTCACTGATATTCTTCTCTTAACATAATGTTATCTTTAAGCTCACAGTATTTGCAGAATAACAATATTTTAAAAATATTTATCATAGTGTCGTGAAGACTTTTCACCATAATGGGAAGGATCACTCTCTTGAGGATTAGGACTAATTTATTACCAAACTAAGAAGAGGACTCTATCGAATATTAAGTGATGACGATAGTTCATAGCATTTCGATAAGTTAACCCCTGAATATACAGTCTTATCTAATAAATGACTAGACAGCGAACTAATTTTTATTTTTTATTCTTCAAAAATAAAATAGAGGTTTTTTTTCTCTTACAACTTATTCAAAAGATGACTTAAAGCAATAAGAATCAGCCAACTCTTAGCCAAGAACATGAAGATAGTCCCATTATAAGAAGAGAACATGCTATGTTTATTATAAGTCAAATCATAGGACAATAGAAAAGACATACTACTTATCAAGAGATTTCTGACGATTTTGACATCCCAAAGAGCACAGTGGGCAAGAGTGTCCTATTGTACAGTTCAAAGTATTTTATTATTTTTGGGTGTTGGTTGCTATTCGCGCATTGGGCATGTTAGCCACCCTATGAGAACTTTTGAACAATTAAGATATACATATAAACACGTTCAAATACGTAAGTGAAAAAAATAATGCAAAGAGAGAAGAGACGGAAAGAAAAGAGAATATAAAACCTCGAAATGAGGGGAAAATAATGAAAATGAGTGGAAATGATGGTAAAATGAGAATTATGAATAGACATCCAAAAGGCCATAAAGTCAGCAAGGAAACCAGGACACCAAAAAGATAACCGTCATCCTGTGGCGATTCGAAATCCAACGAGGGATACTTAGAGCAACTCGGACAATACTGAGGGCACAAATACAGCAACTACACTAGCAGCTTCTGGCTTTGCTAAACGGGTTAAGAATGGGTGGTAGAGGAGAGATCGGAGAAGAAGTGAGGATACAGCGTCTGTTGCTGCAGGAGTCTTTGCACTCTATGGCGGCGTTGGCGTTCCCGCTCAACACACCCATCAGCAGCCTCAATGAGCAAGCTACCAGCTGATGGCTCTACCTTAAAGTCTCGAGTAGACGTGGCTCGATCAATGGCTTGCAGCAGTATTAACAAACTGGGCCAAAGATCTCGCCATTTAACAAAAGACTTAACCGTGCGCTGCAGAAGATTTAGACAATAGTCAATTGGATGAACGTCTTGTGGTGCAGGAACTAAGAAGAACAAGAACGTGGAGCGTTCATGGTCAACGAATGTGCAAGTGAGAAAGTGGTCCCGATTGGTAGACGGGTGGCCACATTGGCAAGGAACTGAAGGTGTTGGTGGTAACCAAGCAATCCTCCATTTTAGTAGACGATGTCTTTCTTTGCGCGTGCACGGTAGTAGAAGAATTGGATCCCAAACAGGTCTACATAGTCCACGGGCTACCGTCACCAGCGGATTCTTGCCACGTACTAGACTAGTAATTTCACTTTGAAGACGTTCAAGATAAGCTACTTTTAATGGATATTTAGGAGGGTTGTGAGCCCGTCCTATTCTTTGAGCATTTTGCCAGAGTACTCCCCTACACCATCCTACTACAATGGCTCCTAACAAAACAATGGTATTTTCAAATTCAGACCATAATTTTACCCTTAATTTTTTTAATTAAACATTCTTCATTTATTGCTTTTCCACTCTAATGTCTACCTCATCTAACACCACCGAACAACCCATGAGATCTCTTGGAAACAGAAAGAAGAATATCGATAACTTCACTCGATGCCTCATTGCTCACGAGGCCACCGTAAATGGGACCAGCCAGGTTGCCATTTCTGCTAGGTTTGGAGTTAGTAGGCAGTCTGTTTCCCTTATCGTAAAGAGATATAAGGAAACTGGCTGTTTCAAGGCCAAGAACAGCACTGGGCGCAAGCCCATTCTGAAAGAGAGGGATGAGAGAGAGGTCAGTCGCGAAGTGGGAAGGGATTCATTTCAGACAATGAATCAGCTTCACAAGCAGATGACCACCAAAGTGTCCAGGAACACCTTCTCAAAAATGATGAAGAAGCTTGGCCTGTTTTTTTGCAGGGTGGTCAAGAAACCTTCTCTCAGCATCAAGCACAAGAAGTTGAGGCTTGCTTGGGTTAAGGCCCATCTCCACTGGACCGAAAACGACTGGAAGACAGTCATCTGGTCTGATGAGTCCAGATACCAGTTGGTCACCACCAACAACCGTACCAGGGTGGTGCGAAAAGTTAATGAGGGGCTGCTCCCGAAGAACGTCAAGCTCACCATGAAGTTTGGAGGTGGCAGCGTGATGGTGTGGGGATCTTTCTCTGGTGAAGGTGTCGGGAGATTGGCGCCTGTGAAGGGCAGTATAGACAGTGGAAGATACATTGAGATCTTAAAGGAGAACTACTGCCCTGAGCTGGCCCAACTCAAGGCACTGAATCCAGAGATTGATTATGTTCTTCAGGAAGACAATGCTAGCTGCCACAAGAGTAGAGGGTTCAGGTTGTGGAAGGCACAAGAGAACGTTGCCACTATGGAAGGGTGGCCCTCACAAAGCCCCGACCTGAACCCAATAGAGCATCTTTGAGAGGTGCTTGACAGGGCCATTAGGAAGAGGATGACCCCAGCAAGCTCCCTTCAGGATTTGGAGGTGCTTCTATTGCAAGAACGGGAAAAAAAATCCCAAGGACACCACAGACACCCTCATTGCCAGTGTGATTATTCAGACAAGTAGAAATAACGAGACTGAACAAAGATAATTTTTATTAAGTGAAGAGTGGTTCATTATTTATACTTTTTGTGGATGCTTATCCTTCAGTAGTATTCTACCTTTTGGTAGTTAATGATTAGTTCATGGAATAGCTTATTGATAGATGCAACCGTATGGTTGGTGTAGATGATTTATCCTATGGTAGTTTACATAGGTGTAGATTTATGGTTGGTGTAGCTGTTCTACCTAATGGTAGACTACATGTTGGAGCCTTATGGTTGGTTCATTGAATAAGCACAACATTATAGAGCCATCTATTATGTCTTCACTTTTAATTGTCTTTGATAGGTCTTATTTAATCCACTAAGGATTTATAGATGAAGGCAGCTCATTAAGTGTCCGATAGTAAATTGAGCTTAGAAGGTTGATTTGTAGTTACGACCGATCAGTGAGATTATACAGAGATGTACTATGGTACTTGTGTGCACTAAAGCTTTCATAGAGTATTCCGAATGTCACAGCATACTATTCATGTTGACCAATTCATAAAGAATCTTTGGATTGAAGTCGGAACACGACAGCCAGCATGCATCGGAGATGTAGGGCTGTCATTGAGGCCAAGGGTGGAAGCACCAAATACTAAGGGTTTCCACCCAATAAATTTGTATTTATTATCCCATTGACCTTCTTTATACTTCATCCTATTTTCAAGTCTCTACTGTGTGTTTAATGTATGTTTTTATGATAAAGAATAAGTATTTCCTATTACAGAATTAGACCAGAGCATGAAAAAAATCCATTGTTTTGTTAGGAGCCACTGTATATGCTCCTGTGTGGCAAGAAGTCCTGTCTTCTTTAAGGAGCATGGTCCCATTGAGGTCCTCTTGCAATTTTTAGAACCAGGTAATAAAGTGTCTGGCAAGTATATTGAAATACCTGTCTTGATTAACTGATCCCTTAAGAGTACAAGAGGTCCTACACTTTTACACCAAAAGCAGCCCTAAACCATGACCGAATCCTTGTAATACTCGTATTTTCTTTGCGTATGACGCTCCTCATACCTTTCATCTATCATTCTAATCACTCTAGGCTCCTTATCATTGCCTACAACTGTAAAACAAGATACATCAGACCAAACAACGCTATCCCACCTTTCCACTGGCTAATCAACCTTGTATTTACATTATTACGATTATCTTTAATTGTGAGTAAATATCATGCCAAGTTTTTTTGATGGTGAGCATGAAACTCCCCAAGTTCATGAATATATTTTAGAAATGTCTTACGGAAAATACCCACACCTTTATCATTCATATTTTCAACTGGTATGCAATTATTTGCATAGGGTTTCTGCAAATAGACAAAACGATAGTCAGTTTTGAAGTAGATGAAACCTTTTCAGGTCTTCCTGTACGCAGTTTGGGTCGATTTATGCCTTTGTTTTTATAAAGTCACACAACATTGGAAAGTATACGATTTTCATTTTTTGAAATCCTGAAAAAAAAACATGCTTTACGGATATAGATGTTACGACCTCAAAACACATACTAATGACTTCAAATTCAACACAAAGTTAGTTTAACATATTATCTATATTAATATATAAATATAAAAGTTTTTATTTAATATTTTTTTGGGCCACCTTTGGCATCAATAACTGCCTGGCAGCGATCCTTCATTGAGCCAACTAAACGTTCGGCAAGATCAACTTAGATATTTCCCCAAGCTTCTTCTAAAGCTGTCTTGAGCTCATCGATATTTTTGATACTGGCCTTCTTTTCATTGATAAGCTTATCAAGACAGCTCCAGAGATGTTCGATGGGGTTGAGATCAGGACTTTGGGTAGGCCAGTAATCAAAGCGCCTGATTGCATGTGTGTTTTTCCATCATGTTGTATAGCCACCTGTATGGCAGCTAGCCCCATCTTCTTGGAATATAAAGTACTTATTCTCCTTCTCATTCAATTCAATGAACCATGGCAGAAATTTTCCTGCCAAAATGTTGACATATATGTCCTGATTTCCAGTGCCATCAACAAAGACCAAAGGCCCAAATCCACCCGCCCAGAAACAGCTCCAGATCATTATGCTGCCTTTCCCCCATTTGGTTGTAGCTATGATATGAGCAGCCTTATAACTATCTCCGATCTTTCGAATAACTCTGGCTCCTCCCTGGTAACCCTCTACTTCAAACGGTGATGAATCAGACCATACGACGCGTCTCCAGTCCTCAGGAGTCCAATTGACCCGTTCCTTCGCCCAACAAAGTCTTTTCTTCATGTTTTCTTCAGACAACCTTGGCTTGTGTGCTTTAAAGTAGGAACCAAACCCAACCTAGTATATGTATTTTATGAATATTGCTCTACAGATGATTATCTCATGTGCCTTAAGTTCAAAATTTATGTAGTTATAGGAGGCAAATAGGTTGCCTCTTAGAATGGCCTCAAGTCGTCCGAGATCTCTCCCGTTTAGTTTTTTTTTGGTGCACAAGAACTAGGCTTTGGTAGAGGTGTATCAGTGGTCTTGATTCTACTAATGATATTCTGGGCAGTAGACTTGCTAATGCCAACGACCTTTGAAATGCTACCCATAGAGTAATTTTCTTTTTTAAAAGCCAGTAAACACCCTATTACTCTCTTTTCTTCAAGCTTATTATAAACTCTAGAGTTTCTAGCTGAGAATTCTGCGTTTGACATTTGAGATTGCTTAATGGAATGTGATTCTGTGGTACAAAGAAGAAGATGAATCGTGTTTAAAAATGTATAAATTAGGGGGTCGTATACTTTCTAATGTTGTGTGTGCGTGTAAATAAAATTGGTCAATGACTTACAAAAAAAAATCTAATGTTGTGTGACTGTATAATAGGACAATCCATCAGCAACAATCCCCATCCACCCACATAGTACACAGTACACATTGGATACACCAACTACGGATCCTGGCCAATCACCAACCATCAAGCAACCTCCTGTACCAGCACCTGTCAGACCCTTTGTGTCTGAGGCCACCACTGCTACCACCATTCCTAACTCAGACAGCAGAAAACCCAGACTACTTACCAAACGCACTCGTGCAAATACTTACGAGTATCAAATGACTGAGGTAGAAAAGTCTGATACCTTCACCCAGCAGATGATGGCATTTCTGTCAGATATTCAGAGACAAATGGCAACAATTGGACTCCGCATCCAGGAATTGGAAGCACAAGTCAAGGTCAAGGATGACCTTATTACATCTCTCCAGGCTCAGATCAATGCCAAGAGTGCAGATAATGCACCCAAATCACCTCCCACCCCTACCCCCACACCCATCCCCACAGTGAAACCCACAGATGCCATAGAAAAGGCTACTGTCATTTATGCCAACATGGCTAAAAAGAACGCCTCCACCAAAGAAGACAGCAAAGGCCAGAGCAGTGCTTAGAGCGCAAACAGTTCGGGCCTTACAAGAGCCTACTGGGCCCTCAGTATACGACTCTGTATACTTGCCCTGTCGCCACTACCTCAAGTACGGCCAGATCCGCAAGATGTTGGGATCACTGAAGATCCAACAGTCACGGATCATAGACATCCACTTCCCAGCAAGGGGTACAATTGCACTGCTTGTACACGGTAGCTTCAAGCAAGAACTCGAGGAGAAACTCGAGAAATCAAAGATCAAGCCACAGGCAAGCTTTGATCCAGTAGCTGCAACGGTGATTGCAGACCCTAATCTACAGCAGGAGTCTGACAGCACCAAGACTGCAATGGCCCAAGAACTCTTTGAGCAAAGAGTGTCCAACACTTGTCTTCGTGCCCCCACCCATTTAGGGTACAGCATTGCTCGCCACTTTGGCTCAAGCATTGCCACGCCCTGTCTATCCACCATTGCCTTTGAGAAGCTCCTGGCAGACCTCAAGGCCAAGGCCACAGTCGCCAGCCCTCCCGCCACCCTTGAAAAAGAAGCCCTCCAGGCATTTGGGTCTGACTCAGCCATGGAAGGAGTCGAGGGAGACAATCAACACACCCAACAAGACTTATAAACAGACCAATCTTTGGTCTATTAAAAGCTTGTGGGATTAGGCTCAAACTAATGTCTATGTCTGCATTGTCATTTTCTCTCATTTCTCATATTTCTCTTCATTTTTCCCCTCATTTCGAGGTTTTATATACTCTTATCTTTCTGTTTCTTTTTTCCTTGCATTTATTTTTTCCACTTTTGTATTTGAACGTGTTTATATGTATATCTTAATTGTTCAAAAGTTCTCATAGGGTGGCTAACATGCCCAATGCGCGAATAGCAACCAACACCCAAAAATAATAAAATACTTTGAACTGTAGTAGGATGGTACAAACAAGAAAGATGTATGATCAGATGTTTTGATTTTTGGCCTACACAAACTCCATATCTTAACCCAATTGAGCATGCCTGGGCTTATCTTGAAAGAATTGAGCCATATCGAACAAGTATAACTAATACAAAACAGCCTCAACGATGCTTGTGTAGTGAATGCAAAAAGATTCCAAATGAATTTCTGGAAAATTAGTGGATAGCATGCCAAAGAGGCGCTCCGCTGTGATGAAAAATAAAGGCTTTGCTACAAAGTACTAAGTAATATATTTATAATAAAAAATGTAGACAATCATTTAAAGAACAACTGTCCCAAATATTATTTTATTCAATAAATATTATATTATGAACATCTTAGACTGATAGATATACCTTTATTTTTCAAAAAAAAATTCAATTATTTTGATTTTTTGTTTAGTCACTTATTACATAGGACTGTAGATACCACACCCTTCTGGCCACTATGTAGTTTAGGATTGAAAAATTTGTAAGTCTGGTATCTACTCTTCTAAAAAGAAGTTCAAGGCAGCCATTGGGGTTGAAGGGAAGAAGGTTCCCAAGGAGTATACCAATAAGCTCATTGTTAGCATGAGACAGAGCTGCTAGGATGTTATCAATATTAATGGTAGACTTAAAAAGTGCTAAGTGCTTTATAGTGAATATATTTATATATAGTGGTTTTTTATTATTGTTTAAAATTTTGAAAACATGTATCTATAGAATTAGTAGAGTTATAAATATAACAAGGTATGGTACAGAAGTAATGAACACCATTTGCCATTTGAGATTTCATGTTCCATATGTTTTCTTAGTGTAGAATTTGATAGATGCCAAAGACTTGACCCACTAAGCACCAACTTACACTAAATATTTATTGTAAAAAAAAACATTATTTTCTTTATTGGTTAAGTTAGAGATCAGTTGTATATAGAATTAATAAAGTTATTGTCGTAGTGAATTATAGTATAGAATGGAGATAGAGATGGCTAATAAGAGTTGGAAATAGTTCGACTTTAGGTTAAATTCATCTTATCTGCCAAGGTGAGTAAAAAAAAGTTAAGAATCAAAAGATGATCTCATCATTCTGGTTTCTAATCTATGTACGGACTTCTTCCAGTTCTTTTTCATTACTATATGAGGTGCTGGTACTATACAACTGAGCTGTTTCTCTTTCTACCATAGCACGGTCGATCTTCTTGCGAGGGTTGTGTTTGAATACAATCTCGATTTCTTCAAGCTAGTGTTTTGTTGTTGTTGTAATTAGCATTAATAAATAAAATAAGAGAGAGAATAAAGGTCTTACCGTAAATCCTTTGGTCTCAGGATAAGCAAAATAGATATGGAGTGCCATCAAAAAGTTAAAGGCTGCAAACAGCATGTAAAGTCCATAGCGAAGGCGCTGCATCAACAGGGGAACAATAAAATTAAGAAGCCAGTTAAAGAACCAGTTAGAGGCAGTGGACAAGGAAACAGCATTTGCACGGACACGAAGAGGGTAAATTTCGGCAGGATAAATCCATCCTAAAGGACCCCATGAGGTGGCAAAAGCGGCGACAAATAGATAAACACAAGCAACTACAAGATCTGCCTTGGGTTTGCTATTCAAATCCACTACCCATTTATCGGTGTCGGGACTAATATACCAATTGCCTGTGCTCAAGACACCTCCTACAATCCATAAGAAGAGAGACATGGAAAGAGCACCAATGATCATGGTAGGACGACGTCCCCACTTATCAATATAGATGATGGCAGGTACTGTCATGACGACATTCACAACATAAGAGATACCAGAAGATACCAAGACGGCCTCTTGACTACTTCCAATACCGGCTTGCTGAAAGAGAAATACAACGTAAAACATGATAATATTCATGCCTGTCAATTGCTGCCAGATCTGAAGACAAACACCAAGGAAGACACGGTAAAGGATTCCGGGTTTTAACAGATCAGAGTAGCGGTGAGAAGCAACCTCACGGTCAAAGTAGATGACGGCCTTGATTTCTTTGATTTCCTATAATTATTATAATAAGATACTGGGTCATGAATAGTAAAGATTGGAAGGTGGGCTCGATTCTATTATTGTAGCTGAATATATTACCTGCTGTACACGTGGGTGGTCAACATCACCATCGCCATGAATATCAGCCAGCACTTTTATAGCTTCATCCATACGATCATGGTCAGCCAACCAACGAGGGGAGAAAGGGAAAAACCACATGCCACACATGAGAAGAACAGCAGGAAAAGACTGAACAGCCCATGGAATACGGAAAGCGGCAGTACTATCAATAAATTGACATCCATATTGAATCCAGAATCTGTGTGTATGATTTAGTATGACAGTATTGAGTATTTGTTTGATACATCAACATATCTATATATTAAGAACTTACGATACCATAATACCCCATGTAATACTCCATTGTTGAACAGCAACAATACGACCACGAATTTCTTTGGGAGCAATCTCAGACTGGTAAATAGGGACCACCATGGAAGTAATTCCAACAGAAAGACCTATGATAAATCAGAAAAGCATGAGTCCTATGAATTCTTGGAGTCTCGATGCTCATAGGAAGTGAAGATTAAAAGCGAAATGTAACTCTACTTACCAGCTAAAGCACGGCCAATACAAAGCATTGCAACACCATTGGAGGCAGCCTGTAGAACAGCACCCACGGTGAAAATGAAAGATGCACCAATTAAAGTGTATTTGCGAGAGAAACGATCAGCGGGGTAACCAGAGATTAGAGCACCAAAAAAACATCCAGCACTAAGAGCACCATTGATGCCACCCTGCAGCAGATCACTTGGTCTGTCAAAATATTCTTGGTATCTATAGGCAAATAATTGAGTTATCTATGCACATTTAAAACAATATATGCGTACTGTCGTGTTCCAATGATTCCCTAAAACAAAACAAATGTATAAGTATATGCATTGATACACTGCATTCTTATTTCGAATTTTACTTAAAAACAAAATATTATTCAGATGACTTACAGAACTAGATCCAATATCGAACCCAAACATAATACCAGCAAGTGCGGCAAATGCACCAATAGCCTACACATTTATGAATAACAGTTAATAACACATTGTAAATAACAAATTTCTCAATGAGAAGTTTTGTTAAATAGAACTTACATAAACATTGGTAGTTATCCTAGAAGCTAATCCCATATTAAATTGATTCTTATAAAAAAAGAGATAGAACTAAAGGTAAATAAAATAATAAAACAATGAGTTTATATTTTTTTTATAAACAATGAGTTTATATAATAGAAATATCAACAATTTATGCATATTTAAAAGTCAGAGTGTATGAGTAGTTTCATATGAGAATAAACTATTCTTCTATGCGAATAGATCATCGCGTATTAAAAGAAATGTTTCATAAAAAAGACCCTTGTCGAGGAATATTTAAATCATCGCGGAGAAATAAATATGAAAATAGATTACTATTGAATAGGTTTCACTGCTCACCTTTTCTGATTTAGTCAACGAGAAAACTGAATAAAACAGTGAGAAAATAGGCATAGAGTCTTGAAGGACACACAAGAATCTTTAGTGTCTTTGTAGACTGAAAAATGCACAGGTCTTTCTGTACCCAGAATGACCTATTAAGTAAGAAAATATTGTAATACTTATATATATATATATATATATATTAAAAAAACAATTTGAATGACACTATTCAGTGAGCTTTTCTTTCATAGTAGATCTGACCAACACATCATATGACATACTAATTGCCTGGGAAAATAGTTATGAGACAATGAATCAATAGTATCAAATTCATGTGGACTTGGTAGTCGTATATTAATAGTAGTGATTGATAGAAGCATGAATGAGAATACTTAAACCAGCTCTATTTTTTTTTGTTAAATTCGTTATGGTATTTTGTTTGTGATGAAATGGAACTATTCATAGTGTAGAACTTTAGTAATATTTCTCAGTAAAAAGAAAAAGAAAACGTATAAAGAAAAGATATTACTTTTTTTTTATAGAAAAGAACAATTCTAACTTTGATCTCGATTAAATTTGACTTAGTCTTGAACAAATAGTGTTAGTGATAGCCAATGCAGTTTGACATGTCATATGTCTGTCAATAGAATATACAATATAAAGCTTAAAATTCGAATAAGCAATAGACCCTGTTTATAAAGCTTGTAAAATATTTACATATTTACACATACTCCATTTAATAGTTTGAGAAATCTTTAAGTCTCTTGATCTGTTCTTCAGTGTTCATTAACAAAATAATCATGTAATTTACTTATTAATATTACTTTCTTTCTTTCGAATCATTAAAGAGACATTATGTGTATCTTTAGTTGTGTCGATGACTCAATTAAATCAAAGTCTTCATAAAAGCAGAACACTGGTGAAAATACTTAAGCTATAATAGTCTGTAGTCAATGATCACACTACTAAGTTACAATGTCAAATACCCAGATTCCAGATTTAGTTAAGTTTTTTTTTTCATTTCTTCATTCTTCGCATTTACTCTTTTCATGTACTAAACATCTACACATCTACATTATGCTTTTCTCTTTTCTTTTCTTTCTTGACACAATATGATATATATTATAATAAGATTATAGCAGGCTCTAATATGTGTTATTTTAAGGATAAACTGGTATGAATATAGAATAAATATAACTATCTTGATATAAATAAGTCAAAAGAAGAGTGATCATGGGAAAAAAGATAGGATATTCTGAACATTCTGGGAAAGTTTAAATGTATTATCTATAATAGCAGTAATAAAAATTTAGTAAATATTTGATAAGGTGTGACATTTAATAGAATTTCACCTGATCAGTTCATATTTTAATGACCATCAACTGCATATATCAGAGAATTATGATTTAACGTCAGAAATGGATCATGTTATAGAACAAAGATAGCTCCATTATGTTTGGCTTTATTTGAACTAATCATAAATATATTTGCATTCCAATACGAAATAAGAAAGACATAAAGATGATCCATGTATACCATTTCCGAAAAGTAATGTCGCATTCACTTGTCACATCTGCGTATATATTGTATTATAAATATTTATGAAACGCGACATTAATTTTTGGAAGTAGTGTATAACATTGAATTTCAATCGAGATTACATAATTTCATAAATATGACATTCTGAAAGATTATCTCACAATAAATTGAGTGGTCTCAGGCATATTTTATTGGAATTAGTGGCTACCTGTCATATCCACTGAATATTAGTAAGATGATTTGTATATTTTTTAAGTAATTTATCCTATTCCAACATATTGGATACCCATAAAACTCTCTTAGTAATTTAAATACTCTTTATATTGATAAAAATTTTCTTCACTGAGCATCTTTGGGTTCAATTGAGTTTTTATCTGTATCAAGCATACAAACAACACCAGAAATAAACTTACTATTTGAAAGCTACATGAAACTAATAGTATATCAAGCCTCAGGTAATTCTGAGTTTCTTATTCACCTCGACTGTTCTTAAAAACATGTGTGGTTTATAAACAATCATCATGAGCTAATAAGCTATGATCCCAATACCTGGATTTTCCCTTTTCCCTCATTAAATATTTTCTGGTATTTTTCCCAATAATAAAACTATCCTATTTTATCAAATACTTTCTATTGTATATATTTATAAACTTTATTTCTTATTATTTAGATATGCATTGCAAAGAACGCTTTGACTAAGAGGCTGTGAGAGGCAACAAGAATATCTTTGGATATACTTTACTCTTTTAACCTCACAGAGTCCTCTAATTGCTTTTTACTGGTGTAGTTCTTGGTGAGGATATTCTCATCCACGGTCCATAAGCTCTAAATAAATCCACTGCTCATTCATCTCCATACTATAATTTCACTCTCACAAAACTTTAATTATTCATGCCATATGCCTGGCCGAGATAATAGAATATTAATCGTCTTACTGTCCATTGAATAAATCAACAAATCTCGGGTAGTCGCGATTTTATATATTTCTTTCTAGAAAAGATTCGTGTTATTCCTCCCAAAAGATAAAAATTCTTCATTACCTTTTATTATCAGGTTTATCTGAATTTTCCTTTAAATGATAGAAGCCTCAAAGTTATTCTGCATTATGACTGCATGCTGAAATGATTACTTAGAGCAAAGACTACTGTCTCCCGTACACAGACTATTTTTGATATTGGTAATAGTAGAAGAGATGATGATAATAGAGTAACAAAACAAGTGAGTATGTATTTATTCTAATGCCTATTGAAATATGAGTTGCTCTACTCTATTACAGTACAACATTTTTGGAAAGTATTTTTGCATTAATAAAAATTCAAATTGTGCAAAAATTAAGAGAGTTTGTCATAAATTTTGTGCACTGTGAATAAGATCTGAATTTATTAGATTGGCTTGCGATTCAAACAATCTTCAAACATGGGTACTGAATGCCTAGAAATACCTTCTAGATCACTTACAAGGGCTTTGTTGTCGTTGTCTGATTTTAGAGGTAAATGTTTCTTCTTTCAGGAGTTTTTCTTTTTTGACTTTGCTTTTAAATATAGTCCAAAATTCTTCAATAGGATTGAGAGGAGCCGAGTATGACAGAAGATAAATACAGTTATGCTCTCTGATTCCAATATAACTCCTTGAGTTTTAGTGCATTGTCCAGTATGATATAATTGTTTTTGAACACTTCATTCTGTTCCATGATATTTAAAGTGCTAGAAATGAGGTTGAGGCAATGGCCAGTGGTAGTGCCTCCTTTGTTTTGGTTAGTCTTTGTTGTGTTTTGGCTAAACAACTTTCTTTTATTGGATGGTTTGGTCACTTTAGGTTGCTTCGCCTTGATATTCACTATGCCAGAGACACAAATAGCCCTAATAACTGTGGGGGTTTTTTTGATCATGTCTTGGGAACAACAACAATAGCTAGCTCATATATCTTAAACCAAGCATAGGAGTGTTCCGAAAATGAACACACAGTTGCTTGTGCAATACACGTCTGTCTCTAACTAAAGTTTAATTTACTCACACCTCGTTTCAATTTTTCAGGGGCGCTTCTCTCAACTGAATGAAAGGATGCCGTTTTAAAATTGATATTGCATTTTTGAGTAGCAAACTCATATAAATTAGCTTTTGATATTTGCAGTCCTTGAAAATTATCAGTGAGACATTCCATTATTTCATCCAAACCCATTCAGGCTTATCATCAAGAGTCTTTACAAGACAGCCTCTATGAGCATTATTAATGGTAGTCTGTCTCTTAAGACGTCTATCGCTATCCAAATTCCTCTCCATAGCCACTTCTTCATCTCTTTCCAAGCTTCTATCTCTCTTCTCATATCATATTTGTGCTGTAGTATGCGGTATCGTCAGTTATCTAGCAGGACCTCTGACTCATGCCTTTCTGGTAGACTAAAAAAAAACTTTCTTTTGTCTTCTGCTTTTTACTTTCGATACACATTTGACGCTTCATTAATTTTCAACTGGCCAATAGTTTTTTCTTCAAATTTCTTCTTCTTGGCTTCCTGGAATATTTTTCACTTGAGGCTTTTGATTCTAATACATATTGAAGTCTGTTACATCTCCAAGTAGGTATGCTCCATTGTCAACTTCTATTTCAAACTCAATGTCTTCCCCACTCTTACCTTTATAAATGAAGTTATCCATTCTTGAATTTACTATTTTTTTTTGTATATACTATCTTCACTTATTATTGTCGCACATTTGGAAAAAAAAACTTAGCACACAAGTTGAAAAAAAAAATTGTCGCATTAATAAATTAAAAGATGGCTTATAAGTTGGATGCGACAAATGCGACATAAATGTTTTATTGTTAAAGAGGCTTCTCTTGTAAGTAATCCTCAAATCTATCGACAGAGTATTTGCAAAATCCTCTGAGATCACTGAGAAGAACTTGGTTAGATGCATCGGCGATTCTAGATGACAGTGTTTCTTCTTCCAAGAGTCTTTCTCTTTTCAACTTGCTTTTGCAAACAGACCAGAATTGCTCGATAGGATTCAACTCTTGTGAGTATGGAGGAAGATAGACACATCTATACCCACGGCTTTTAATGAAGCTTTTAATGTCTTCATTCATATGGATAGGGGCGTTGTCCATAATCAAGTAATTATCCTTGAAAATATCTGGAAAACTGTCCATGACATCCATTGTATCGCTCAAGAAATTGATATAGTGGCCAGTAACAGTGCCTTTGCTTTGTTTCTGGGAAGGCCCACCAGATCTAGTAGTTTTTCTCTTCTTTGAAACAGGCAACATTCGAGGCCGTCTTACTTTTATATTGACAATGCCCTGAGCAGATGTTGCTCCCATGATAGTTGTTGTTTTAGCCCTCATTCTTGGTACTTTTACTACTGCACAAGTACCTACTTTTGACCAAGCAAAAGTACGCTTCATGTTGATGTGGAATGCCGCCTCATCTATGAAGACACAGTTACTCATGTAGTCCATATCTGTCTTCATCCATTTTTGTACCCACTCCTTTCGATCCTTGATCTTTTTAGGACTATTGCGGTCAACTGAATGAAAATGGGCTCTTTTTAGACTGATCTTACAATTTTGTCACCAAAAATTGTAGAGAGCTGTTTTCGATATCTCCAAATCATTAAAAGACGTTCTCAAACTCTCCATCATTTGATCCAAAACTAAAGAGGGCTGATCATCCAATAAATCGACTAAAAATCTTTTGTGGCTATCGTCCAGTAGTGCTGGTCTACCAACTGGCCTTCCACTACCTTCTTTTCTGGCAATGAATGTCTGAGGATTCTGCTGATCGTTTGAGTACCATCGCTGAGCAGTACGTGGGTTGATTTGAAGTTTCAGTGCAGCAGCTCTGACGCTCATACTCCTTTCATAAATCAACACAAATAACTGCTCTTTCTCAGAATCTCTGTAGTGCCTGTGGATGCCAGGAGCTCTGTTATCCTCTTCCGTATTGACATCTCTGTCTACAGATTGTTGTACAGTCCTTCTTTTTGGCTTCTTAGGTGGTTTGAGGTCAAGGTACATCCCGAAATTTGTAACCGTCTCAATAGGGTACGTCTCCTCGTCTACCTCCATCTCCACTACTGTAACGGCTATTCCTTCATCATTATAGATATTTCCTTGGACGTCTTCGTGCACAATGTTATTCATTTTTTTAAGAAAAGTAAAATATAAGAAAACCTCAAGTACTTAGAATACGCCAGTTTTAAATCTCTTACTATACCAAATTTTAATTAATTAATGCGACATATTTTTCTCTAAAAGTGCGACAATAATAAGTGAAAATAGTGTAAAAGTTTTATATTTTGAACAAAGTCTGGCGTTATTTGTAGCCGAATCTGGTTTCTTACTCTTGTTCGAACCCAATCTTTATGCTAATATATAAATGTACATGTACACACATGTATAAGTATATCATCCTATATTAAGACAATACCGTCTTAGTATTTTATACAGATATGTAGTTAGTGTTTCCAATAAGACACCGGAAATCTAAAAGTTAGAATGAGCAATGTATACTATGTTCATCAGAGAGTGATCTTTAACAGATGTAATATTGACTGGAATCGAGATATCATGGCTGCCAAAAATGTATAGCCTATTGATACATACTTATGAAACAGTGAAGGTTGCCTCGCTGTCTTCAAAAGACTTAGTGTCGTCTTAAAAGTGATAATTGCATCTCTAACATTGTCTAATGTTCATATTCGGACTGTCCCAAACTAAATTTCCTGTTGTCTAATTTTAGGATAAAATCCTTTAAAGACAAGCAGGGCCAACTGTCTTCTCATTAAAACAATGAAAAGAATGTTAGAATATAAACAAAGAATTTTTACTGCTAAAAACAGAAAGAAAAAAAAACTTACACTCTTTTTTACTCTTTTACCATTCCAAAAATAGACACTTGAAGTTTAAAGGTGTAAAGAAGCATAGCGGAGGGTAGAAATAGCCACCATCCATAGCACTTGAACTTTTTAAATAAATAAATGTTCCCTCGCCAATATTTACAAACAGTGGCATCCAAATAGAAAGGCAGATATCTGTACAAAGAGATAAGACAGAGTTTCTTATTTTTGAACTCTTTTGTCTCTTCTAGGGTAGGCTTACTACTCCTTATTTCTTAAAAGATGTGTTGGAGGATGTGTGTGAAAGTGGAATGCAATGTCCTCAAGTGAGTGATGTTCTTTAATATTACACGTGCACCTGCATAAAGTCTTGTCAAAAAGCAGTTTTACCATGATGAAGTTCGATTAATCAATCTTGGTGATCGAAAACATAACTAAGGGTTAAGGAGTACATAAATACATATCTAAATGCAATATAAATATAAGTATAAATATAAATATAAATATAAATATAAGTATAAATATAAATATAAGTATAAATATAAATATAAGTATAAATATAAATATAAATATAAATATAAATATAAGTATAAATATAAATATAAGTATAAATATAAATATAAGTATAAATATAAATATAAGTATAAATATAAATATAAGTATAAATATAAATATAAGTATAAATATAAACATAAACATAAACATAAATATAAACATAAATATAAACATAAACATAAACATAAATATAAACATAAATATAAACATAAATATAAACATAAACATAAACATAAATATAAACATAAACATAAACATAAATATAAACATAAACATAAACATAAATATAAACATAAACATAAACATAAATATAAATATAAACATAAACATAAACATAAACATAAACATAAATATAAACATAAACATAAACATAAATGCGACAGTAAAAGGTGTTTTTATTACTGCGCCTCAAGAGGTATGAGGACAGTCTTGGTCTTACAAATGACAGAACTCACATACTCTTATTTTTATAGAGGCAAGTAACAAGATGGTTTAAAAACAAGGAATGGTAACCAATACCAGAGTACAAATAGTCATTTATAAATACATGTACATACTAGACTAGAAAAAGATTCCTTATATTGATATGAGTGATTGAGTGACTCTTTAATAGGTAACAAAAGAGTATCTTGAATCAGTTCCTTAATATTAAACTGTTATAACTCTATTTATTTATTCTTAACAGTAGACATATGATGTATTCCTTAAATGTGTGTTCTTTCTATACACTCAATAAAAGTGTACAACAATACTAAGGACTTATCTCTCAACAGTCTGATTACCTTAATTTTAGTACTTATTATCAATAAGCATTGGCTTAATGTCTATAAGAATACACACTCCATCAAAGGCTATTCCTTCTGTTCTAGCGTTTAATACCAGGGTTACGTGATATTTCCAGAAATTAATTAATAAATAAATATTCATTGATTGGATGGAGAGTGAAGAGGGAATATTGCCTTATCCTATTGTTGTTTGTTAGTCTTCTAATGTATATCTGTAGCTGTAGAATAGTTGCGATCATAACACTATAAGCCTCTTACTCAGTACCCATACTAGTATAGGCCACTTTGGAATAGTCTTTGGATGGATAGTATACAGTGGGAATGGTTGGCTATCTAACCCCACCTCTTTTCCCATGGCTTGTGTGTCTAGACTCTAATGAGTACCAATAACTACTTACTGAATAATAACACACCACTGAATCTATAGTAAAGAAGAAGGTGCTATGGACTGATGTTAAAGATTTGTCACGTTTGTATCGATTGATATCTGCCTATCCTTCCTAATGCATTTTCCCTACTCATTCAATTGATTCGATAGATTGGCTGTGGTACAGCACAAAGTATGCCTACTTCTAATACTATTATTATTCTAGGCAGGTATTTCTCTCATATAAATTTATATTCACTCATTGCTCAATTTCACCCACAAGTCCATTTCTTGCACTCTTGTGTATGACTCTAGCTGCACCTGTCTTTTCTTGTTCACTCACCCCCTTTAAACTCTTTCTAAAACAAGGTTTTTTCTTTTAAATACCAACACAGACCATTTGACGTCATGGAATAATTAAATAGAAAGTAATTGAAAAATAAAAAGACAGATAAAAGTCCTTTTATGGAAAAATAGACTCCATTCGTTCTCTTGCTTTAGAAATACCTTGACAAATACAAATCTATTAAAAACATAATTACAGAGAGGGGAGGGAAAGAGTGGCAAAGAAAAGCGGAGATTTTAAAAGAGGTTGAATGGATAGATCGGAGATTTCTTCTTCGAGAAGGATTGTTTTGATATTGATATGCAAGGCTCTTTTTCATATTTCATAATTTTATTTGCCATGACAACAGTGTCCGATCCGATGTCTGTTACCATGACAGACTTATATCCCCCTTTTTATCTATTTTTTCTCTATCTTTTTCAGCTCTATTTAAGTGATCAGTGTCACATGGGTTAATGTATTGGTAGTTCGATGAAGGCATGGGGGCACGCCATTCTTTGGCTTACAAATCTACACCATGAATTGATAGCAATTATTGGCTGTTATCAATGCACATTGTGTACACTCAACCTACCTAAATAGTAACAGTCAATGAATGATTATAGGGATTTCAGTCCAATGAGATACGGCAATTGTTTATCCGCAGTTTCAATCAGCCTACCGGATCTTCGTTCGAGTGTCTATTGAAGTGGGACAAAGATCACTCAAAGGGCTTTCCTGCTTTTTAAAACTTGCGGACTATGTTTCCATGAAGCACAAATGAAAAGTTCTTATTTTACTCTTCTTTCTCTCTTTCTATACACCCAAAATAAAAACAACTACTTCTTTTCCCCGTGCATTTTAGCTGCCCACTCCTTTTCACAAAGCTAAACAAGAAATAAAAGCGCCTAAAAAGTTGAATGTATCTGTAGACCACTCCATTCCATTGGTTCTACTTTTATAATAGAATGATAAACACACGCATTAAAGCATTATTTCGTAAAGAAAAAGATCAAGTCAATAATGAGGAAAATAACACCACCTTACGACGCACAGAGACAAATACCTCTGTTATGCAGCAGAGACGCACAATCTACGTAAATATGCCACCCCCTTCTGCTGAATACGATGTCAAGGGTCGGCTGGTTCCTCGCTATTTCATCAACAATGCAATTACTACTGCCAAATACACTCTTATTTCTTTTGTACCGAAAAATCTGTTTGAACAGTTTCGTAACGTCGCTAATCTTTATTTCCTTTTCCTCGTCATTCTCCAATGTATTCCTATTTTTGGAGTTACAGCACCTGTAGTATCAGCCCTTCCACTGATTGTTATTCTCATTATTACTGCGATTAAAGACGGTATTGAAGATTTAAACCGTCATCAAAGCGATAAAAAAGTCAACAATGCCAAAGTCCTCACCCTCAGTCACTGGCGCAATGTCAACCTGTCTGATGAATCAAGGGGGCGTCTTTACTACCTCTATGCCTACATTGGATGGTTTCTAATACGGCTGGGGGTCGAGAATGAATACACTCGCTCTTACCAGTCCATGGCCCTCCAAAAGAACGAAATGGCATCCATAAGAAAAGAGCAGAAAATGACAGCAGCCACCCATGCAAATACAGCCACAAATGCCTACGCTACCCATGGAGATAATGAGGCACTGTTGGAGGTGCCTATGATTGAGATTGATACAGAGGCAGAGGCAGAGTCAAATCTTCCTCAAGAGAACCGTACACTGTCTTCCTTTAGTCTTTCCCAAAGCGCTCCACCCCTCCCTTCCTCCTCCTCAGCCTTAATTCCTCCTCCTCCACCTGCTCTTCCTACTCCTCCGAGCCCCACCTCCTCCGAGCCCAAGCTGGCCTCGAAACTCAGAGCACGCTCCGATACACTACGCTCCATGAGTAGAAAGTGGATGCCTAATACACAGAAAAAAGAATGCCTTCCTTACCGACCAGGCTCTGTGCCTCACTCTGTTCTTTTCCGTATACCCACTCGAGAGGTAGGACAAAGGCCTGATCTCCTCACCCTCCCCTCTGCCCACACCACCCACACCACCCACACCAGTGCTTCTGCTACATGTGCCAACAGCTACGCAGGCGACCCACCCGCGACCCACTGCAAAACCACATGGCAAACCACCCACTGGCAGAACATCCAAGTCGGTGATTACGTCAAAATCCTCAATAATGAGAATGTTCCTGCCGACATTGTCATTCTCTCTACATCAGATAACGACCATGTCTGTTATGTGGAGACTCAGAACCTGGACGGAGAAACAAATCTCAAATCACGCCAAGGTCTTTTGGGTACCAGTGGCATTCGAACAGAGCATGACTGTGAGCGAGCACGGTTTTATATTGAGAGCGAGCCTCCACACGTCAATCTCTACCAGTACAGTGGTGTGCTGCGGTGGGAGATTGAGACACCAGAGGACACAGCAACAGTACGATCTGGTGTGTCACATCAAAAGGCGGATCCTATTACGTATAGCAATGTACTGTTGCGTGGATGTGTTGTGCGCAATACGGACTGGGTGATTGGTATGGTAGTGTATACAGGCAATGAGACCAAGATCATGTTGAATTCTGGAAAGACACCTTCCAAGCGTAGTAAGATAGCCAAGGCCACAAATCCCCATGTAAGCTATGGATAGAAGAGGAGTGGATGGAGTTTGTGGACTGACGATGGAACTTAGGTCATTGCGAACTTTGTTATTCTTGCTATTCTTGCTATTGTGAGTTCTATTCTTGACAGTGTTTATTTCAATGCTCCAGGCTCCTCTCGCTTCTTTGACTATGGCATTGAGGGACAAAGTGGTTCTTATTCTGGATTCCTTACATTCTGGTAATATACCTTTTCTTCTTTCTCCTACAGAGGGTCTTTTTTTTTCTTTTTCTTTCTACAGGAGAAGGGTAATTAATCTACGAACATAGGGTGACCTTGATTCTGTACCAAAACATTGTGCCTATTTCACTGTACATTTCTGTTGAAATTGTAAAAACATGTGCAGTAAGTGTTTATTATTGTTATTATTGTTATTATTGTTATTATTATCATCACCATTATGTTATCATTCTATCCTATCAAGGCATACTTATCTGTTTGTTTGTTTGTTTGTTTGTTTGTTTTTTACTAGGCTTACTTTATCTATTCTGATATTGATATGTATCATGCACCCACGGATACACCCTGTCTTCCCAAGACATGGAACATTTCTGACGATCTAGGTCAAATTGAATACGTATTCTCTGATAAAACCGGCACATTGACACAGAATGTCATGGAGTTTCGTAAATGTACAATCAATGGAGTTTCGTATGGCATTGGCAGCACAGAAGCCATGAAAGGGGCCCGTCTCCGTACAAAAAACACCCTCAACACCATGGGCCATACTGCCACTCACACTCACGACCCTCCTCACGACACCACCTATGAAAAAGACAATTTCTTTGATGATGATTTCTTGGAATCAACACGACACACCATGTACCAAAAGCAAGCACAGCTGTTTGATAATCCTTATGTAGGCCACCCCACGTTTATTGATTCTGATTTCTTTGATGACCTTGGGAAAGACGACGAACATGCTCAGATGATGGAACATTTTGGAGTGTCGCTTGCTATTTGTCATACGGCCATTCCAGAGTACCCAAAGGCCACCAGCGATGTCAGCAGCAGTGCAAGTGCCAGCAGTGCCGATGAAGAAGGGGATATCATCCGTCAGATCAGTGACTCTAGCAATCCTCCTCCCAACACCACCACCACCACCACCACCACCATCGAATACAAGGCCCAATCGCCTGACGAAGCCGCCTTGGTCGCCACAGCACGCGATATGGGCTTTGTATTCCTAAAACAAAATGCAAAAGTCATCACTGTCCTTGTTAAAGGCAGAGAAGAACGGTACACTCTCCTCAATGTCCTGGAATTCAACTCTACTCGTAAACGTATGAGTGTGATCGTCAAGCCTGAGAAGAGTGACAAGATTGTCTTGTTATGTAAAGGAGCAGACTCTGTTATCTACGAGCGTCTCTGTGAAGAATTTGGTCAACAAAAGAACCTAGAGGAATCTCAGAGAAAAGTAAGAGAAAGCACAGCCAGTGCATTGGAGGAATTCGCCAATGAAGGATTGCGTACTTTGTGTCTGTCGTACCGGTTTATCTCCAGGAAAGAATACACAGCATGGAACAAGCGCCATGAAGAAGCGAGTGCTAGTATCCATGCCAGAGAAGAGAAGTTGGAGCAAGTGTATGAATTAATTGAACGTGAAATGCTGTTGATGGGAGGTACTGCCATTGAAGACCGTCTTCAATTGGGTGTTCCAGAGACAATTGCTGAACTGTCCAAGTCAGGGATCAAGTTGTGGGTGCTGACAGGCGACAAGACAGAAACAGCCATTAACATTGGATTCTCTTGTAACCTGCTCACAGTAGATATGGAATTGATCGTCATCAAATCACAGACAAGAGACGAGACAAAGCAGCAGTTGAAAAGGGCACTTGAACAGGGTGATGCTGAGAATGGTACGGACAGAAAGAGAGCCCTTGTGATTGATGGCACAACCCTTCGTCATGCTCTTTCAAAGGATTGCAGGTCCATGTTCCTTAGTCTTGGAATGCAATGTGCCAGTGTCTTGTGCTGTCGTGTCAGTCCCAAGCAAAAAGCAGAAGTAGTCCTGTTGGTGAAAAAAGGACTCAAGGTCATGACTCTTGCTATTGGAGATGGTGCCAATGATGTGTCTATGATCCAGGCAGCTAATGTGGGCATAGGCATCAGTGGTGTGGAGGGAAGACAGGCTGTGATGGCCTCTGATTATGCTATTGCTCAATTCAGATACCTACACAAACTACTTCTTGTCCATGGTCGGTGGTCTTATTTGAGAACAGCAGAGATGATTATGGGCTTCTTCTTCAAGAATATTGCCTGGACTTTTGTGTTGTTTTGGTACCAAATATTCTGCCAGTAAGTGTACTCTTCTAATTCTGCTTATTCTTATTGCCTGTTGTATTGATCCTTTTCCTCCCCCTTTTTCTTTTTTCTTTTTTTTTCTATCTATTAGATTTAATGGCTCCATGTTATTTGACTATGCTCTTGTTACTCTTTACAATCTCATGTTCACCTCCTTACCCATCATCTTTCTTGGTATCTGGGATCAAGATCTATCTGCAGAAATCTCCCTCAGATACCCAGAGCTGTACCGCATGGGTCTTCGCAATGACAAATTCAAACTATGGCGATTCTGGCTCACCACTGCTGATGCCATTTACCAGTCCTCTGTCTCCTTCTTCTTCCCCTACATGCTTCTTGTCGCAGGTGCCTTTGATGCCAATGGGTATTCCACTAATGGCTTGTATGAAATTGGTACCATCATGTCCAGTGTAGGCGTCACTGTGGCCAACCTCTTCTCCTTTCTCTCACTGAACAGTTATACATGGCCACAAGTAGTAGTGACGGGTCTTTCGGTTCTTGTCTACTATGTCTTTGTTTCTATCTATTCACAGTTCAATGTGTTTATCTTTGCTGGTCATGTTCGTCTTCTTGGTACAGGTTCTTATTGGCTGGTATTTATTCTTACGATTGTCGCTTGCTTTGTGCCTCGTATGGCGGCCAAGTATATTCTTCACCAATACTACCCCCATGATAACGACATTATCCGTGAAATTGAATTGGTACAAAGGCCTCACCAAGCGTACGATCAAGAGCAATTCATAGTACCTGGTTTGAACAAGGCAAAAAGGCATCCTAAATAGTTGTATTTTTTATAGATGTATTTTTTTGTGTTTTTATTGATAGACTTTTTTTTCTTTTTTCTATTCTTTATAGAATAACAACCATTATTACCACTACCACTATTATTGTTATTATTGTTACCACTACCACCACTACTACCACTATTACCACTACTACTATTCTTAATGCTTTTAAACTTGTAGGCTGCTGTTGACCTCTTTATTATGTGGGTGTGTTTATCTCTTATCTTTTATAAATACCTAGATATAAATGAGTGAATCAGTGCAATGGTATTAGACAGAACACTAGTTATCACTCTGTTACTTGTGTAAATACTTATTTAAACATTTACCAAAATGTTCATAGGCCTATTTATGCACTTTAATTCATTCCTCCCATCCTCATAACAATGTACCGCAATGTCCTACGTTTAACCATTGACAAATCTCACTACAGATTTATACACACATTATTCTCTCTTTTCCATTCTTTGGTTGGACAAATATTAGTCAGTGGCTGGTGCTTATTGAGTGTATCTCTATAGTGTATGGATCCCATAATATATCTATTGCTGTATTTCTATATCTGTGGGCAGGTAGAGAAGGTAGACTTTTTGCACTCAACCTTTTACTATAACTCAATACCTCTTCTTGGATCAAACAACCCTACTGGAATCTACACATTCTGTTTGTCTGTTCCATACAGATTGACTTGTATAAATAAAGAAAAGCACACCCACTGTAAAATTAAAATAAAATAGCGTGGGGTAAATGAGACGGACCTTATAATATTGTATCTCAGATAGTGAGAATAGAACTTTCTTCTGTTTATGAATGCCGTCTGTCTTTGAATCTTTTTACACACACACACACTCCACAAATACAAATACAAATACAAACAACGCAGACAGTGCAAACGACTCACGGACACCCGGAGTTCCAACCCCACCTCTTTTTATTTCAAAAAAAGAAAAAAGAAAAAAGAAAAAAGAAAAAAAAGACAGTCCTCTCCACATATCTGAGTTACTATTGGTTGAGATTCTTATTTCTCCAGAAAAGGCAGCTAGTGGAGTCTCCATGGACATGCAAAAAAAGGAAAAAAAAAAAAAGGTGCCCAACTACACTATCATTTTTTTTTCATTTTTTCTTTTCTTTCTTTCTTTCTTTATTAATACATATGCAGTCTACACTCTTGCCTCATCATTTGACTACACTGGAAGACTTGGTCCATGCTGTGGCTGGTCTATCACACATTGAAGTCCCCTGCCTACAGACAAGACTCCAAGTGCACAGTATTGAAAAGGAAAAGAAACCACTTCAAAAGAGCCTTGATGCTGCCAATGAAAAGGCAGCTGTGTGGGATGCAGAGTACATTAACCTTCATTCTTGGAGTCTGCAGTGGTTTCTACTGTCTCTTACGGTAAGCAGAACACAGCATGGACTTGTTTTTTAAACTTGTTTTCTTTTCGTTTGTTGGTGTAGTGTGGACTTGCTTCTGAGATTGACAGAGTGAAGAACAACCAGGAAAAGGCATCCAAGGTGGTGGAGGAGGCCATGGCCCCTGTAGCAGTCAAAGATGAAGAGATAAGAGACGTAGAGCGACGTGTAAGTAAGCTGCATGGAGATCCTTCTCTTTCTCTTTCTCTTCTTCTTTCTTAATAACAGTGAGGATGGGGTGGCTGTGTCGCTATAGAATGAGAAGAACCAGGTGGACTATAGAAGTCTACAGAAGTTCAGGGAGGATCTGACTGTCTTGTTGGATGAAGTAAGTAGGCGGGATTCCTTGTGCTCGGCTATTGACACTGAGCTTCCAGATGCTCCAAGGACAAGACTTTGCTTCAGAGACAGCAGCCCATGAAGAGATCCTGGCCCTTGAGAAGGAGATTACAACAGTAGGTGGCATGACAGCAGTCACCATAGGAGCGCCCCCGTCTCATAGTGTTTGTGATAGATGATAGCCTCTGATGTGTGTCTGGAGGAGGTGAGAGAATGCTTGAAGAGAGCGGACAATGCATTGCTCGAGGCTATTCTTGATCTCCGCCATACTTCCATTGAAAAGTCAATCAACAGCGGAAGAATCTACTTTCCACAGACAGCCTATGATGCTATTCTGGAGGCAAGAAGAATGTGCCCAGAACTACCTGGCATCCGATCTCCTGAAATGTAATAGAAAAGAAAAGAAGAAAGAAGAAGAAAGAAAAGAGGGTCTGTGGGCCTCTTTATTGACTCGATGTATTAGGAAAGCAGACACAGCAGAGGACACACCAGCACCAGCACCAGCACCAGCACCAGCACCAGCCATTACAGCAGAGGACACACCAGCCACCCTTTCTTCTGTCCCTTCAATAGAAAACGACCCAATGGCTGCCTACTATTCTCCCATGCAGTACTACTTGTGGGATATCCGCTACCAACTGGAGGCACTGCTGCTGTGGTGTGATGAAAGAGTCTCTCTCCACCTACACCAAGAAGTAGAAAAGAGAATCCAATTGGGTGAAAAGACAGACGCATGGAATATGGAAAGACGCCGACTAGTAAAACAAGTCCTGCTATCGTCAACGACCACTGCTTAACATCTACTAGGAAAGAAAGAAGAAGAAAAGAAAGAGAACCAACGCCTGACATATCTCCCTCTGCTTCTTTGTAGTGGATGGGATGGATTCTATTCTTGATCCCGTAGTCCATTGTATCTATAGCTTATAAAATGGTAATAATAAAGGGAGGCTTATTCTCCAATCAAAAGAAAGACAGAAAGAAAAGACAGAAAACATCCTCCATCCGTAGAGAACAAGGCTGTGTTCTTGGGATGTTGTGGATTTCTCATTGGTAGGTGATGATGAGGAAGCTGTGGATCTCATGGTGAGGAAGCTGGATGGAATAGAAACCCCGCTTCCTAGAGAAGTAGTGTCATTTTAAGGGTTCTTTTTCTTACTCTTTCACTCCTTTCTTTTTTCTTTTTTTTTCTTTTTTCTTTTCTTTTTCTTTCTTTTCCTATTGCACCATGACATCTGCTACTGTCGGCAGTCCAGCCAGCCACACCACTCTACTGTTAGCAGGAGAAGGAGGACAGTCCTACCAGTCTGTGAATAGCAAAACAACAGTCCCCTGTCCCTCTCTCCACAGAGAAGAAAGAGAAGAAGAAAGAGAAGAAGATACTTTACGTGATTGGAATGTGGACATGGACATTAAAGGCCAGGTTAATGTCCAGGCAGATATAATGGATCCATCCCAAGAACCCTTCTTTTCTTGGAGAAAACTGTTTCTTTACAGTGGACCTGGTTGGCTTATGCAAGTGGACACACACTCTCCCTCCTCCTCCTCCACTCATTCTTTTCTACAGGTCCATTGCCTACTTGGATCCTGGTAATTTAGAATCCGATCTACAATCAGGTGCAGTGGCAGGCTATCGTCTACTATGGCTTCTGTTCTGGGCCCATGCAGCAGGTAATCCACCTATCCACCTATCCACTCATAGACACCTATCCACCTATCCACCTATCCACTCATAGACACCTATCCACCTATCCACCTATCTACTCATAAACACCTATCCACACCTATCCACCCACCCACTCACGGGTTAACACAGCTGCATCTCATATAAATAAAAAGGACTGGTCCTCCAGATATTATCAGCCCGGCTGGGCGTGGTGACAGGCAAACACCTAGCCCACCTGGTAAAAGACAACTACCCACAGCCCACACGCACTCTGATCTGGGCATTCATCCAAGTGGCCATTGTTGGCTCTGATATCCAGGAGATCATAGGCACTGCCATTGCATTGAAGATTCTTTTTGGCTTCCGTCTGATCGTAGGGGTGTTGGTGACAGCCACGGATACATTTGTGTTTATGTGGCTGCAGCATTACGGTGTAAGGAAGATTGAGGTCTTCTTTATGGTACTGATTGGTGTCATGATTGTTTGCTTTTGGGCAGAGATGATTCTGTCTCATCCACGTCTGGGGCCTATTCTCGAGGGGATTGTGGTCCCTAGCATCCCCGAGAACACCATGGTGCAGGCTGTTGGGATGGTGGGGGCTGTGATCATGCCCCACAACATGTATCTTCATAGGTAAAGACTAGGATAAAGAAAGAAGGAGAAAAAGAAAAGAAAAAAGAAACAGGAGGGTGGATCCAAACCGACACAACACTCACAACCCCTTGCAAGTGCACTGGTCATGTCTCGTAATCTAGGAGTAGCCCCCAGCCAGCATAAAGTCAGGGAGGCCAACTTCTATTTTGCCATTGAGTCTGGACTGGCTCTCCTTACCTCATACCTTATCAATCTGGCCATTGTGGTGGTGTTTGCACAGGTGTTTTATCAGCCTGGCAAGGAGATGGGGCAACTTCCTGGCCTGTACGATGCGTCTGAGGTATTGAGGAATACATTGGGTGAATATGCACGGTACTTGTGGGCAGCGGGATTATTAGCAGCAGGACAGAGCTCTACAATGACAGGCACACTTGCAGGACAATATGTAAGTGACAAGTGAAGAGTGGACAAGTTGACGCCTATCCTGATTGTAGGTCGTGGAGGGATTCTTTGGTGCCATCTTCAAGAAGCAGTGGCATAGAGTGGCTCTTACGCGGTTGGTGGCTCTTGTGCCTAGTCTGTTGGTGGCTGTGTGGGCAGTGGATAGAATAGACACCCTTGGAGAAGTCCTGAATGTATTGCAAAGGTAAGTTCCATCGTCAGAGAGGAGTGGTGTCTGTAGATGCTTGTCCAGCGGCTTCCCAGTCTTCCTCTCACTCGTCTTCTAATAAAACCCCATGCCAACATTTGCTCTTGCGTGATGTTTACAGTGTCTGTCTTCCTACTGCCATTGTTCCTATTCTCAAGCTCACCAGTTCAACCAGTATTATGACTCGTACGTTTAAAAATAGTAGGTGGGCTTCTGCCTTTTGCTGGAGTCTCTCCTGGATCCTGTTTGTGTTCAATCTCTACTTGTTGGTGGGGTTTCTTTCTGATAACCACTATCCGCCTGTGCTTTTACTGCTTAGTCTGGTGTATTTTGTATTTGTTGGGTATTTAATCTACACTCCTCTCTCTATAGACACCCTCGTTCATTCATAAAGTGTACTACAGCGGCTTTCTCTTTCTCCTTTATTTGTTTATTGGGGTTTTTCGTTAGGGATAGAACAAGGCATCCTAGTGGGCATCCTAGTGGGCATCCTAGTACTAGTAGATGAATGGATGAGCAGATGCACAGGTGATATGTGAGAAGAATGCAGTAAATGAGGAATCAATGGTATGGATCTAGGAAGCTTCTTGGACAATAGCCATTTCTATACCATGAAAAAAGAAAAGTCAATGGGTTTGGCAGCATCTCCTTTCTCCTTCCCCTTGGTCACTGCTCTCCAACCCCCTGCTATAGATTGGCAGGGTCTATTCTTTACCATTCTATTGTAGTATAGCTATAGAATGGTAAAGAATAGAAACATAGAAAAGGACACCTACGTCGCACTATTGCCTGGAGTTTAGGAACATGTTTGGGACAGAACAGACGTCCTTCACAATAATGGAAGTTGGCCAATGTCAACCGACAGCCACTCTCTGTGCACTATGGGTAGGATGGAATAGGATTGATTAGGATGAAATAAGATGGAATAGACTGTGTAGGCACTCTACCTACTTTGAAGCATGATTTGTGGTAGGGCCGTCCGTTGGCTTCTATCTTTTCAACAAAATACACAGTCTTTAAACAGATGGGGCAGTCCATGAAGAAGAAGAGGAGAAGAAAAGAAAAGAGTAAACAAGGGAGGGGGAGGAAGCAGAGGCAGAAGAAGGTTTATAGACTTGTCCAGTAAGAAATGAAAAGAAAGAAAGAAAGGGTTTTCATGACGTCTCTCTTTTATAAAGGCACCTTTGCCTTTTTCATTAGACAGTGGAAGGACATCCAGTGGGGTGGGTTTATGGGTCAATGGAAGTCTATCCATAGGGCTGTCTATCCATAGGGCTGTCTATCCACTGTACCATCCACTGTATCATCCACTGTACTATCCACTGCACTATCCACTGCACTGCTAATCGCACTGCTAATCGCACTATCTATCCTCATGGCCCATCTTAATGCAAATAACCCACCCATCCGCTTGCTTATCATTCATTGGCCATAATATACACTCACTGCCTTCTTTTCTTAGCTACCTTGTGGACTACCAATGGAAAAGGAAATCACACACCCTTCTCCTTCATAGAACAGGCTCTCTCTATTCAGCAGTCACTTGTCTTCCTCGTTGCATGGATCTAAAGCAGTGTAAAAAAGACATCTCTTACTCGAGTGGCATCTGCTCATCTATTCAAACACCGAAACAAAGAAAGGAGCGTTAAAAAGTCGACATTTTTTTTCTCTTTTTCTTCTTCCTTTTCATCGTCCCCCTTCTTCTTCTTTTTTCTTTTTATAACTCTACATTCCACAAGTAGCCAAGATGAGCATCACACAGAATGAACCGAGACAAACCACCACCGCCACCAAAGACACCCCCTCCATCACCTCCTTGACTGGGATTCCTTCTACGCTTAGTTACTACGGAACACTTCCGGTACATGGTGTTGCTTGGCACTTGCCCCTTTCTCTCCCTCCCTCTCTCTCTCTCTTTCTTCTTTTTTTTCTCCTTGTGGCATTGCCTAACCAGCGATTGTTGTTTATGGTTAGGACGAAACATCCTTGGAGGAATTGCAACAGGGCGAACAGAGATTCACAGATTCCTTGCGTGAGCAATTGGACAAAGTAAATCTGCTCTTTCTTTTTGATGGTTTTATTGGAACAGAAAACAAGAGATAAGAAAGAACAAAGAAGAAAAAAAAGAAAAAAAAAGAACAGTTGCATGTTATTGCCATTGTTGTTATTGAGAATTACAGAAGGATACACTGCTAAAGAACATCCACTGACTTTTTTTTTCTTCCTCTCTATAAAGGCACGCAAAGACAAGGCCACACTGGAGGCTGACCTTGCTTCTAGGGCAAAGGCATTCCAGGCGACATTGGACAGACTCCAGTCTGGCACACAAACGTAATCCCTGTCCATACTGACAAGGACTCCAGCTAACACACATACTTCTTCTTCTTTTATATCTATATCTATATCTATATATCTTTATATCTTTATATATCTATATATCTTAGAGACACAATTTCCAAAGGCGATCTTTTGATGAGCATCCAAGACTTGGATCTGCTCAAAGAAGAGACACAAAAGTTGCACAGAACATGCGTGGCACAGGAGGCGCGCATCAAAAAGCTCGAGTTTGAGCTCGAAATGGAACAAGGACACGTCAATATTCTCAGACACGATAACCAACTGTTGCGACAAATGACTGTGGACATGGTAAATAACCAACCTTGGCATCCCAAGGAAAGAGAATCAACTGATCCCATGGCCAACATGGTGTGTGTTTCTCTCTATGTATCTATGTATTCTGTGTATTCTGTGTATTCTGTGTATCTGTGTATCTGTGTATCTATAGACGGCATTGGCAGAACAGGAAGAAGAGTACATCTCCAACAAACTTCTCAAGCGCATTTCAGGACTCAAGAAGGAAAAGGGAGAATTGCTCGTACAAGTAGAACAAGAAGAAGAATATCTTACAAATATGCTGCAGAAGAAACTGTCCCAAGTAAGTGGAAGAAAGTCCCTCGGCAGAAGGAAACGGGATTGACGGAAGAGGATGTGGGTGGTTTGGGTGTAGTTGCAGAAGGAGAAGATTGATCTGGAGAATGCATTGGAACAAGAACAAGAGTATATTGTGAATAAGCTACAGAAACAATTGGACTCGCTTCGAATGCAGCAGACACTTTCTCAGTCTCCTTCACGTACCTCCTCGTATGGACTGACGGATCTTTCGGGGGCAGGGTCCTTGCCTATCAGTCCCTCCATGACAGGTACAGGTAATGTGGACTGTACAAGACACCTGCTTATGCTCAAGTAGAAACCAATGCAAAGAAATGGATGCCTCATTCGCCTGGTCCATTGGGAGAACTGCCCCCCACAGGTCTGATGGAAGTCCTTAGGTCAGAAGTGACCAGTCTCAAGAGCAAGGCAGTGGAAATGGAGAGAGAATGTAAGGTGATAGGGGCTACTTGTCTCTATGGAGAATGGGATCCATAGACCCCATCTACACCAAAGAAAAGAAAAAGAAAAAGGAGGGAGGGAAGGAGGTTTCTTATCCCATTCCTTTTTGTTATAATAGACATTGCAAAGTACCAACAATGCAACCGATACAAGACTGAATTGGTGCAGCTCCGTAAAGAGAACCACTTACCCTTGGATGACATTACATTGGATGAAGGGTAATGCCTAGAATGTTGTGTGGAATGACTCTAATGAGCTGTCTCTATAGCATCCCACATGTATTTCGCTCTGTTCCTCCTTCTCCAGGAAGACATGTGAGAGTAGGTTGCAAGATGGGAGTGTATTTGTAGAGAATATCCACACTTAGCTATGCTTATAGGCCAATCGATCCACGTCTACTTCTTCCCAACGCTCTACTACCTCTGAAAAGGCGAGTGGCTACTTCAACAGTCCCATTCCCCTCTTCAGCTGGATAACAGCCTCTCCTCTTCCTCCTCCTCCACTGCCACTGCTGCTACTATGCATGGGCCAGATCCTACTGTATCTTCTCATAGTTCAGTCTCACCACAATCCATTCCAGACCATTCCATCAATCGCTCTCGATCAGGTAAGCAAGAAGCCCTGTCCCTCTAGCTGCCACATCCATCCTCTGTATCTTTCTTTTCATTTAACATCCATCTCCTCTGTTAGGCTCCATCAACTCCTTGTCCAGTAGTCTCTCAAGAAGAGATCCTTCTCGACGTATCTCTGGCAGTCTATTTGGTATTCACTCTCCTCCCCCACAGCACCCTCCTCACCCTTGAAACACCTGCTGCTGTTATGGACCTATTTCCTCTTCCCCTCCATTCGTCTATCTTTTCTCTTTCTTGGTCAATCTCGCAGTCACAATAAAATGATCGTTGAAAAAAAAAAGAATGGGAAATAAGAAAGTAGAGAAACAGGGAGATGTTTTTGAGCTTTTTACAGAAATAAATATTAAAATAATAAAGATGAATGAAAAAGGACTTCAACCTGTAAGCAAAAAAAAAAAGAAAAAAAAGAGAGAGATAAAAGAGAAAAGAGATAAACCTCATCATTAGAATCAGAATCAACAACAAAAAAAACTAATCATGGGATAGGAAACACTTCAAGCATTAATGAAGGAAGTATGGAAGGAGAACAGTGTGAAAAGTAAGTCTTCATTGAGTTTTGGGGTGAATAACACATCTGCGCAGTCAATAAGGATGCATTGCTTCTTTCTTGTGAGTTTCTACGTCTGTTTGTCCAAGGTAATAAAGAACAGTAGTGGTTGTTCTTTTCTTCTTTCTCAAGAAAAGGTTGCTTATGATTTCCTCTCTCATTTATGTATGTGATATATAAATATATAAATATAAATATAAATATAAAAAGAGGCCATCCATCGTGCATCTGAGGAGAGTGATCGATTGGGTGCTCATGATACTACAGACAAGACATTGGATGTTGAACATTTGGAGAGAATCCTGCCTCAGCTATTTCTTGATTTCTAAGCTTATTTGCTTTATTAAAATAAATAAAGGGTAGAATGATGAGAGAGTGGTATAAATAATAAAGATCCATAGTGATTATATTCATTTTCAGTGGAGAGTAGAAGAAGCACAAGAGCCTAACAACCTGGTACATGCACAAAGATAAAGATAAAGAAAGAATGGTGTATATACAGTGAAAAAGAGGAGGAAAAGAGAAGATACATACAGGTGGATGGGGTAGGATGCCTCATATCTACAATCATACACTACCTTTGCTTGAATTGTAATAGACGAGATAACTTATTCGTAGGACCTGCTTTGGCCATAAAGTCATGCTATTGTGTTTATTATTATTATTATTATTATTGTGATGATGATAGTGGTGATGATGATGATGATAGAATGGGTCGTGTAGAAAGAAAAGGGTTTTGTTTGTATTTACCTTTAACAGCTCAAGAGCAGAAGCGCGTGATTTGACATCCACACACAAACACACTGCCAAGAATCCCTTGAGGTCTCTGGTAAGTCTTTCTGGACTCTTAAGGGTAGGGGTGCCATTAGTGGCAATCAGATACAATGCCTTGAGGGGTTCTTCATCCAGGTAAGGAGGTTCGTTCTCAATCATCTCAATGGCCATAATGCCCAAGGACCAGATATCCACCTTGACACCGTATTCCTTTTGTTTAACGACTTCAGGTGCCATCTACAGCCCACAAGAGTGAGTTATTTGTAGCCATAAGATGCCTCATTCACTCACCCAGTAAGGAGTGCCCACCATGGTGGCTCTCTTGTTACGTTGGTCTGTTAACTTGGCACAGTAACCAAAGTCACCTATAGAGCATCATCATACATGTGTTAATCCTCATAGGACTCACCACCCACACCCCTACATAAAAAGAGCCATGACTTACTAATCTTAACATTGCCTTGGAAGTTCATGAGTACGTTATCAGATTTAATATCACGGTGGATAATATTTTGTGTATGAAGGTGATGAAGTCCTTTGGCTGTCTATTGTCAATACATCTTAGCCATCTCTCTCTCTCCTTCTTCTTCAATCCTCTGCTTACCTCCATACACACAGTAGCAATGTCTTGTTCAGTCATCGTATTATTCTCAATCACGTCCGTCAGTGCACCTCCCTCCATGTACTCCATGACCACCCACAAATCTCCCATGACAAGAAAAGAGTCAAGAAAATTGACAATGTTAGTATGGCCAGACTCTTTCATGATCATGATCTCATTCACAATCAAGTCCAGGCGAGATTGTCTAGCCAAATTCATTTGCTTGATGGCCACCTGTGTCTGCTGTGTCAAGTGTTTAGCAAGGTAGACAGACCCAGAAGCACTAAAAGAGCCGTGTCAGTTCATAGAGAGAGAGAAACACTATAGATAAAGAAGCGTAGGACCTTACCCTTGGCCAATACGCTCTGATCTCTGGTAAAGAAGACTGGGATTCCCATTCGATACAACAGATTCTAGAGACTCTACTTAATATCCATACTAACAATCGACGAGAACAGATAACTGCACGCTCCTTCTTTCTTTTCTGGTCACTTACTTAGTCTCTCCATAATCTGTAGATTGCTCATTGTACTGGCTCTCTGCTCCTGCTTTTTCATGACCAAATCAAGGGTTGTAGTAGAAGAGGAAGGTACTGGAGTCGACTGCTGTGGCTGTGGCTGGAGTTGCAGGTAGGAGGCAGAAGAAATGGGAGGAGGGGGTGGTTTCAATAGAGGTGGTGCATTCATCACAGGCGGATGGGGTCGCGTCCTCAGCTTCATAATGTACTCTCGCTCCTTCTCGCGTTCTCGTAGCATGTCTCTTTCAAGGATCTTGGCCGACTGCTTCAATCCTTCCTTCACAAGCTCAAAATGGGATTTCTCTGGACTCGATGTCTCAGAAAAGGCACTGCGCGTAGTAGAAAATCGTAGATGGCAAGGCGATGTCCATTGTGATGGTTGTGGTGTAGGTGGAATGGGTAAAAAGACAGGCAAAGAAGAAGGCAAGGGCAATGGATGCACTAGTTTCTTGGTGGTAATGCGTTGACTGGGGTTTGAAAAGGCAGTGGGATGAGCATTGACAGGGGATACTTTGACAGACGCTGTGTTGCTGAACAGTGAAGGCACGGAGCCTTGACGTGTTTCTCTTGGCTTGGGTAACTTTTCCTATGAAAAACAAATAAATAAGCATAAGCATAAATAAAGATAAAAATAAAAATAAAAACAATCGAGTGAACAAAAACAATAGGATACGTTACTTTATAGTGCTGTTTCTTTGCCTGTGCTCCTTTCAATTTCTCCATCATCTCCTGTACTTCTTTATTCATCATTTTTCCAGGACCAGAGGCGAGTGTTTTGGATGTACTTGGAAGGGGTACAGGATGAGGAGCTTCTCGAAGATAAAGAGGAGCAGGTGTGGATCGACTGGGTTTCGGTTGAAGTTCTTTATTGTAATTGACAGCCCACCCCACCTCCTTCTCTTGGGTTGTAAACCCTTCTTTCTCTCTTTTGGTTTGTTCTGCATAAAACTCCAATGCTTCCAACACGGCCTGAGGGTTTTTGGCAGCATCTTCAGGTGTAATCTTGGATCCTTTGAGTAGAACTGTCCATTGTTCCGGAAGACCCTAAAGGCAATCATAGTACGGGTGAATAAAGTGTATATTATTATTATTTTTAATAAAAAAAAATTCATTAATAAATCAATAAACACTTTAACACTATAGATGTTGATATGTTGACACAATGCTACTTACTGTAAAGGCGCCTGTGATTGGATCATAGCCTACATGGATTTTATGCACAAAATTGGTGGGTCCAGAAACACCCAATGGAGAGCGCTTCTATAGTGTATGAGTTTTTTTTTTTTCCATTCATATCAGATAGAATATTAAATTCCCATAGAGTATATTATAATGATAAGAAATAGAGGCGAATGTACATGAATGAGTCCACCATACCACACATATTAACTTCTTCAGTAAGAAGACAGTGAATGGACTTACATTATAGACTTCATCCATCCAAGAATAAAGTTCCTCATCATTTTTGCAGGCTACATAGTATGTCTTTTGTTTTGTACTGAGCTCAAAGCAGTGTGTCTTTAATTCAGTGCGGGTGACAGAATTGATATCTTTCAAAAAGATTAATGCAACACATTGGCCCATTTGCTATACCAAGAGTGCATAAGAAATAGAAGGATACGAATAGGACGTGGACTCTTTTTACCTCATTTCGATGAAATGTCAGTGTCTGTTCTCTGAGAACAACATAACGTTTGGACCATATCCATGCCCTTAATCCATCTTCTTTCACTTGCAAGTAGCCGTCTTTTTTTATTTCTGTCATGGCAAGTCAATAGCAGCAGTTGAATAGGTGAATTGAGAGTGGGCTAATGGAGAGTAACAATGCTATGTGTAGGTGTAGGGTCTATGTCTGTGGGTCCGTATGTCTGTGGGTCCGTATGTTTATGTGTGGATGTCAATGTCAATCAGATACACTTTATTCTTGTCCCACTCAAGTTGCACAATCAACACTGTCAGTGAACAAGGCAAGAAAAAAAGAAAAATGAAGAGGGGCAAAAGAACTAAGGGTTATAAATAAGAAGGGGGGGCGCAAAAGGAAAGAGTATAATAATAATAATAAAAATAAAAAAAAAAGTAATCAAGGGGGCCAGTTATGAGATATATTTCACGCTTCTTTCTCCACATGGCAGCATATCTTTGGTATCCATGCTTTTTGTTATTGTAAAGGATCTTGTACTGTGAATTTGTAGGAAAAGGAGACATAGCAAAAAAAAAAAAAAAGGTATGTAGATCGGTTATTCAAGCACGAGTGTGCCACTTTCTTTAATTCTTCATTAGATACATCTGATACTACCCTGTTTCTTCTTATTGCCACTGATCGTAAAGTGACAAATGCTGGTATGCTTGAGAACCCTCCAGACAATTAGGTTCACAAGATGCAGTGAATAGCAGAATTAACAGATGATTGAGTGAAAGTATAGATGTGGATGTAGATTAAATTATAGAGTGGAATGCTGATAGTAAGGATCTGTCGGGCATATGGGCAATTACAATTACCATGTTAACCACAGTCCCTTTTATCATGCATAAAATAAGTGTGGGTTTTTGTGTAGAGCCCAGTGTACTGTAAAGAGGGTGCTTGTTGTGTTTGGGTTGGTGCTTGTTTTATTGTGTTTGGGTTAATTGTAAATGCGCTGATCTTTCTTCGCTACAGGAAAGATGACTATGCTATCTATAAGTAGACCCTCCACCAGCATCAATAAGAGTCGATATGCATTTCTGTAATGCTTATTCTCTTCTATCTCATCTACACTCTCGATGGATTGATTGGCTGCAGTGGCTAGTTGGACAATGGCACTGATAATGAGAGATCTTTCCATGAGCATGAACATAGGCAAATGCATGAAAAAGGAGGTACAGATCAAGAGAAAAAGATAAAGTGTGAAGATCATTTGTTGCCCCTCTCTTTTTTGATCAACCCACATAGTTTGTTCAGTGTCTTTAAGGTTTACAGGTAAAGGGTCCATTGCCTTTGGGTCCATTTCCCTTTTTAATCTATAGGTAGAGTGTACCTATAGGTGTACCTGTAGGTAGCTTTGTCTCTATAAAAATGTAGGTAGTTATGTCTCTATAAAAATGTAGGTAGCTTTGTCTGCACATGTGTGTCCATCTCTATTTCTACTTAATCTATAAAAGAGGGCACAAGGGCTGCAAGGAGACTTATGTGAGAGTTTCTTTTTTTATTTTATTTTGTCAGTTACCTCTCTACAGAACAAAGGCACTACGCTCTAGTCACAAAAGAACAATGGAGTGCTGCTCACTGAGCCATTGATACGACAGAGACTATTGGCTATTATAAATACAACAACGCTCTGGCCATCAATGATTAAGCAAGTGTAACATAAATAGAAACACGCATTTACATTTCTATAGCCATCTTTGGGACAAGTACAATTCATTGACAAATCCTCATTTCAAGTCTCCATTGTTAATCATGACACGTTGACAGACCCACTTTCCCTCTTGATGAAGTCACCAATAAAAGGCAGACCTAACAGCACTTTATTGACTAGTGCAATAGAACATCTACTCTGTTCTCTTATGACGAATAGAACAAAGTCCATTGAACACTTTGGAAGGCTGTACTCTACCTTGTGTCCAATCGAATAGAGTGATTCACTCTGTGTTCTTGCATCTGCCTCTTTCTCACTGTTATACTCTCTATCACAGGCTTTCTAACATTCCCTGGTATAAGGATAAGAGTAACCTTGAAAACTATCTGCTAGAGTTACACTGTGCCCTCCGCTGTGTTAGTAATCTGCTCCAATGTGGCACTACCTCAATAAAGTTATGAGACTTGTGTCCACCAACCTTCTCAAAGTTCACTGAACTGCCTTCTCTTGGGATTCTTTCTTGGTGTCATTTCTGCTTTTTGAAGGGATAGAATAGACAGAACACCTGTAGATATCTTCTCCTACAGACTGATATTTCTTGTTGTACAGCACCATCTCTTGTCTCTGTGGCCATCTGTGTTCCTATCAACTAAAGGGTCTCTATAGAAACCTATCTCAATGACAGGAAGATAGGAAAAGAGAATAGGCTCTCCGTTATAATAATTCATCTCCCGAAGAGAAATAGCCCATCAAGTAAGTGGTGCCTCGAGTATTACGCATCTCCAGGGATGACAATGACAGACAGAGAGGGAAAGGAATGCAGTACAAACCACTTTCTTCTGTCCGGCTGCCAGCTCCTCCGATCCCTATTGATATCGCCTTTGAATACCCTTTTCCATAGAGGCATAGGCCACAATGACGCTATTTATAATTGCAAGAGTAAGAAATCACATGTTTTTGTGCTGATCATTGTCTGTGTCCTACTCCTACGCTGTGGCCTAGGCTGTTTTGTGCTTAGCAACTCACTCTTTACGGTGTTATTATTGGTACTGTCCTTGATACTGCTGCTGCTGCTGCTACTAATACCACTACTACTACTGATATTACTACTACTGATATTACTACTACTACTGGTATTACTAATCACCACTACCACTACCACCAATCACCACCAATCACCACCACCACCACCACTATAAAATACCCATCCCTATCACTACTATTCTTTCACTCTCACTGCAAATGAATTGATCACTGTAGAACCATCCTGCCCTTGCTTTCTTCTGAGTTACAACATATCCTAACTCAGAGGTTTGGTGAACAGATTGACTTGTTATAAATATAAGAAAACCCAGTCTTGTCGCTCACTCTTCTTTTTCTTCTCCTATCCTTACCATGGCCCAAAACACTGTCTCTACTGCCAACTCAGAAGATATCGCATTCGCAAAGGCACTCCATGGCGATAACATCAAGAGTGGACTTATCTCTAATTTGAGATCAAAGAATGCCCAGGCCCATAATGCTGCTACAGACACTTATCTTAACATGTGGAAGAAGCCTAGTGCAGAAACAACAGAAGATGAAAGCAAGAGACTGGACAAATACACTCAGTTGGTGAACTCATACTATAACTTGGCTACTGATTTCTATGAATATGGTAAGTTAAGAAAGAGAAAACAGGTGGCTGGATAAACAAGGCATCTCATCTCATCATCTTGTCTTTCTTCTTCTTTCTCTTAGGCTGGGGAACAAGTTTCCACTTTTGCCGTTATTATCCTGGAGAAGACTTTTTCCGTGCCATTTCTCGTCATGAACATTTCTTGGCTGCTAGTATTGGTATTAACAAGAACATGCGTGTTCTTGATGTAGGCTGTGGTGTGGGTAAGTTGAATTGCTTTGTGTAGGGTGTTATCTCGAGGTGTATTAGTATTAGTATCAACAACAACAACAATTACAATTAAAAGAGCATTCTCTTTTCTTTTCTTTTATATCTCTGTCATTCTTTTGTTGTTGTTGTTGTTATTGTGGAGTGACAATGCATGAAATAAAGAGGAGTGCTAATACACAAGAATCTTTCTGATTAGGTGGCCCTGCTCGTGAAATTGCTCACTTCACTGGTGCTCATGTGGTTGGTTTGAACAACAACGCCTATCAATTAGAGAGAGCAAGAAAATATGCTATCAATGAAGGATTAGAAAACCAGACTGAGTTCATCAAGGTAAGAAAGATAATGAGTCCACAAACAAAAAAAAAACAAAAAAGAGACGCGTCTGTTTGGATGTGGACAGGGGAAGAAGAAGAAAAACACACATACAAATGAGAACAAAGACTCAATGCAAGGGGGTGGATTATATAGGGTAACTTTATGGAGATGCCCTTTGAAGAGAACTCCTATGATGCTGTCTATGCTATTGAGGCTACCTGCCATGCACCTACTTTTGAAGGTGTCTATGGAGAAATCTTCCGTGTATTGAAGCCTGGAGGAAAGTTTGGTTGTTACGAATGGTGTATGTTAGAAGACTACAATGAGTCTGATCCAGTCCACAGAGAGATCGCACATGGCATTGAGGTAAATCATTCATTCACTTATTTGTTGGGGTGTGTTGGTTCTTCTGGGACGCCATGACTTAATCGAATGGATCTGCTACTCCATGTTCTTACTCTAGATTGGTAACGGTATTCCCAAGATGCGCGGTACTGCCGAGTGTATCCAGGCCTTGAAGAATGTTGGATTTGAAGTAGAAATATACCAGGACTTGGCTGATATGGATGACTCTGTGAAATGGTACTACCCTCTTGAGGGCGATCTGCGTAAATGCCAGACAGTGCGTGATCTGTTGACTATAATAGCCATGACCAAAGCAGGTCGTTTCGCCACCACCAACTTGTGCCGTGTATTGGAGAAAGTTGGTTTCGCACCCAAAGGCACTGTCGAGACCCAGAAGTTCTTGGAAACAGCTGCCGATGCTTTGGTATCTGGTGCACAAAAGAAGCTCTTTACACCCATGTTCTTCTTTATTGCCAAGAAGCCCTCCCTTACACAATAGATTATATGCATTTTCACTGGAGTCATCAGTGAATGAGATTGCACTTGTTTAGTAGTTGTTTAGTAGTTGTTTAGTAGTTGTTTATTCTCTTTATTATAATACTATATTTTTAATCATGACAAGTTACGTGTTTTTATTTATCTTTTTATATTTGTTATTTATAGTTAAGGCAAGCTCCTACTTTCTATTTTTATATGTTGTGATATTGCATACTATTAAGTGATCAAGTAAGGGTTACGTGTTGTTGATGACACTTGTTGATGATATATCTGTTATGTTTGTTATGTTTGTTATGTTTGTTATATCTGTTATTACCTAAATAATTATCACTCTTACCCCTATTATTGTTACTCTTACCCTTATTATTATTGTTACTCTTACCCTTATTGTTATTGTTACTCTTATTATTATTGTTACTCTTATTGTTATTGTTACTCTTATTATTATTGTTACTCTTATTGTTCTTCTTGTTCTTGCTCTTGCTTTCATTCTTCTTCCAATGTATATTGTTACTTTTACTCTTCTAATGATGCCTGTTGTTTTCTGCTCTCATATTCAATGAAAATAAGTGGCTATGACTGCAGCACTAATGATTTCAGCAAGCGACTAAATTCTGATCTGAAGTTAGTTGTACATCTTTAGAATGGATGCATTGTACCGCTGTCAACAATAAAGTCAGTGACCAGCACAATTAGAGAATAAAGAGGTGGGGCTGTACCACCCACTTCAGTCTATCTATTTCCCTGCAAACATATCAATAAACATTCGGCTCCATACACACGTAGGACTTGTTTCTCCTCAGAAAATGGTATGACGGACGATAGAACATACGTGCCATTCTTTGAAGAGAGAGATGGACTATTTTGTCTAACTACCAAGAACACATATGACGTTGCTGTACCTACTTATCCATGTGGCCAAGTTGAACGGACGTCAGACTCCATGACCCGACCTACTGTTCATTGATTGGTACCTTATGATCGCTGGCCTTAACCCTGAATGGCTTTGTTAGCCATGATATCCGAGAAAGAGGAAACTTACTTTTGACCTCCTATCTATTCCCTTGTACCTCCTCCATCAATACATATCTATCCATCTACAGTATAGATATTCAATAGAGTCTCTTTTTTCTTTTTTCTTTTTTCTTTTGTGTAGGTGTAACTCAGATGACTAAGGGCGCATGTTATTGCTTTGTGACATCTACAGAGTCAATACCTTTTTTTTTTTTGTTCTTGTCTCTCTCTCTTAACAAACATTGTGCTTTGAAATAGGTACACATTTTTGTGCTTGAGTAGAATTAGGACAAACAAAGAGGGCTTTTTCTATTACTACTGACAATTTACGCATTCCTGGCCTTCTTATTTATCGGCTCATTCCGATCACTCGTGGCAATGAACACTAAATTACACAAGTCCAATCCGCCAGCCAATGTCAGAATGAAATAGGCTGAGCTCAATTTCAATTTTCTTTTTCAATGGTTGTGAAAGGGCAGAATGGCCCAGCTCTGTTTTATTTATATGTTTGTTTGGTTCTTTGCTTAATTTGACCCAGCCATCATCGTCTGATCCTATAGGCAGGCAGTAGGAAAGGACATCTATTCAATTATCAGTGCAAGAAGGTTACTAAAGTACATTCATGCAGGGGTAAATAAATAAAAGCCAAGGCTCACACTTTCCTTCAAGGATAGTTTAGTAAAATACTTTAAAAATGAATAGTCATAGCTCTATTGATCAGACAGTTGCACCGTTTCTGCTATATAAAACTACATAGAAATACAGGTAAATATACATGGAGATAGATAAAAACACATAGAGATAAATGGAAACATAGAAATACAGTTTACTCTATCAAAATAAAGAAATACGCCCTCTATTTGTGTACCTTTTGTATTTCATCGTTGTCTCCAGTTTGGACCTATCTGAGCAATAGAGGGGCTAAAAATAACATAAAGTAAACCATGTCAGACGATAAATAGTCCTTGTAATAGAACAGAATCCACTCATGGACTGCTATTGAAAGACTGGAGGAGACATCTTTTCTCTCTTTTCTCTCTTGATAAAAGTGATAGCCAAAGCATGAGGAAGGCTGCTATAGTCTTCATCTTCTCTTTCTGCACTGTGATGTAAGATGTATTTACGCTAATATACAAACAGCTCTAGGTAAATAAAAGAACAAAAAAGGAGAACAAAAAAAAACAAGGCAAGGCAAGGAAATGTGGAGATGCCTGAATCAGAGGAAGAAAGGAAAAAAAAGGCCCTATAGCTTAGCGTCATTTGTGAAAGATCTGAATAGTAAAGTGGGTCTTTACATTTCAACGATGGAGTAATTTCTATAAGTGGCAGTTTTAAAATCAGTTATCTCTTGGCAAATGCGTCTTTGCTGAGTGTCCATGTAGATGGGTGTGAGTGTGTCAGTGGTGGATAGGTTGAATAATAAGGGGAAAGTCCCTTCTCCACTTTCCCCCTTTATTCGTTCGCTCTTTTGTGCATAAAGATCAATTATTACAGCTGCAGCCATCAAGACAAGGGTGTGATAAACCATAGGATCCTTTTTGTATTCATTGAACTGCTTGTAATGTGGCCTATAGTGCATTCTTCCTATACAAATCGAATTCATGTTTTGTTGATTAGTTAAGTGCTATTTATCAAGTGCTATTTACTATGTACTGCTCCTCTCCCCCTCTTTTTTATTATTTTATTATTTAACTTTCTCTAGGACTACTATTTGCCCTCACTGAGCTACTCATTCATCTATTTCTCCACTCTCTCCCTCTGTCTCTTTCTCACTCATTGACTGAGTAACTCACTTGTCCACTTACTTCCCCCTTTTACCTCTCCATTTTCACTCTTTTTAATTTTTAATTTTCCTCTTATTCCTTATTGTCTATTTAGTTTTTCACCCACCCACTTGATTTTTTAATCTGTTGGTTAGCAACAGCCCCTAAACCTTTTTTTTTATGATGATGATGATGCTTACTATTATTGACTATTATTGCTGCTGCTGCTGCTGCTGATGCTGCTGCTGCTGCTGTTGTTGTTGTTGTTGTTGTTGTTGTTGCTATTGTTGTTGTTGTTGTTGTTAATATTATTAGTGTTAGTGTTATTAATGTTGTTATCACTGTCATTAGCACTGTCATTATTATCATTACTATCTTTTATTACATATTAGTATCACTATGACTACTACTATTAGTATCACTATGACTACTACTATTAGTATCATCCCTCTTATACTTATTATTGGGTGGTGTGGCTATACGATACTTTCTTTCACTTTTTACCTGTTGACCGATGCGTTCTTTCTGCAGCCAACTTATTCCGTCCGTTCCGTTTTTATTATTTCCTGAGCTTTATTTTCCTGTACCTTTTTCGGGTTCTTATTTTCACTGTCTCTTTTATTTATCTTCTTCTTCTCCTTCTCCACCTCCACCTCTTCCTTCTTTTTTTGTCTGTTTCTTCCTTTTCATAGTTTATCATCTCATTCCCCAGGAAACACAAAAATATATTTCCCCCTGTGATTGATTCTGTACCATAACCCCCTTCATTGACTTTCTTCTTCTTCTGTTTCCATCACTGTGTCTTTCAGTGTCTTTCTTCATTGACTCTTTCTTAACACTTTTATTTTCCCTCAAAGAGATTTTCTTTCTTTGACAGCCATTTTCAATACACGCTCTTATTTTTCTCAATAGCCTTCTTTGTTTGAATAAGCAGCATAAAAAGCACACCATCTTTATTGATCAGTGTTCCCAAATCCATTATCTGCTTCTTTTCACTATTATTATTTCTTCACATTGGCTACTCCAATGTCTCTTATGGACATTCATGAATCAGATGCCGCCATGGGGTACCCTTTATCCCACGGAGAAACACTGTCACCCTCTACCTTAACCCATATGGATTTACCTACAGCCAACAATATTAAGGCTCGTTTAGGCCTGATTGATGATCTAAAGTACTTTCTAGCTACGGCCACCGACAAATGGAATCAAGAAAAGACCATCAAACGATTCAAGCTTCCGACAGGCGAAGTTATCTCGTGTATCTTGTGGAACGACTTGTTTTTCATCACTGGCACTGACATTGTTCGCTCGCTTACTTTTCGCTTTCATGCTTTTGGTCGACCCGTCACTAACACAAAAAAGTTCGAAGAGGGCATTTTTAGTGATCTTCGTAACCTCAAGCCTGGTACAGATGCTCGCTTAGAAGAACCTAAATCGGAGCTACTCGACATGCTGTACAAGAACAACTGTATTCGTACCCAAAAGAAGCAGAAAGTCTTCTTTTGGTACTCTGTTCCTCATGACAGGCTATTCCTAGATGCCCTTGAGCGTGACCTTAAAAGAGAAAAGATGGGTTTGGAGTCTTCCAGCATGGCCATGGCTGAACCAGCAATCTCTCTCTCTCTTGATACTACACAGGAATTGTTCCATAAAGTCAGAAAATCAACCTCTCTGTCAGCAGCAGTAACAGCTAATGACATCCAGGTCAACACCATCGTAGGTGCTACTCTGTCGATCCATCCTCCTACCATGGCAGGTGAGTCAAATGAGATAATAGTAGGAGATATTGGGAGACATGGTAGAAAGGCATTAAAGAGCATGCATGAACGGAGAGCAAAATAATAATAAGAGATAATAATAAGAGACATTTGAGAGATAGAGTAGAAGCAATGTTTTTATTTTTATTTTTACAGTCTCCATAAGAAGAGAGAGAGAAGAGAGATTGCCATTTCTTACAGCGAACTGACTTGAAGATAGATGAGGATCGTCCTCATGAACCAACTCCATCTAGATTGACGGCTGCTTATGCACAAACAACTGGCGGAAAGAAAACACATTGGACTTCCTCCCAGTCTGTCGTACCAACCCCCTCAAAGGCAACTCAGGCTCGACGCACCCACATTCAGTCTGTACCTGTCAGTCGGTCAGTGCCAGCCCGTCTTGATCACTCCCAGCCCACACCCCACACCAACCACAGCTACAGCTACAGCCACAGCCACAGCCACAGCCACAGCCACAGCCATGATCACCACCATAGAAGTCATTCTGCTTGTCATGAACTTCCTGTAGCCCGCAAGGCCTATAAATACCAACGGTCGACACCCAGTCCCACTCTTTCTGTGTCTTCTCATATTGGAGTCACAGAGAAAAGAGATTATATTTCAAATCCAACCCTCCTCACTTCTACAAAGCCATTCCGCCCAGCCTACACTCCGATGCCCAGCATAAGCACGGTAGAGCACGGAACCACCACCACTAAAATTAGCAGTAGCAGTAGCAGTAGCCGTAGCAGTAGCCGTAGCAGTAGCCGTAGCCGTAGCAGTAGCCGTAGCAGTAGCAGTAGTAGCATCATCAGCAACAGCAACAGCAGAGAATCCCTCGCCAGTTCTGCCTCTCTCTCTATGGATCCCAACACACTGGGAAAGAAGAAACTGTTTGGTGCTCTCTCACTGTTTGAAGGATCTCCCACCTACAAGCAGCGTAGACGTCGGGCTGCTTCCATAACGACACCTACTGCAATAGTATGTGCACAACGCCAACACTATCATTCTACTCCACCCCAGCAGGGAACAGGGGGTGCCAGAAGAGTGCGTCGTCCTACTCCTGGCCATTTGAGAACTGTTTCTAGTCCTGGTATTCATACTTTAAAACCAGCCAGTCAACTTGCCATTGCAGCAGAAAAGGCAGGATTTAGAGAAGAAACTGTCGATTTCATTGATCACAACAAAGATATCTCAGCTCATTCGATGCAGCAGTGTGAGCGTGAATTCCAGAACAATGGACACATCGATAAGCATACAGAATCCTATAAAACAGAGACCATAGCATGTACTCTATGTGGAAGGGAGTTTGGATGTTTAGATACATTAGCAGAACATAGCCATACACATGGAATGACAGTGGGTCCAATGAATTCAATGAATTCAATGTTTACCGACCATCAAAAGAAAGAGGACAGAACCCTCAGTACCAATAGTATCAAAAGAGGAGAGTGTATCATGAGCCATTCTATCAACACCACCAACACTACTACCAACACCACCACCACTCTCAACAGCAACAGCTATCACAGAAACAGCAGTAGTGGTTATAGTGATGAGGAAGATGAACACATCACTCAAGATTCACCCCATCCTATGATCTCTTCCTCAGAACAGATTTATTCTCGAGCAGCAGTGCTTAACCACCAACAGGAAGATATTGGCTATGGCATGGGAGTCCATTATGGCATGATGGCCTATGTAGATCCCAGTGTAAGTAGCATGACAAGCAGCCGCTCTAGTACATTAAGTCCTGTGCTGGATTTGGATTTGGATCTGGATCTGGATCTTGATATGCATGATTACAAGGAGTCTGTGGGCATAGATCCTTATTATTTGCCTGAAATGACAGAACCAGTAATGATGACAGAGATCATCATGCCAACCCACGCTTCTCTCGCTCTTTCACCTGATCTTTTCCCTTGGAAAGAACAAGAAGCCAAAAGAAATATGACACCGTATCCTCGTCTTGGGATGGCGGGTCATCCTCCTCCTTATGAGCATGAGCATCATCACCACTACTCAATGACATCCTCTTCATCACCCAACTATGTCCAGCCCTATTACCAGACACTTCCAGACATGTCAGTACCACAGATGGACCCTACCACAGAAAAAACGTGGACAAATAGTCACTATCATCATTATTCTATCCCTTATTCTGATCTTGGGGCTTTTCCAATGACACTCCTGTCTTCCTTTAAGCCAGAATGGGTACATCAAGACGATTATTCTTACAATAACAACAGCAGCAGCAGCATCAGTAGTAGCAGCAGCACGAGTCATACACCAACGATGAATGAATTCCGTCTTTCTTCTCTATCCATGGACCCTTCTTCATTTGATGCCTCCATGTCCAATCCTTGTCTGGATCCAACATTCATGGCACCTCTTCCTCAATGTGACTATTCACCCTTTTCATTCCAAGACATGATCCCACCCAACATGTCTTTCACTGCACCCCTTGAAGATACAACAATGGTCTATTGCTAATTCTTCTCAATTTTCATTTCATTTCATTCTATGCCTTTGATTTCACCTCATATTCTACAGCGAGCAAACTAAGCAAAACAAAAAAAACAAAAAAAAACACCCTACAAAAACACCCTACAAAAAAAACTTCATTTTCTTTCTTATGCTATTCATTATTTTCATTATTATTATTTTCATTTACATTTGTTGATTTATTTTTATGCTTTTCTATTTTTATTTTTATTTTTATTTTTATGCATTTTCTATTTTCTCATTTTATGTCATTTTCTATTTTCTATATTTTTTTTTTCTTTTTCGTCCTGGTTTGTTATACCTATTATTATTATTTTTCTCTATTTTATTTGTCCTGTTTTTACCCATTTGTCCTGTTTTACCCATCTTTTTTATTTTTATTTTTTTTATATATTTGTTTATGCTTAAATTATTGTTGTTGGCCAACAGAACATTAAACTTCTTTTTTTTTCTTTATATATCTTTATATAAAAATATAAATATCAATGCATTATTTAACTCTTCGGTCTTTGTTTGTGTGAAAGTGAGTGGTGGTGAGTGGTGAAGTTGGGATTCAATCGGTGCAATCTTTTAGTATTCTTAAAATAAATAATAAATAAATAATAAATAAATAATAAATAAATAAAATATATAAATAAAATATATAAAAGAGAGAGAGAGAAAGAGAGAAAGAATTGCCTTGTTCTCTATAGTCTTCATGTGGTGTCTACATTCAGCACCCACTGTCATTTCTGGAGTTGTTATTAATTTAACCCGTAGGCTCTATTGCTTTGTAAATGACAGAAGATTAAACAATTTCTTCTCTTTGTATCCCATTGATTTTTGTTTCAGTTTTATTTTATCTGATAAAACAAGGAGGAACAAATAAAGATGTGTATTTGTGTGTGTGTATTTGTGTGTTGAGAAAGGTAGGGTCAAGTGAGCTTGTAGGAGACCATAAAAAGTACAAATCAGCAAAACTCATTTGGCCATCATAGGACCTCATTTTCATTTCAAGCTGCAATTTATAACCAAATGATATATGAGCTCTTTTTTTTCATTTTATTTCTTGCTCTCTCTTTATTGTTATTATTGTTATTATATATCTCATTTATTTAAAACTCTTTATTTATTTCTTTATATATCATTTCTTTATATATTTATATATAAATGTATACTTACCAGTGTAGAATGTCTCCTTGTGTCCAACTAGCAGGTATTCTTGCTTTGGTATTATGGGTACTACCTATTACTACTGCTGCCTCTTCCATACGTCGTACAAAAGTAGTCATTCTCGGAGCAGGTGGAGCAGGCATTTCAGCAGCAAAGAGACTCAGCTCAGCCAAAATGACAGATTTCTTAATTGTCGAAGCTAATCCATGGATAGGAGGTATATTCATTTTCTTTTTCTTTTCTTATATAAAGCCAATACAAATTAAGGTCTACATAAAATACAGAATAAAATACTAAATAAAGGGCTTCTTTTCTCTCTTTTTCGAATTGAATAGGAAGGGTGCAAAATGCAACATTTGGACATCATCAAGTTGAGCTAGGTGCCAACTGGGTAAACTTTGAATTTAATATTTTAATAAAAATAGTCCAACCATAGCAGATAGTTTGAACACTAAGCTAATCCTCTTTTGATTTCTGTGTCCCATTTAGATTTATGGACAAGGCACAAATCCCATCTACCATCTTGCTGCTCGTCATGGATTGAAAACAGCACCAAGTGAAAAAGAAGATGTTACATTTTTTGATGATAATGGAGAGATAAAAGATGGGTCTGGAATGGAAGCATATGATTCATTTTCAGGAATCATGGTGAATTTATCAAACTATGCAGGTAAGCTACTATTTCTACTGTTGGCTTGTGAGACAAAGATAGATATAAAGACCATAAAAGTGGAGGTTAACTTGAGTCAAAAGATAGACGCATTCAGTCAAACCAAGTGGATCTATCCACAAGAAGTGCATTGAGAATGCTTCATTGGCAGCCCAACACATCTATAAAGGCAGCTGTCGAGTACTTTGCCATGGACTGGGAATTGGCTGAACCTGCTGAAGTAGTATCTCTGGATTATTCAGTTGGAACCGCTAATCTACTAAACGAGGTGTATCCAGATGGCAATGAATTTGTAGTGGATCAGCGGTAAGCACTATTGATTGAATTCTTGTGGGATAAGTGGATTGGAGAATGACCATCAGAAACTCATATGTTTTATATGCATATAAAAAGGGGGTTTAGTTATATTCTTAAAGAAGAAGCCAATAGGTTCTTGGAAAAAGAAGATCCACGTCTACTACTCAATAGTCGGGTGACAGAGGTTATATATAACTCTGAAGGTGTCACTGTACAGATTGAAGATGGCGACACCATCATTGCAGACTATTGTATTTGCACTTTCTCGTAAGTACCCTTTAATGATCTAGCATGTATAAAGACATTCTCTTTTTCTTTCCTTCCTAATCTCAATGGTATTGTCTATGATAGATTGGGTGTATTACAGAGTGATATCGTTGATTTTAATCCTCCTTTTCCAGAATGGAAGCGTGAAGCACTACTCAATTTTCATATGTCTACTTATACAAAAATATTCCTGAAGTTTGATACCAAGTTTTGGGGTGATTGGCAGGTAGGACTCCTATCTATCTGTTTTTCTGTTTGTTCATACTCCATCTATAAACAAAATAATAATAAACACACTTTACTCATGCTTCTAATCTATAGTTTGCTCTTTATGCTGGAAATTTCACTCAGAGACTAGGACACTATACTGTATGGCAGAACCTCAATGCACCAGGCTACTTTAATGCTCAACATACAATGAACAAAGACCTTCTCAAAGACAATGTTCTAATGGTAACCTCTACCTATAAAGAGTCTGAGCGTATTGAGCGTATGCAAGACTCGGATGTCCAGGCTGAAATACTTCAAGTCTTGAGACGCATGTTTCCTCATGCCAATGTCACTGAACCTACAGACATACTGATTCCACGGTGGCATACAAACCCTCTCTTCCAAGGCTCCTATTCCAATTGGCCACTGGGCGTTTCTCTAAGACACCACGAAAACATGCGAGCTCCTTTGGGTGGGCATGTCCTTGTGAATGGAACAGTAGTAAAGGCACCCCGGCTATGGTTTTCTGGAGAAGCCATGTCTACGAATTATTATGGGTTCCTGCATGGTGCATGGTTGGAAGGGAAAAATACTGCTTCTAATATTCTCAAGTGCATGTTTTCTAAATGTCCATCGTATACTTTTGATGAGTATGTGCATGGATGTGATACCACATTGGCGAGAAAAGATCCATTCCAAGTCGTATGGAATAGCAGATAAAGGTCTATTGGACAGTGAAAGCCATCTCCTTTTTCTCCCTATAGAGTGAAGTATTGCATATAGTTTTTATTTTTATTTATTTTCAGAGACTTATTAGAAAGAAAGAAAAAACATGTTTAATATCTAGTCTATACACCACCTTTTAAGTCATTGACAGTGTAATACTGTGTACTTTTTTATTTTATTTTTATTTCTTTGTAGTCATAGTATAACATCCAAGGATGTATTTTTATTTTTATTTATTCTCTCTCTTTATAATTTAAAGAATTAAACGATAGTTTTATTTCTCATACCATTGACATTAACTGAACCAATCTGTTTCTTGGAGACATCTTCACTATCAATAACTAGTGACACTGTTTAGATCTGGCAAAGGGGTATATTTCAATCCATTCTACCTATTTAATTTATTAGTACTCATACAAGTGTAGTGTTGTGGTTTATAGTCATGAGTTTATTGCATTTTTATTTTTATTTTTATTTTTATTTTAAAAGAAAAAAGGGAACTGTAACAAGGCAAGCTCTTTCTCAGTATCTATTACGTTACAGAAGTTAGATTTATCTCCAAGACAGCAACAACAACAAAAAGGGAGTTGATTTTCTATGAAATCAAATACACACTATTATATTACAATTAATACATGCTAAGCTGAGTAATCTACCAACCCCATTGAAAGCATATGGATTGCATTGGTTGTCATACACAGTCCATAATGTTTGAAATCCAGGACAATACGTTTTGTTTTGTTTTGAAATAAGTAAATAATTTGACATTGAAACATGGGTTTAATCACTACTAATATAAAAGTATTTCAGGGAAAAAAAAAGAACCCTCTCACGTGAACAGAATGCATCTATTGTTGTGACTAGAATCAAAGAGATCACTAACGAGAAGAGATATGCTATGCTATTATCCTTGATCAGACACAGGCATCTGTCTACTGCAGGAAAATCGATGGACACCTACCACGTGTGAAGAGAAAAATAACTTAATGAAGAAGAAAATACATCATAGAATAGTACTGACATGGGGTGTAACTTTATCATGACCAAAAAGAGCAGTAGAGAACTGGAAAGAATAAGATGACACATCATTGATTCTGAATGACTAGGAGAAAAGGAAATGAGAAAAACTATATCTCTAGGGTATCACTTAATGAGAAGAGTGTCACATAACTATGCTCTGTAAAAGCATGTACGGAAAATCATCTCCTTACTAAAAAATAAATAGATACGTTTAGACGACTTTTTTTTTGGAGGGGGGAGGGGGTTTCTATGCATCGGTATCCTTATGATTCATTCAATAAGAATAGAGACTTTTGTTCCAAAATGAACTTTAAAATATGAGACAGATTTAGTAGCCAAGTACTCTATTATCCCAAACTCTTGTAGTAATACGGTCAACCGGCTTTTGAAGTGACATGGTGGGCACATGTAGTATGAGGTAATGTTTAGATCGTACAGTGATGGTTGAGAATCTATTGAAATACAACTTCATTACAAGTATCAAAAGAAATCAATGATATGACGCACATTATATTAAGGTATCCAATTCTTATTGCTTATTTCTATATATCTTTGATGAAATACTCATCTTTCCACTGTATTTAATAGTCTATTACACTAAATAAACCTGGTAGTCAGTATCCATAATTAAAGACGGATGAAGAAAAGTACTCACCGAGAAATAAAATAAAATAACTGTTTCTGATCCTAGTGAGGTATTAAAATTAAAATTTTAAATGAGGCGATCTTTTGATGTGCCTGAATAATGTTGCCTGCCCCGTCAGATTGAACAAAAGTTTATCTCCAGACATCTACAGGGACTTTACATTAATATTTTATGCTTTTCATAACTTAATAACTATGTTTATGCACAAATCAATAAATGGCTTGTTAGTGCTTCAGACTGCTTTCATAGAATTAAAAAGAAAGACATTGATTGGAATAGAGGACTAAGATCATCAACAAAACAAGATATCTCATAAAATAGACTACCATTCCTTTTATACTTTACAAAGAACACCATTTGATAAGAATCTACTCTTGAAAAAAATCAAATGGATTCAAATACAACATTTTACTCATAGTTTATCCAAGTTTATAAAATAATTATGAGATTTTTTTAAAAGTAGCCATTAGATTGACTATGAAGCAATCTTGCTGTTAAAGGCTCTAGGTAAACTATAAAACTCATTTTAATGTGGATAAAAAAACAGAAAATAAAAATGAACATTGAGAATAATAAAAGTTCTATTCTATTAAATAAGGAAAACTCTCTATTTAGTTGTAATTCAATTATTAAATCTTAGTTGGATAACTTGGTAATGTTAGGTGATGATAAGCTATTTAAATGTATTAATACAGTTCAAAGTATTTTTATTTTTTGGGTGTGGTTTGCTATTCGCGCTTTGGGCATATCAGCCACCCTATGAGAACTTTTGTGAAATACATGAGAATATACATATAAACACTTCAAATAAAAAAGTGAAAAAAAATAATGCAAATGAATTAGAAACAGAAAGAAAAGAGAATATAAAACCTCAATGAGGGTTCTAATGTACTAATACAGTGTCCGGTGGAAAATATATAAAGACTTTCATTTTCCGACCTTTATTTTGCTCAAGTTAAATTCTTTTTTTTACTTATTCCTCATTTCTTTTTCCACTATAATGTCTACTATGTCCAACACCACTGAACAATCCACCAAGCCTATTGTAATCAAGAAGAAAAATATAGACGACTTCACTCGTCAACTCATTGTTCATGAGGCCACTCAACATGGCACCAGACAAATGGATATTGCAGCCATGTTTGGCATCAGTCATTCTGCTGTCAGCCTCATTATGAAGAGGTACAGGGAAACTGACTGTTTCAAATCAGGAATGGGCTTTAGTTGAAAGTTCATTCTGACGTAGAAGGAAAAGAGAGAGAGAGTTTGTATACGAGATGGAAAGGGATTCATTTCAGACAATAGATCAACTTTGCAAGCAGATGACCACCAAAGTGTGCATGAGCACTTTTTGAGAAATGATAGAGGATTTGCCCTTCTTCTTTCAGGGTTGTTAAGAAACCCTCTCTCATCATTAAACACAAGAATTTGAGGCTTACTTGGACTAGGACCTACCTTTGTTGGACAGATGAAGACTGGAAGACAGTCATCTGGTCTGATGAGTCCAAGTTCCAGCTAATGGGAAACAACAGCCGTACCATATTAGTGCGCAGGAAGAAGGAGAGTCTTCTCCCAAAGAATGTGAAGCCGACGATGAAGTTTGGTGGTGGTGGAGTGATGGTGTAAGGTTCCTTTTTTGGTGAAGTTGTTGGTAGACTTGCTGTGATGGAGAGATCCATCAATAGTGCCAAATACACTGGTACTTTAGAAACAGCCTATTGCCCTGAGCTAGCTTGTCTTTTCGACACTGAATCCAGTGTTAGGCTATTTTCTTCAAGAGGAAAATGCCAGTTGCCATACTAGTAAGGAGACTAGGAAATGAAAGGATGAGAGAAGGATTGCCAGGATGGAGGGGGAGCCCTCTCAGAGCCCTGACCTGAACCCAATAGAGCATCTTTGGGAGGAACTAGACAGAACGATTCGGAAGAGGATGACCCCAGAAAGCACCCTCCAGAATCTGAAGGCTCTCCTGGTCCAAGAATGAGACAAGATCCCCAAAGAGGTTACCAACAACCTCATCAATAGCATGCATTGGAGATGTAGGACTGTGATAGAGGCCAAGGGTGGAAACACCAAATACTAAGGGTTTTCACCCAATAAACCTGTATTTATTATCCTGTTGAACTTCTTTATACTTCATCTAATTCTCAAGTCTCTAATGTGTGTTTAATGTATGTTTTTATTAAAAACAATAAGTATTTCCCCAAACATGAATACTATCGGAAAATAAAAACCTTTATATATTTTCCACCGGACACCATAGATCACTAAATAACTACTATTGGTCTCTGGTATCTATCAGTGCTTAGTATATTTTCTCTATACTAACAATAAGGTTGTCTATTAAACCTATTCCTTTGAAGCACTTCACTCTGTTTCCTGTAGTGGATACAGACATGCTGAATAAGATGTCTCGGTCAGAGTGGTGTTTATGTTCAGCATCTGGTGCAGGTATATGAATGAGCCTCGATTTTAGTTTTTTTTCTCTATACATCTCGGGGGTTTTAGAGAAAATAGTCATGGTGTAGAATGGTGTAATCATAGCAAGAAAATGTATTATTATGAGAAGAGAGGAGAAATAGTAAATAATAGTTTATCATTTAGAACTAAGGACAAGTAAAATAAATTAATAACAACATTAAAAAAGATTAAATGACACGAATTATAATAAAGAGATATCTTTTTTATTTTATTTTTGCGTTTATTAACTAAAACAATTTCATAGTATTGGATCTAATTCTTCAATAGTTTAACTATTGTGTGGAATTTCGAAGCAGATATGTGTTTTTGATCCATTCACAAGTAAAGAACACCACCCTTTTTTTTGTATATTCTATTGTCAGAGACATAAATAAAAGTTATGGAATTACAGTGGGTGTATTAAGTATAATATAATAAACACAATGGTTGTAGGAGTAACTATAGAGTAGTTTTTTAATGTGAAAATAGATGGATGTTTTATAGCTATTAATAAATACTAATTAAGGCTTAATGCTTGGAAGGTTTAATAGTCTTACCATGAGCTTATTATTGAATGTTTTTCTGTCTTTCCTTTTGTTACTGAGAATAGCAACCTGTTGATCAGTACAGTATCTCTCCCTTTTCAATAGTAGCATTCTTATTATGTCAATTACCATTATAGATTTTCAAATAACTTCTCGCCTGTCCATATAGTACATATAGGCAATAGCACCATTTACCACAAGCCAGTAGATGGAATAAATAGTAACAGTGGCAATAGTGGCAGCATTATTCCATCCAAGAAGAGAATTGAACATCTGATAATCAATATTCTTACCAGTATTTAATTCAGGATCACCCCAGGCGACACTCCAAACTACAGTTGCCACATTGTGGGAAGTATGATTGCCCTCTTTACCGCCAGCAGTATGATTCCAGACATAGTCTTCAAACAAACCAACAGATTTAGACATAAGACCAGCAGCAATTAAACAGAGAGCAATGGTAGAAACAGTGAAGAACCATCGAGGCTTCAAAAAATATCCACCATAGTAGATGAGAACACCAACAAGAAGCCCACAAAATAACCCTGTGATAACAGCTATTGGAACCGATTTTGCTTGTACATCAAGAGCTAACTAATCCATAAGATATTCATCAGTAACAAAATAAATTGTCTTTTTCTTTTCAGCATCTAGAACTTACACCACCAATATAGATAATAATTTCAAGTCCTGTTCTTATCATGGTTATAAATGGCAGTAGAGCAAAATAGTATAACTGAAAACAAGCCTTGAAGCTCCCATTCTTTTTCCTTGTTTCCATAGCCTGTGCTAATTTGATATCCCAACTGTCTTGCATGTGTTCAATTTTCAGTATTGCTAATCCCATCACAGTGATTAAAATACAAGCTATTAGAGAGAAGACACCCTCCCATATCTCTTCCAAAGATCTCCAAAGATTCTTCTGGACGGTATACCAAACAGCAATAAAAGCAGAGCCTATGCAGAGACAGATCAACAAACTTGCAGCACTTCCAAGCCAAACATATTTGCGAATTTTCTTTAATGTCTCGGATCGAGGTTCAAACACCCTTTTTAAAAACGATAAAAGAATAGAGATGATAATAGCAGCTTCTGTTGTCCTTCGGAAGACAATAAAGAATATTTGAAGGTTGAAAAGATCCTGGGACATTCTGCAAAAGGGACGTTTCTTCTACCCGAGGTGTTTTTGTTTTGTATAAGAAAGAGAAAGAGAATAGATCAAGGCAAAAATAGATTCCAAGGATCAGAGTACTCTAAAATTTAAAGGGCAAAGACAAACCAACAAGGGAGTCCTAAAGCAAATATTAATGAATCATGTCTCCCGATTCATTTTATCTTGTTGTAACCTCCTTTTTTTATACTAAGTAACTGAACTTGCTGCGGTCTAGAGGGTGTTTTCTTCTATGTAGAAGATATAATATTTATCTGATCTCGTTACAAGACAGAGCTCGTTTTTCTTTGATGTATTTATGACTAGAAGACACTTGTTTTTATCCACATGTTCTCTGTGGATATCTCCAATGCAAAAATTTAATAAGGTGGTATACACTGTTCATTATATCGTATAGTACTCACCATTGTGATCGAACAGGGAACTTCCAACGAGGTAAAAGTTCGAGCAGTTATTGATACAAGAACAGGTAGATATGAACACAAAGAAGATATTAGAGAGGAGACTTGGAAAACGAGTAAGACAAAGAGTATAGATAAGTGGATAGTATGATACTTGAAATATTTATACAACCTCCTTAAACAAGATGTTTGCTTCTGTAGACCGTTGAATATATTTGGCAATGCTTGAAGACAACTCACTCTTTTTTATGCTGAATTACTAGTCATTTTATATGTTATTCTAATGCTGTTATCTAGCATAAATGATTCTCAAATGCTCAGCAACATGTAAAGATGTCAGTAAATCAATCATCCACCACAACACTTTGCTTGGTTAGATTACAATGCCAATTGTCACTAGTTATTACCTATTAATATTCTAGTATTTTTATAACTATTATCTTTCTATAGATGTATATGATATAATGTCAAGGTGTCTTTTATTCTCTTATGTAAGAGGCTTCAAAGATATCCAAGTGTTAATTATAAGGTGTTTGTTTGCTCTATTTTAATAACATAAGACTGTCTATATTTGATCGATAGAAAATACCCAGATATTTAAAGGCAAGGCTGATACCAAATTTTTCTTTTCTTCTTTTCGCCTCTTTAGCATAATTAAACATGCATTTATGGACTTTACTTTTGATGAGTCTTGTCGCTAACTCAGGCATTGTACAGGCGAAAAGAATAATATACAAATGGAAAATCACCTATGTACATGCCAATCCTGATTGTCTTTTTCCACGTCAAGTAGTTGGTGTCAATGGAGCATGGCCGTTAGTAGTTGCTATTTTATTATTGATTTATTCATTGACTTGCTATAAGAATATGTTCCTAATCCAATACATTGTAGTCCGCCTACTATTCATGCCAGTTTGAATGATACCTTGGTGATTCATGTTCATAACACTCTGGATATCCCCACTGCTCTTCATTCTCATGGACAATTCCAAAATGGTACTGTTTGGATGGATGGTGCTGTTCATGTTACTCAATGGTAAATTGATAAAAGTCTATTGACTTGGCAAAAAAAAAACTAAAATTCTTTATTAGTGAAATTCCACCGAATTATAACTTTACATATGAGTTCAATATTACACAAACTGGGACTTATTGGATCCACAGTCATTACATGGTGCGTTACCTTGAAAACAAGCACATAAATATATTGTAAAATTGGTGTTCTTGATATTATACTATTTAGGGACAATACACAGATGGTCTTCGCTCTCCTATGATCCTTCATCATCCGATTGAACCCTACCCATACGACTATGATTTAGTAGTCCCTATTTCTGGTATGTGACTATAGTCTATAACCAGAGTAAAGACAACATGCTAACTTTATTTTCATAGACTGGTACCACAACAGTAGTAAGCATAACCTTGGTATCTTTATGAATGTCAACAACCCTAAAGGTGCTGAACCTGTGCCTGGTAAGTCCTGACTGACTTTATCTGATAATAGCACCCATTAAATTCTACTTGTGATGTACAGACTCTGGTCTTATTATGGACACAGTCAATCCCAACATTACATTTCTACCTGGCAAAAGATACCGTCTTCGTTTCCTCAATATGTCGGCCTTTTCTAGTTTTTTCATTAGCATAGATGGACATACACTAGACATCATTGAAGTGGATGGTGTAAGTTCAATATCTTTATACTATTGATCATTGATCTAGGGCATTAGGTAGATACTCAGATGAAAACAGTCAAAAACTTCTACCTGACAGCTGCTCAGCGTATCTCAGTACTTATTATTGCCAAGAACTCAACAGATACCAATTACCTTCTTCATGCGGATATGAACACTGATATGTTTGATACTCTTCCTCCCTCTTTGAATACTAGTAAGGAACATGAGCTATGAATGAGATAGACTGTACTTACTCCGATTCATTTTCATTTTTTCTTCTTTTCTTTACAGATCTTACTGCTAATATTCTCTATGATGCCACTCATCACTACTTTGCTCCTAGTGAAGATGTTGGCATGAACAGTGACTTTGATGACATTGATCTTCCTCCTCTTCATAAGACGGATGCTGTGGAGCCAGATCAACAAGTGAATTTGACGTTTAAATTTGAAGTGATGAAGGATGGTATCAACCGTGGTATGTTCAATGGCATCTCTTATCTTCCACCCAAGGTGCCTAGTCTGAGTACACTGATGTCTCTTGTGAAACACTTTAAGCATCCTACATCTTATGGTCCATATACACAACCCATTTTTTTGGAACATCTTCATATGGTGGAGCTTGTTTTAAATAATCTTGATACTGGTGCTCATCCGTGTAAGTTGTTAAATAATATAAATCACCCTACATGTATTGACATAGGCTGTTACTAGTCCACCTACATGGCCATAACTTTCAAATTGTGGCTCGTGGTAAAGGTGTGTTCAGTGGCAACCGCTCACAAGTCCAATGGAAAAACATCAACCCCACAATTCGTGATACTGTAATTGTTCCTGCAGGTGGCTATACCATTCTTCGTTTCCGTGCTGATAATCCTGGTGTGTGGCTCTTTCATTGTCATATTGAATGGCATATGGAGTCGGGTTTAGCAGCTACTTTTATTGAGGCACCTACTGTGGCGCGTCAACGTATGGTTCTACCTACTAACATGGGTGATCTTTGTATGGAAGGTGGTCATCGTGCTAGTGGTGATTCTAATGGAAAGCGGAACTCCTATCTTGATGGGAATCCTGTAGATATCTTTTCCAAGTCTAATGGAGTTGATTATACAGGCAAGATTGCCTTAACTTCATGCATTCTTTCTGCTGTTATTGGCATAGTATCAATTATTCTGTATTCTGTTTCGAATCCTGAGAAAGAATTAAGGGCAATAGCAAATGTAAAAATATAATTAAAGTCTGTAGTTTGGTATAATAAACCTTTGAAATACAAATGGTTGAATAGTGCTCTCTATACTAATAGTATCTACCTCCTAATGTTCTGTTAGAATTGTTGGCACTTTCTTATAGTATCCTATTCTTGGGAATGGGGAAGTCTATTCATCTATTTTCAGAAGAATATGCTATGATGATTCAATTCAAAATGAAAATGTAGAATATGTTATAGTGAGAGCAAACACGCCCTTTGCATTTTTGAGAACTGTGCTCTTTATATTACAGAGTAGACCCTTTGCTCAGGGATTTCTAGCAGTATCTATTCAATTACAGTTGATCTTTCTACTAGTATGATCATATAACTAATGCATTATTCTATATGAATAAGCTAATGTTCACCATTACTGGTTGTTGCTATAGTTCTTATTCTTTATAGCTTTTTATTCTAAATGAGAAAGTATTTGTTATTGAAACAGTTTTTACTTCTCAACTAAATCCAATGTGTCTAATATTCAATCCCAAGACACACTGTCTGTTATTGACTAGAGCAGGAGATGGAGATAGTATTTCATATACTGAGAATATATATTTATACACTTGATGGTGCAATAGAACATATCATTTCTCTCCATTGAACGAGTCATGGATCTACACTTTATTAAAGAGGAGTCCACACATAATTCACTTGTATTGAAAAGGTGGCGCGGTCAAGCTACAGTGGCTTGGCTCTTAATTCCTACACCTGCTTGTTTTTTTCTGCAGGTGCTTTTTTCCTTGCTTAGAAGCTACAGTTATTATGGTAGCCAAAAGTAAGTTGTGGATGGAGTCCAAGATCTCTGCTCTAGACACAGTATCTCACTCTCTTTGTCTCTAGAACCACAAAGTAAGCGTATCAAGGCTTCTCATCGCTACAAGATCATCAAGCGAGTGAAGGAACATCACAGAAAAGAAAAAAAAATCGCAAAGAAGAATCCCAAATCCAACAGTAAATAACCTTGCTAATGTGATGATGAATATGTATTTATCTTTCTTTTATCGACAGAGCCAAAGAAAGATCCCGGGATTCCCAACTCCTGGCCCTTTAAGGAAGAACTTTTGAATGAAATTGAAAGAGCTAAACAAGAGGTAAACAAGAGATTCTGGGAGATGTTTTCTACAGCCAAAGAAGATTTTCCTAACTGTAGGTGTGTAGGCTGAAGCTGAAAAGGCAAAGCAAAAGTTAGCTCGTCAGGAAGAAAAAGCAAAGCAAAAATTGAAAGAACAGAAGCAACAGCAAAAGATTAAGCAGCAACACCAACAGCAACAGCCCAAACAACAGCCCAAGCAGCCTAGACAGCCTAGACAGCCCAAGCAGCCCAAGCAGCCCAAGGAAGTCAAAGAATGATGTATCAGCACATCTTTTCTAAAGTGACCTTTAACCGAACTTACATCATTTCCAATTTCAAGTAGTCTTCTTTATCTTCATCCCATACTTTTCTATGACTACAACTTCATGAATTCTATAGATATAGACCTCGAGCCTTCAATCAATAAAGAAAAGAGTGTTTTGTACATAATTATAGTGTTTATTTGCAAGTTAATTGATAACCACTGTAGTCTATTTTTGGATAAAGAACTGTAATGCGAAGTTTCCACCATGATCTATCGCTTTTAGGCCTATCAGTCCAGATAATCAGTGAACAAGAAAGAAAAGTCTTGTCTGGTCATCATTTGTTTTGCTAGAAGGATAACAGCCGCAAACAACTTGAAGGCTTTTAATGTTCTGTAAATAGAGAAGGATGATTCAATGATTATTTAGTATATAGTGTGAGTATTCTTGACATACTCTTTGGGAATATCTGCTGCTCTCTAGTATTAGGGTAGTCCCAAGAATCCTTCTTTAAACAAGTGACAGTTCTATTAGTATGTATAGTGTTATTTAGCTGATAGCAGCAGGCTCCATTGAATTAGGATTCATGCTACAAGGTGTTCAGTAGGGCAATATTACCACACATTTATTGTCCTTTAATTCTTTGACGGCCTTTTAGTGAGGGTACCTGATCTGTCTTGTTAAAAATAGTGTCTCACTCTAGGGTTTATGGAAGATAGACATTGGAGTTCAAGACAGTAAGTCTATCTGAATACACTCCCAGTACTCATAAGTCCATGCAAATCCTGTTTGTTGTTCAAGATCCAACTTGGAAGGCTCTCTAAAGACCATTAAGTTGGGGACTTTGCTGTGGCTTTCTTTTGAGATTTGAAGTTTGAGCCTAAAGTGGTTCTATTTTATGTTACATTCTCTTTGTTTTATCAATGATCAATGGTTCTTGTAGGGTAGTTTTTATACTAAATGATAGCATTCTCCTGAGTGCCCTCTATTAGAAAGATAATACACTCGACATGCATCATCTCTATTTGTTTTCTTTTTCTTGGAATGCCTCTATGGTGGTTATAGTGGATGGTATTTTATTCTTGTGATGTTTTAATAATATTGATTCTTTCAATCTACTGAGTGTTTATGTACAATTGATTCAGTAGAAGAACATCCCAATCTAACTCATAATGATTCATATGAATCTATAGTCAGTGTAGACCATTTATGATTTACTATTTATACCATCATAGTCTATCTTTTTCTTCCATCAATCCCTTTATCGTGGAACTATACTATTTTAAAATAACAATAATAGCCCTATAAGCATAAGAAATGCTGTACACTTCTATCTGTCTACACATCCAAGGATTTTTGGGATATATAAGGAAATATTCTGAGGATAAAATCAAAATCTTCTTATGATTGGCTAATGTGTTTGAAAATGCCTTTTTGTTGTCCAGAGGGTCGATTTCAAACTCTGCCTGCCTATCAGAACAAAGATAATTGACTTTGCAATGATAAAGTAGAAAATTGGCTGTAAAGACAAAAAATAGAACAAGAATCACCCCAAAATTATAACTCAGTCACTGATATTCCTCTCTTAGCATAATGTGTTATCCTTAAGCCCACAGTATTTGCAGCATAACAATGTTTAAAAATATTTATTGTGGGACTCGCACAGAATTAATTCCAGTGGTCATTGTCCAGAAGAGAGAGCCAAACTTACTTACATTGAGCACAGTACATTCATTCATTCATTGAATGTCAACTGCCTCTACAACTACTACATCATCAAAAGCTACTACAATTGTAATGCTCAAGGGCAAGACAACATTGTTTCCAATGCTATCCTTTTGATCCAAGGAAAAAATAGTGCGAGAGTTGGGGCTTTCTACAGTCAAGGTAAGATATTGCGGGTGGGTAGATGGAGTTTGATCAGAGGCTAATTGAAAGTTGTATGGCACAATGGTGGCCATATTCTTTTTTCTGTTAATGGCAACGATCTTACCAAAGACGGGGGAAGCACCAGAAGAAAAGGAAAAGAGACCAGCCAGACCAACGACAATGCTTTTTGAGCTGCTGTTGTTATCAGCAAGCTCACGGGAGAGAACAAGAGGACGGAACTGTTGGAACAGCTTTACCTCGGCACCAGCAGTGAAGAGGCCACCATGACCAGACACTTGCCAGTATCCACCTTGGAAGATATGCATGGAAATGCATTTCTTCCCAAAGGAAATTGCAACATCACGGGAGGGCGATTGGCGGTTGGTGTGCAGTATATGTTCTCTGATGAACTTGTTATACTGCTCTGCTCTCTCAGTCTCATAGCGGATGGGAGATCCGAAACGCAAGATGTCTTCATGTAGATGACTGAGCAGATGCATTTTTAAAGTACTGCTAATGACTGTCTTCTTCACAGACTTCTTTAAGGCTGGCAGGGAATCATACTGGATGATTGCAGCAACCAACTCTTGCGTGCAATATCTCACCTTGTTCCTGTAGATGTCCAGAGAGACATTGATTCTTTGCATATAAAGAATAGAGACGAGAGAACCAAGCTTCACAAAACAATTATGAATAATTGCTTTTGAGCTGTTGTTGCTGATGAGTCTTCTCTGGGTCAGGTCATACAAGATAATGGGCATCTGCTGCACAATGATCTTATGATCTCTTCCGAGATATGAGCCACAGAGGCGGAATGGTGAGCGGTGCTTTCTTGAGAAAGCCTTCGAGTCATACTGAAAGAAGCTTTCTTCTAAGTGCTTCACTTCTTTTTCGGTATAGTATGGCATCATGCCAATGACAAGATTCTTTGCAACACCAAGGAGGATAGTGTGCAAGATTTCTACCGGGCAATCCTTGAAGGGATCCCACGACTGGAGAGACAAGAGGGCTTCACCACCAGTTAGCTTATAGCCAGTGCTGGGGCTACTTCTGAGGCTGGCATTGTTGGGGTTGTTGTTGCAGTGTTGGCACATCTCCACCAACTCTTCTATTCTTCTGGCAGGGGCACCATCCACTACTGCACTTCCACTTTCATTCCTCCAGTAGCACTTTCTGCATGGCAGATTGGCCCTTGCACCGAGACTACATGCAATTGCCGCATGCATGGGATTGTCTGCCATGATGAAGTGAAGAACACCAACAACAAGGACAGACTCACCAAACTCCACATCGAACATCTTGACGCCTCTCTCCAACATCTCCAAGTCCTTTACCAGCTCCGGAAGCATCTCCATTGCCGACAACTTGTTGCTAGTACAAAGAAAGAACATGTTCTCGATCTTGTTCTGCTCTTTAAGAGGCATTGCTGCAAGTGACATAACCCAACTTTCAAATTTGTTCCACTTCTTAGTGGTATTGCCACTTGTGTCGTCTGAAAAAAAGTTCAGAGGCACAATTTTCACTGGCATGAACTGTTTGTTGGGATTGGTGGTGACTCTTTTGAGTGGGTGGTAGGTGGTGGAGTTGGTGTGGGAGTGGGTGGGAAGTTGGACATCTCTAACAATGTCTAGAAGAACAATGTTGTTGACAAAAAAACCAGGTGCTTCCTTGTAAGCCTCAGCCATCAATCTATCACATGAAGTGAAGAAAGAGGCAAGCTTATATGTTGCTATTGTTGTTATTCCTTCACCAGGAGAAGCGCACACAATATCTCCTACCCATAGATCTACAGAGGAGCTGTTGATGTTGACAGTCACCATGGGGTGCTGGAACAGCGGATGTGTTCTCCACTTCTTTCCTTGCTGGGGCAAAACACTCTGGTTGGGTGTTTTGTCGGGCAAGGCAGAAAGCATTACTGTTTTGAGGGGGTTGGCGGCGAGGAGCTTTAAGTGCTCGAATGGTTTATTCATCGAGAACTCGTAGGTGGTAGTGGTGGGGGGCAAGTCTTTGCATGTCTCAACCACTGCAACTTGGTGGGTGGTGGTAGGGAACTTGGGGACGTTGCTCTTTGTTCTCTTCTCAAGGTTGAGGATCCTGTCCAAGGCAGACATCTTTTCTTGGGGGTTGGCAAGAGTGGCATCCCTAACATCCTTGCACAAAGACACAACCTTCCCTGCAAGTGCCTTGGAAAAGCAACTCTCATTCTCGGAAAAGAAACGATGCAAGATCATCTCTAATCTTGAAGAGAATGGGAATATGCCCTCCACAAAGGCAGTCTCCTCGAAAGCATTGTTGTTGCTGTCGAACTCCTCTTCTCCAGCAGCCCAAAGAGGTTCTTCTTCGAGCACTTCCTCAGCTTCAACAATCTCTGGCTCATCATCACTCTCCTCTTCTACACGGAAGACTGTGGTGATGGCAGAGAGAGGTCTGTAGACAATAGCAATAAAGCATGATGAGTTTGGTTCTTATTATTCTATGCCTCTGTTTTTATGATAAATACCGAGAAGAAGACTCAGCCATGGAGCTATTCAAAGTAGAGAATGAGCAACATTACTTTTAGACTTGAGATTAATCTTACATGTTGTGGGTGGTAGTGTGTTCTTTCATATTTCCTTTTGTTTTCAATGTCTTTTTGCAGACAGTGCAGGTGGGAATTTCACTTTTCTTGAGGTTGATGGTGGTGAAAGACATGGTAAGGAAGATTTCAATATAAGAAGAGAGTGAGTTATTTGACTTGTGAATTTTGACTTAATAAATTATTGAAAAGTGAAGGCTAGAGTGATACGTCACCAAAATCAAAATATTTTCTTATTCTTTTGTCTTATTATTTTGTTATTTCTTGCACTGCCCCTACAACTCAACACCCAAGTAATCGTCAAGATGAACATAACTGAGCAAGGTAATGTACTATTATTAACAAAGAGAAACAATAGAAGGAGGCGATAGACACTACCAAAGGCTATTTTTGAGATAAAAAGGTAAGCAGTGTCATCATCTGGGCTTGAGTTCAATGTAATCTACAAGACATAGTACTGACTCTTCTTCTAATAGATGATATATGGCTTATTATTCTAAAGACAAGTATTAAGTACAAGGTAAGTTTACTATCTCTCTTGATTGAATTATTACTAATACACTCTTCTGTTATTAGACAAGTTAAGACTCTTCTCAAGTCAGTCTCAGGTGGTCTTCTTCCTTCTATACTGTCTAAGGTGTCTAGGCTGTCTAGGGTATACTCCTGAGCATAGTTATCTATCTCCCAGGAATAAAGCACAAGGCTTTTAGGGTGTAAATTCTATTGCTATGAAGGAATACGCCTAGAACAGTAGTAGCTATAGTAATAGTATATTATTAGCTACATTATTATTAGCTATATTATTATAATAAACAATTTTATTCATAAACAATATTTTTATTGATAATATAATTTGATATTGAGGTATTCCATAAAAGGTAAGAAAATTTTGGATAATCGCAAACCTTTGATTTCAAGTACAGTTCCATAAAAGGCAGGAAATTTTCGGTTTTAAAAGGCGAAGATATCATCGCTTAAAGGCCAGAAAAATCTTTGGGTGTGTATCTGTTTTTGTGATGCAGAGAACCTCTTCTGTGCTCTCAGCTATAAACTCAGTCAAAGTACTTACAATTCCATCTCAGAAACTGGTGAAGCAGGAATCTTACGTCTCATTTCCCTATGGATCTCGTACATGACATTGTGTTTGAGAAGGTAGACCTGAACATTAGCTTATACCAGGAAAACATGCCTCATGATTATTTTGGTAATAGCAAGAGGGAAATCTATGTGCACAACATGCTCTCAAGTAAGTAACAGAAGAAAAATACAACGGAAATACACGTTGCCCACTCATAGTACAGTGTTCTTCTGCAGGGTAGGCTCTATGCGTTACTATAAGTAGCTATGACTTCTTACACATACACACATACACACATATATATATATATCCACAAGGCAGCTATTTCACAGCTGTTGATTTAGCTACGATTGGTGAAGAACTAGATCGCACAGAAAGCCTTATCAGTGGCAGCATTGCTAAAAGAGAAAACTATGATGACACTGGATTCTTTTCTATTCAAGTAAAATAATCCCCCTCTCTTTTGTTGTTGTTATTATTATTATTATTGCTAAACAATGAGTAATAATGTAGGTAATTCAACGTGCACTTTCAATTTGGGATCTAACACTGGTACCGTGGTTATCAGAAGAAGCTTCCAATGCACGCGAATGTCCAGAGTAAGTCCATCTTCCTTTTCTTTATTTATAAAGAACAGCAATAAACCAGTGACATTGCTCTTTTTCCTTAAAAATAAAGACAAGAAAAAGCCTACATTTGTAACTTGCACCAACATTGGTAAGGATGAACGACCCTTTAGCCCAACAAGCAAGCAGTAAATAGAGTAGACTAGGTTTACATTGCGAAAGTTCTCGGTGCCATGGCGATGGTATAATCTGAATTCCACCCAAAACATGCCTGCCCACCTCAGTGAGACTTACCTAGAACTTTTACTAGAACAAATCCAGAACGAAGGTAGTCCCTTTTCTTTTTTCTTTTTTCTTTTTTCTTTTTTCTTTTTTTTCAACCGTCAAACTTATCTTTCTCCTCCTCCCTCCCCGCATTAGGCTATTCTGTTTTTGTAGTGCGTGGTCCATTAATGGCCTCTGTTGCTGATAGACGTGCCCTGGAACTACCTCGTCCAGAGAAGACGTCTCAGGATAAGACAAAGACATTAAAGTCGTTCTCTGGTCAAGGGTACTCACTTGTCTCCCGTGGATCAGAATCAAACATCAATGAAAACTCTTCCCAAGGAACAGCATCTCAACAAAACTCTTTACAACAACAACAACAAGACATGGAGGAAATGAGAAGAAAACGATTAGCGAGATTTGGTGGTTAATGCTATAGAAATAAATGACAGGCACTAATAAAGAAGAAAATAAACACCCCTTTACATCCCTTTTATAGTTGTATTATAGTTTTTTTTATGAGCCATGGCTTTAACATGAGCGTTATTTATTAAACCAAGGACGGTATGCATTATGGTTAACAAGAATCCATATCAAATGCTAATTAGTATGCTGAAGTATGAAAGTATGCAACTGTTTAGTGAGCAGAACCCTGGGACACCTTGTTATTGACACCATTGTCACTGGCAATACCACCCTTGAAGAAGTTGTTGAAGACACCACCAACACGGCCTTCATTGCCAACGTTATCAATGCTCTGCTGACGGTGGTGGGTGACAGGCTGTTCAGGCTCATAAGGCTCGTAGGGCTGTTCAGGCTCATAAGACTCTTCAGGTTCGGGAGCCTCGTAGTGCTTGATGGGAGCAGGAGGAGGAGGAGGAGCGACACGAGAGACATCGTGGGCATGGGCCTTTTGCCATCCAGGACCCCAAGGAGCAGCCATGGTAGCAGCAGAGAAGATGGCGACAGTAGCGAGGATAGATGTGAACTTCATGTTGAGAGTAAGAGTGGTATTCGACTGTAGAGAAGATGGAGTGAATGAAGAAATAGAATCGAGTCGATGGTGTCTCTTTTTATACTCTTCTTTTCTTCTCCCTTCTCCCCTTGTGGATATCTATGGCAGTGCATGGAGAGAGTAAAGTCATCAATATCCTAGGCCCTAGAGAGGTACACAAATCCCGGAGAGATGAGAGATCTTGGAGATGGCCTTCCAACCTCCCCCTATAGAAAAGGACAAGGACAAGGACAAATTTCATCTCCCTTGATTTTGCCCTGTCTTTTTCTTCTTCTTTTGTGTGTGTATGCATTAGATCTCTCCTTGAGCCATCTACCACCCTACGTGCTTGCTATGCCATTTTTGTGTTTTAAAGGCTTTATCAGTGTGGATGGGTTAGCATGCCATGCATAGAATCAATAACAGCCTTGCCTGCTGCTTGTGTAATTTCTGTGAAATAAAGGGTGTGCCAATGTTAATGTATCTTTCATGCCTTGCATAGAATATTTGACAGAATATGCCTATATTCGACGGTATACAAGATGATTTACCTTTAGATTTCAAAAAATACTTAGGTGTCCCCTATTGACTTCTCCTCATCTTTCTCCTTTTCTCTGTCTATCTTTTCTACCTTCTATAGAATGGATCCGGGCCATCCAATGTCTCCTATCACCATAATAAATAATAAATAATAATAAAATAATAATAAATAATAAATAATAATAAAATAATAATAAATAATAAATAATAATAAAAAAGAATAAAAAAGAAAGACATTAATGTTTTGCTGAACGCGTCCATCTTCTGGATAATAAGAGTTTATTGACTATAGACTGAACGCATAGGATGACTGGGACTTGGACATTATTTAATTGAACAGGAGTGTATAGCTTGATCCATATTTTTTACTGTGCTGTGGATCATTAGTAGCTACACTTATGGTTTGATGGAGATTCATAAACACAAACATAGGCATAGGCATTTTGGTAAAGATCAATTATACCAAATACTTTGGTAAGGGTTGATATCATCAAGTATTTTGTTGACAGGGATAAACAATACAAAGTGCTCTGTTAAGGTTCGATGCTATCGACTCCTTTGAGCGAGATGGAAGATTAGTACTAGTCTCTATCTCTATTAAAAGTATAATTACTAGTAATGGATGGAGGAGGGGGTTTTTTTAAAAAAAAAAAAAGAAAAAAAAGGGTGAGTGAATACAAGGAGAATAAATGTATTGGACAAGAACCGTACTTTAAGTGTAAAAGATAACAAGTCATTGTAGTAATAATAGATAAATGTGCAATAACTCCTTTCTGTTTGCTTGATACAACTGTCTTTCCACCTTTCAGAAGGATTTAGTTGAGTGATGAGTGGAAAGACTGGATTTAATTTTACAAGGTGATATTTCAACTGTATCCATGTTGATAGTTATATTTATGCCTATGTGTATGATACTACCTGTGTTTATGTGTCTACTGGTGCTGGTGCTGATAGTTGTGGCTTTAGTACGTACCAAGTGAAAGAGAGAGAAAAGATGAATAAGTAATAATAACAAAAGAGGAAAGGAGTTTGAGAGGGATAGCAAAGGATACACCACCATTGCTGCAGAACAAGTTGCCTGTAGAAATCCATAGACTTCTCTCTTTCTTCTTTACTGTAATTAAACTAAAATTGCAGTAGTATATTCTCTTTCTCTTTCTTTGTTTTTATGTATGTTTATTGTTAATAATAGCTGTGATTATTAGGACAGTAGTCATTGTAGTAATATAGATATACACCGCCTTACAGCCTATAGCAACCCCATGCTTATAAGGTGGCTATTTCCTATGACCCCATCATAGTCAATGTATCCCTGATCTATATTCTTTTTGGATCTATCACTCAACAAATAAATAAAATAAAAAGGTCTCTCTTAGGGAGTGTCATGTAGAAGCAGTATGTGCTTTATTTCATCTGGTACTTTCTGCTTCTCTCTACTTGCCTTTATGGGATAAAGTGAATTGCAGGTCAATTCTCCGTTCATCTTAGTGGGGATAGATGCAGTCAACATAAAGTACACACAAATCTAAGTGTTACCTAAGTGACAATAGTACAGAAAGTGGAATGAACCCCTTTTAAGAAATAGCCCGTCACAGTATTCTCCAATAGAATGGATTTCCGTGTGCCTGGAAACAAACATAGTACCTGAGAGGAGAATTCCTTTGGCCTTTCTGTAGCCTCTGTGGCCTCTGTAGCCTGTTATTTCTTTGGAAGTTAAAGTACGAAATAAGCGTATAAGAAAACAAATAGAATGATTGATTTTATACGTCTTATTATGTTGGAGAAGACAGTAAACAACGACAATAAGCATAGTTTATTCTGTGGTAGTAGTAGTAGTGGTTGACCTTTCTTTCTTTCTTTCTTTCTTTCTTTCTTTTAACTGACAGCGACTGTCTACTACTCATTGGGTTGTCCTTGCCACCACTGCCTTTATAGTATGAACTCCTTGAGATGTTTCTCTATGCGTCAGGTCGTCGGTTGGTGTGCAGCTATGGCTACCTCAGGTGCAACCTACTATACTATCAAGGGACACATTTCAAGGCCTGAGCAACCACCCTCTCCTCCTCCACTGTCAGTCTCTCTTCATCCACCTCCGCCTTTTGACTGGGAAACTGTTCCGGGATTCCTCAAAAGAAAGTACACTGCACCTTATCCTGAACATGGGTCACTGTGGAATATGGCAAGCTTAGCTGTGATGGGTGGAGTGGGTCTGATTGCAAAGGGGTTTCTTTCTACACTCACAACAACACATGTCTATGGTATGGAATCATTTCTGGCCATTTTACATCAAGAGGATCGCACAAGAGGTGTAATTACTGGTAAGTTGTGTCCATTCTGGTTCACACATCCAGAAGAGGAGGGCTGTATTGACAGATAGGTTCTTAGTCTCTAATCATGCTTCTGTATGGGACGATCCTTTTCTATGGGGTGCATTGCCTACTAGCACCCTTTTTTCCCCCAAGCACATGCGATGGGTAATGTGCGCAGCCGATATTTGTTATACAAACGTGTAAGTTGGAATAAACAAACAAACAAACAAACAAGAGAGAAGAGAGAAGAGAAACATCTTTGTCATATAAGCCTTCCCTCGTCTGTAGATTTAAGGCTACCTTTTTCTCACTTGGACAAGGCATTCCAACTGTACGTGGTGCTGGTGTTTATCAGCCAGCGGTGGATTTTTCAGTCCATAAGTTAAATCAGAGTGGGTGGATTCATATCTTTCCAGAAGCTCGTGTATGTCAAGAAGATGCAATGATTCGATTCAAATGGGGAATTGGTCGTATTATTATGGAGGCAAAAGAGTGCCCGATTGTGGTTCCTATATGGCATCAAGGTAATGGCCTATATGTATATAAAGTGGATGGCTCTAACTCAACTATATTCTCTGTCTAGGCATGAGTGAAGTGCGACCCTTGTATGGTCCCTTTGTCCAATTGTTTAAACCTGTCACCGTTGTTTGTGGTGAACCCATTAACTTGGAGGCTATCTTGGAACCATGGCGACAGGGCAAACATACTGAGACTGAGACTAGAATAAGGATTACACTGACTATTTTTGAGGCATTGGATGCAATGAAAAGAAAATATTCACAAACACATACAGACATACACAGCAAGGCACAATAATTGTTATTTAGAATATAAAAACAAAAAGATGTATTGGATAGGGTATACAGGCATCTGTTGTAGAATAAATATCACACATACATTATACACTACACATTATTAAGCCAAGAGTTGAATAAGCTACGCATAAATAGAATAAACAAAGAATAAAATATCTTTTAGACACAATAATGGTTTGAATATAATACAATTCTTATTCATTTAATAAAGCATTTTACATTTCTTTTAATACCATGGCAACTATCATAACAATGCTCTTATTGTAATGTGTTGAGCAGATTATCCATTACACTTTTTGAGATACCTGAAGGCTCTTCCGGATTGACTTGTTGTACACTAGTCAAAGAGTCGTCCATTTTCAAGAACACTTCACTTCCACTCTTTACAACTACAGGTGGCCTTTGGTATTTCTTACGGTATTCGTCCAATTGTTCTAAACTAATATCACTGCCACCTGTCACAAGCACAACCACATCTCTATCTGGAGCAAGAGCAGGAAGAATATCTCGAATGATCTGTGTATAACAGAGCGATAGACCTGCTCCTGAAGCTGCTTCAACAAGTGTCTTGTTTTCATCTACAGACTAGCATTAGACTTGGATTCTATTCTTTATTCTATTTACCAGCAAATATCCTCACTGCATCAGCTGCCATGGCATCACTCACTGCAAAGGGAACCACTGGATGCACCAGACTAAGCTCTAGTGATTTTGAACTGACAGACTTTACTGCCAGACTAGAGGCAATAGTAGTGAGTCTTGGTAGAGTGACCATCTTTCCTGCTACCACTGCAGATTGGAAGGAGTTACTGCCATGGGTTTCTACTGCAATCACAGGAACTTGCTTCCAATCGATCTGTTGTAATCCCATAATAACACCATTCAACAATCCACCCCCTCCAACAGGACAGATAATAGCTGCTGGAGGTGTATTCTGAAGCTGTGCCTTCAACTCGTGGACAATAGAAGAATGGCCCTGCCAGATATGAGCATGGTCTGAACAAGGCACATAGATGCTGTCATACCACATTACTTATTTATTCTATAGGCCCTCTCACTCCACCCTTCAAACAACTTACCCATTTCGCTTGACGAGTTTACGTGCATGGGTTTCTGAGGCTGTGAAATCCTGTCACTCTTCAGCCTATACCATCCTTCCCATACTATAAAGTTACCTCGCCAAATAAAATCAATTGTGCGTTTTCCAATCGGACCCCTTCACAGATACTTTCATGCGTGCCTTTTGGAAGAACAATCATAGCCTCTACTCCCAATTGTCGTGCACAATACGCAACTGCAAGAGCTGTGTTGATCCCGGAACCAGTGATAAAGTGAATATCTGTGCCTCGAGACTGGACGGTTTGGTAGCAGAAGTTGCCTATCCCTCTATTCTATCCTTTGTCACTGATGCTGCACTCAATATACACCCCATATGAATCGATGGACTTATAGTGATAATAATAATAGTAATGAACTGCTAGAAACACCACTGCCTTACCTCATTTTGACTGATCCAGATGGCTGTATATTCTCCATCTTTAGGAAAATATTACTATTCTTGACTGTGAGTCGTTGACGCCCTACCCTCCCTCACAGGCTTACCAGTTGAGTTTGACACTTAATCGCGAAGAATGCAACAGGGGCGTCGCTACATGCAGTGTTTGAGGCGCTTCCAACAGTGGATTTTCATCATCAGAAGAGTCATCCATCGTCAATCCAACCCACCTACACTAACTCACTACCCGCCTGCCCTCTATCCTTATGGATCGGAGTCCTATCACGTGTTGAGAAATAGACGCGTTCTGTTTTGAGACGCGTTCTGTTCTTGAGATGCGCGACTACGCGTGTCTTGTTGCTTCTTATTGACCATGACTTCACCGATCTTCATTGACTTGCTGAAAGAGGCTGGATGTACAATAGACACTGACTCATCCAGTGTTTTGTTTCGTAAGTGACCTTTATATTTTATTTGAATCGGTTCTTTGAGTTAAACTTCATGTGTGAATGTGTGTGTGTATGTGTGAATGTGTGTATATATATATATATGTGTGTGTGGGGTTATGGTAGAGGTAGAGCCTGTTTTATTTCGTAGACACCTTGGACGAAAACTGCGTAGTCAATTGAATGCACCTACTGTGATTGAGGATTTTATGGAGAGCATGCAGACAGTGCTTGAAGATGTGGATATGTTTAGAAAGTGTCTTTTGCCTTCCAGTCTAAGCAATGTGCCTGTCTCCAGTCGGTAAGGGAGAAGAAACATTAAGTTTTTCTTTTTTCTTTTCTTTTTTCTGTCTTGTTTTCTTCTTTTTCTTCTTCTCATGCGTCTTGTTATTACCGTTATTTCCACTGCCTACTGGTGGATGATTGTATTAAAATATATAGATCAAGCTCGGATAGCTTATTAAAAACACTTCTTACTGTGGATATTGTTCAGCCTAAAACAATTGTATATCTTCTTGAACGTCTTCCTGAATTCTACAATGAGCTGGAAAATGAGTAATGCAAAGAGAGCTGGTGATATTGGCATTGACATTTATTTTTAATATATACTTTCTCTTTGTGTGTGTGTGTGTGTGTGTGTGCGTGTGTATTCTATATGTTTTGTCACTAGTCTTTCAAGTTCATGCACTCCTCGGCTTATTCTTCATCAGCTGCGTTGGCTTGAATACATTGTAGAGCCTGAAATATTGACAGAGAAGCTGATTGAGGTGATGATTGAAAAGGAATAGATTGATGAAGTGTCTAAAGTGTACTGAGTGCCTCTCCTTAGATCATTGAGATCACTCCATCAGTGCTTCAACATGAACTTATTACTTCTTTGCCAGACATTGTTAATGATTCTGAACACAAGGTAAGTTGTTTCGAAAGAACACATTGCTTATTCTTCTACAAGTCTATTGTTATTTATCTAAAGGAACTGATGTTGAGCAATAGCAGTTTAACTGTACCCATTTTGGATACTCTTTCTAACCTTACACTTCATTCAGAGAACCTGGTAGTGTGATCATTTACTTTGAGAATAGGAGTAGAGGTAGTTCATAAAGCACTGGTTTAATGAAGAGAGATGTGTGCTGTTGATTAGGAGGATGTACGAGACATCGTATTGGATCGGCTGGAATCAGCTGAAGTGGATGATTTGGCTATTCTTGTCAAGTTCTTACTTCAAGTAGTGACAGCACAAACAGTGGATAAAGTAAGTCTTTTCTTTATGTTTCTTTTACTTATGGATGTAGGTGATTTCTGGGATTAGAAAGAAATTGGATTTTCGTACGCTTGGTAAAGTGCAACAAATTCAACTCTTGCACTCTACTATGGGATCTAGTCAAAAGACACATCCCTCTGATACCATAAAAAATAGTCCCGAGGCATTGATCTTGGGTAAGATATTTTTGTTATTAATACTACAAAATTGAATGCTTGTTTGTTTCTGGCTGTATTCATTTGTACACCTGTATCTATGGGGGTGAATCATAGAATCCATCAAGTTAGGTTTGCAGTTTCATAAGTTTGTATGTGATGGGTGGATAAAGACTCTCCAGTGGTTAGAAGAACCAGTAAGTTATACTATTTCATTTGGTTCACAAGAGAGATGAGATAAACATAATCTATGTAGCAAGAACACAAAGTACTCGATGTCTTAGTGCTGTTCATTTTAAGCTCCATGAATTCGATAAAGAAAAAAGCAGAGTCCATCTTTAGAAAGAAAATAGTCAGTGGGTGTATTACTGAGGCTCTTCTTGAAGAAACATTGTTGTGTCATACCGATGGTCTTGCTAGGTAAATGAGTATATATGCATTGAAATATAAGAAACAGAGCTTTACCCTAACGGACACATACATTTGAAGCTATTGGAACAACATCATATCATTAACAGAATATACATTGCGTTCTCATCAGAAGGATAGTACTATACCACAATGTGCTAGTGCTCTTTATATCAGTACATTCAAGTCATGCGATGCCTATTATCGTCAGGTAATTTTTTTTTTAAAAAAAAATACAACTTACCTATATATATATATATATTCATGGATTGGAGCCTAGTACTAATCACAATGGATGGATGATAGGAGACTGTTGGTCTACTTGTAGCTCATATTGGCAGCAATGAGATATCCTTTTTCTTGTGTGTGTGTGTGTGTTATGACAGCATGTCGCTTTATTAACTTGAAAGAGAACATACAATGTATTGCCTTGACCTTTCAACCTTACGCTGTAGAAATGAATGTTGCACTTAATGTATTACTCAAACTTGTTACATCAGATGCAAAGAGTATGGCACCTTATGGTGTTTTCATAAAAGGTGTTCTTGATTATCTCGATAATCTCTCACTTTTACAAATCCGTATACTATTCGACATTTTCAGTGTGCTTGCTCTCACAGTAAGAAACAGAGAGAACAACCAAAAGACTCATACTGGATCCAGGTAGCCGATCATTATGAAGGAGGCGACTCTGGTCTTTGGTCTGATATTCAAATTGTCATTCGAAAACAACTCTCCAATCCAAGTGATAAATATAAAAAGATTGGCGTGTTGGGATGTTTATCTGCTGCTGAAGTATTAGGCTCACGAGTGTTTTGTGAAGAGGCAGCTACAGGCTCAAGCACACAAGGTAGTATCGAGGTCCTCATCATGTGGACCCTTGCTCTTTATTATTTTGGAACGTGCTTATTCATAATAATGATGTATTTCTTTTTCTTTTTGTCTTTCTATAGTGAATCCAAACAATTATACATCAGAGCATGCACTGAAACACCCAGTATTACATCAGGCCATAAGTTTAATCGAGATGACACTTCGACATTGCTCTAATCATCCAGTGAGTCTTATTTCCCTGTGGAAATACTGTAATTAACACTACTTGTTCATGAGAGACATGTCTTGCCCTTGTTTATGATGAGCTGGCTTGTATTGTCAAAAGCGGTTGTTTGGATAAACGCTTAGAATTATGGGTCAGAGACAATTTGACAGATACTTTCCTCAAGACAAGTGTGATGGACATGGAGGATGCCACTGAGAAAATAAAAGAAGATCAGGCTAACGATGAAATATCATTCAAGCCAGAACTATGGATGAATCTGGATAACGAGGTAAGAAATTAATCTGTCAATCCTTCTTTTTTCTCCTTTCTTTTTATTCATCTAGAATTGTTATTGTCTATAGAGCGCACCTATTTCAGTGATCTCTTATTACCAAATTCATAATGTAGAAGAGATGAAAAGAAGATCTACTATTATTCCACTATGCTCCATGTTCAACTTGATGCAGAGCTGTGAGAAGCGACTTACTGGTGGTGGACTGGAGGATGTCGATGGTCTCTTGGGATGTGGTGTTGTTCTTTTCCAATTGACTGATTTAGAGGTAAGCATAAGAGACTTTACACAGCTGTAAAGATTGTATGTGCATAGATGATTAAAAAAAGAAAGAAAGAAAAGAAGAGTGAAGAGACAATAACAAGCATAAGCTTACCAATTTCATTTATCTTTTTAGATTATGACGCGCGAACTTCGTCCAGAAGAGTTTGAAGAAGCATGCAATCTTTTATACTATACTATCAATTGGTAATACTAATAACTACTCCACCGCTCTATTTTATACTGATTCACTTTATGGACTAGGTTTAGAGAACTCATCACATCTTTTTCTACATTGAAAGAATCAGATATACACCAAAAGCTTATTTTGCGTCTGAAAAATGTTCTTTTACTAGAAGCAGTATTGGCAAAGTTTTTAAAACATGTGCCCTTGTTTGTTCCGTTTGAGTTCCAACCCCAACCTTCATTGATGAGTTCTAAAGGCACTTCTTCAAGAGCACATGTATTAGATGCTGTAAGTAGTATCCAGTGCCTAGTGTTTTCTTGATAGATTATACTAAAGTTTATGAAAAATAGGTCTCAAGTCAAGGTGTCCAGATTCATCGGTCAAGCTCTGGCCCTCTTGATTCTCAGGTGGATGTATTCAAAGCTCCTTTTAAAAAGGAAAACAATAATCGATTCCATACAGTTCATTTTGATGGTTTGGATGACCTAAGGCATCAGATGAGAACACTTGAAGTATGTGGACTATACCTGTATTATTATTATTAACTACTAACGTCTATTTTATTTTGGATGTATAGGTCCATACTTTAAGCATATTGAGACCCTTGGAATTAGTAGAAGAGGAAGAAGATAAGGAGGAAGTAAAACTAGAGGTAACTATTAATATTAATAATAATATAAAAATTAGCTTGCTCATTCTATATGGTTTATGCATTAGTATGAAGACATCAACTATCTATTAAGAGAATTGGACCAAAAAATAGAGTTTAAACTTACATCATCTGGAAAAAGGAAGAGTTTGGAAGAGAAAATTGCATCCAACGATACTTTTCTGATGCAAAAGACAGAAGTATCTCAGTTTATGAAAGAGGTAATCATAATGTTAGAGGCGTATTTATAGTATCCTAAATGACTGATAATGTTACTAGGTCATTCAATATCTTCCATTGATCTTAGCCACACTTGAAAAGCTCTATGAAGACATTGAGTTGGAGGTAGATTATGATAACGTCTTTTGGTTGCTAATCATTGTAGGATGGTGAGCCTGGAAAAGTAGAGGAGGTAATAGCATTCAATTTAAACAAATACATAGATACTTACTTTTTCATTCTTACTTAGAGCACTAAAGAAATGGCTCGATGCTTTTCTTATTGCATTAGCATTATATCCAAGCTATTCTCTTGGCCAGGTCATCAGAATGCAGAAAACATTGATATTCTAGAGGTAATGAGATAGATTATTGTGGGTATGTTGATTAATCTCATCTATTTTAATGTAGAGCTTAGTCGAATGCTTTTCAAGCCGAGTTTCTATGGAGTTTAACAAGAGTCAATCTCTCAGCACTAATATTTGTGAAGCCTTTACTTACTTATCACGACTCGGTAACAATATACTACAGGCCAAGACGGCTGTAAATCATTGCAAAGTCCTTGTTCAAGTCATGTCATTGTCCACAAGTCCTGCCATTATGAAGATGGGTGCATTAACAACGACAAACCGTATTCTGGCCACTCCTTGGTTGGACAGAATACTGATCAAGGCAAGCAAATGATATAGAAAAGAAGACTCATGTATTAAGAATTATACTTATACATGTTATCTCTTATTGTATACAGAAAGATATTCTATTCCTTGTTGGTAAATCCATAGAACTAACCAGCGATCCACTACAAGCCATACACAACTTTGTTCATGTTATTATGCCTACCTTTGAAAGAGATGGATGCATTGAAGGCTACCCTCTTCTTAAGAAGGATACATCTTTGTACTATTATCAGGTAAACATCTGCACACATCCTCTCTCTCTTTCTCTCTCTCTCTCTCTCTTAGATATGGTATACTTGGACTTTAATAACATTCTTTTGTATTAGGCGGTTATGAATGAGACTGTTCGATCTCTACAGTTATATCAAGCTTCTGGCAAAGAGCCTGAAGTGGCTCTGATCTACTATGGAAGACTTGTTAAGATCTTTGAACGTATTACAAACCATATGAAGATTAAGAACCAACGCGATCTTTTTATTCACTTGCTGAAAACCGGACGCCAATTTATTAAACTATTTACAACCATAGCAATTCCATATTTCACCAATATATTCAAGCATTTTCGAGATAGCATCCTTGCAATATTCAAGGACTTTCAAATGAGCACTCGTGTGCTTCAGGTAATGCTTTTTTATTATTATTATTATTTTTATTGTTGTTGTTGTTTTATTATTATTATATAAAAAGAGTGGGTGAATGCTGGTACTTATGATTACTTTTGTAGACAATTTGCTCTCATGTGAAAGCAGAGAAAGATACCATACTAGCATCGCATGTACCAGCTATCAAAATGGCAATGGAGAATGTACTCTATCAAGTGAAAATTCTTTTGAGTGAAAACAATGTACCTTCAGATGCCTTTGTATTAGGTAATTTAGACACTGTCATCAACTATTGAAAGGAAAGCTCATCAAATACTGTTTGACAGGTGCTTTGAAACATCGAGACATTACCGGTGCAGAAGTTTCTTCTCAGGTGAAGATATATTCTCTATTTTACTTATTTCATTAGCACCTTTCACTTGAACTAAAATTAAATAATAGTTACCACGAGAGGAATCAAGTGAAGAGGAAGAGGAGGAGGAGGAAGAGGAAGAGGAGGACCAACTTGCTTCAGGATCAATTTCAGAAATGACACCTATACAACGACCCAAGGCCAAGGTGCCTTCAAAATCATCACGTTCAATGACTACTGATACAATCTGCCGAACATCTAGTCAGGTGCCTATGAGTTCAGACGAAGAAGAGGAAATTGATTTGGCAATGGAATTGTCAATAGAGGAAGATACTGATGATGAAGCCATGCCTTCTCATGTGAAAAAGGCCCGAGCACACGATGCATCTAATTCTGATGATACATCTAGAAAAAGAGGCCGTTTCCAACCCAATCGTCTTAAAGAAAAGAATGGCGACAATGACATCTCTTTAAGACGTTCAATGAGTTACAATAGTGATGAAGAGTAAATGAATAGCATCGTAGTACTGTTAAAAATAATAAAAATGTTATGAGATATTTATAATAGGAGTAATAAGAATAATTAATTATGACACGGAATAATAATGTTTAGGATTGAAACCATTCCAAAGGTTCATAGCCCATAGTGTCAGAAGTTTCCAAAAGAAAGTCTTCTCCCTTCTTTCTTTTCTCGGGGCTTGACTTTCTTGGTCGAAGATTGACACGTCTTATACAAATAAATTGACTTGCATAGGGCAATAAGATATAATAAAAACCTCCAAGACAAGCAAGAAAAATAAAGACAATAAACCTAACAAGTACAATTTAGTATTTTTCAATAATAGATAACAACTTACCAAACACTTGTAATGAATCTCACTGATATATTTTGGAATTGTTTAGTCGACGTATACATAACCTCCAAAAGTGTCTGAAATTTCAAAGCATTATTTTGTGGAGATAGACTGATTAGAACTAACTGAATAGGTGAGGTTAAGAATAGAACAAGGCTAATAAATACTATAATAAAAAGCATGTTTTCCTGTCGTCCTATTCTACTTTGTTGATTATCTACTTTTGAGAATGCCTGTCCTTTTCTTTTGAATCGACAGCAAGGAATACTCTTCTTTTGTGTCTTATGCTTCATTATGGCCACCTTCTGTGTTGTGTACTTATGAAGAATAATCGAATCCTCCTGTTGCATCTGTTTCCTGAAGAAACCGACATCATTTTTGTATCTTTCTTTTTCTTCTATTACTGATTTGTCATGATCATATTTTCCTTTTGTCTTGTTATGGTTGGCCTTTGCTTTGTAAAGAGCAGGAATCGCGTTTGTAAATTCCTCCACTCTAAATTGAACATTATTACTATGGTACTGTTCACTGCTAGTATAGGGTATTCTTATTCTTCTATTCTCATCATCACAGCAGTTTTTATAGTATACTTGATCTAACGAAACAGATGGTATGGCGTCAAAATTACTATATGATGAATAGTAGGAGTCCCTTCTCTTTTGTTCTTTTGTGTGTGTGTGTGATACCATCGTTAATAAGTTGTGTTTATAAAACAGTATACATTATGAACAACGCTTACCCCATAAACCACGCACAGGTTGACCCCATAGATGATTAGTATTCACATTGGATCTAGGAGAACTATAAGTTGGACTGAGATGGGGGTCTATTATCAAAGGACTGCTCATAAAATAGGACGGAGGATGTCTTTCAACATAGATGTCTGGGGTTTGGGTGCAAGACATCAGGTCAGCTGATGGACTGTTCTTCTGTGTAGATACGAGTGTGCCCTGATCTTCATGCAGACTTATGATCTGGAGGTGTTCTTGGCCATTAAGATTTCGGGGTTTGGTAGCAATAAAGAAAGATGGAATAGGGGTCAGAGGAGGTGATGGGTGAGGGCTTGAGTGAGGCTTCATGGAATAATTAGAGTGATCATTCTGTGATTTTATTGGTGGCAAAGCAAAGTTAAAAAGGGGTAGGAGAGACGCTGTTCTGATGTTGTTGTGGTTGTTGGATAATGTGTCGTAGAACTCCTGTTTATTGTTTGTCTTTGAGACGGTATCTGACAGATAACTTGCACTGTTGATGATTGAAGGTTGTATATAGTGATTTGTATAAGTACATGTTAACCGTATTTCAGAAGCGTACTTTTGTGATGAATTCATCATCAGTGATTTAAAATAATGGCAATGCAAGTAGGGTATTATATCGAAGCACTGAATATAAACAATTCTATAGATACGATATCTCTTAGAAGCTTCTACTGACTATCAATGTAGTATAGGAATTCTCAGCAAAGAGGTCTATACTCTATACTTTATACTCTATTTTATGCTATGCTATGCTAGATAGTGCTTTCAATAAACATGCCACTTTCTTTAGACATACTTAATATTATGCGGACTACAAAAGAACTCATTGAGTACAACATTTCCGCTATTGTCAAACTGATCCTCACGCCACTTTATAGAATCATCATTTGAAGTTGGCTTATAAAGGGTTCTTATTTAGGCTATGTTGACTGTTTCATCTGTAGACCTTTTGATCTATGGATTGAAGACTGAGTACCAAGGAAACCTTCTGATGAAATAAATACTATAAGCTATTCTTCACTGTGTTGCCGCTTTATGAATATACGTTATCTATTTTTCACATCTTGATGATTCAGCATTTAATCTTCTGTTCATCTTGTAAGTTGATAGAGTAGATCGAATTGTATTATTATTTTTACTACTATTTTCTGATAAAAGCCCCTTTATCAATAGACTAAATAAAGATAAAGGAACTGAAATAAAGATAGGTTAAAATATTGCCTGTTTGTTTTTAACAAGTAAAAAGATAAGTAATCTGTTATAGAAAAAAGACAAATAAACAAAACTATACTCTAATCTTTTCTGATGCACATCTGACCCTTCTTTACTAACTCATGATAGAAATGGTCTCTATGAATTGACTGAGAATTAACCGATCTGCAAAGCAATCACTTGTGGTGTGTCTAATACTAACTAACTACTAGACTTCGATACAAGTCATCGTATAACAGTATTCTCTTGGATATCTCTACCAGCACCATCTCAGCATTCACACCCTCTATTTCCTCACCACAGTCCAACATTCACTTATTACAGCCATCATTCATACATAAATACTATGTGAATTCAAGCCATACTCTTAACGTTAAATAAACAGTTGTCTTGTAGAATAAACTGAGTCTATCTCTTCATGTCCCGGAGTATGATAACTTCTTTCTATCAGTATATTTTTTTTCTGTTTGTACTTATTTTAGAATACCACATAAAAGAATAGAGTGAAAAATCAGTCTATAAAATAATCGGACGATGCACACATTATTAAAATAACACCATGAGCCATTCATTCAATAATTGCATCGGACAAATGCCGATAAATGAGAAAGTAAATAGAGTACAAATAAAATGCTGATTGTTTTAATGTGTACCAAGTACACCCAATAATACTATTTACATAGGATGACTAACAAGCGCAATTACCAATCTATAGCTCGTGAAATTATAGAGCCAAGAAAGAATTCAATACGATGTGTGATGACCCAACAGTAGATAGAGATGGGAATAGACGTAGCAATCCTGTTATATCTTCAATTGATGAATGAATACTCAACATATTATCAAGTAAACCGACAGCAGAGGCATATTTAAAAGTGCTCTTGTTCTATATCACTTTAAAGTAGTTTAGAATGACTCATTGCCCATTTGTTATGATTGTTCTTATTACAATTGAGTGATTAATACATTACAAAAGAATAAAATATTTTAATGCTTTTTATTATGTATAACTACTGGGTTCGTTCTTAAACCTGTTCTAATAAGAACTACTTTGACATTTATCATGAATATTACTATAATATGATAATGAATATAAAAGAATGAGCAGAAGAGAGAACTGTACTGCTTGTCTCTTTCTATAAAGAATCCATCTCACTCAGCTATATTTTTCCTTTTTTATTAATACTATTTATTACTATTATCTATTATTTATTATCTATTATTTATTCAATCATAAAACACAATAGTATTACTTATTTGAATGGGCTTTTAAAGTGTTTTATTAGATAACAAATAATTCACCTGTTAATAAATCCCCTGTTTTTTAGGATCGCTATTTATGCCCATTCTTTAATCTATTAGAGAATAAAATAGATACTCTCTTATTTCTCTTATTCTTGTTATATTCATATAAACCTACTCTAATAAAGTATTATTTATCACCCTAGTTTGTATTCTCCATTTTCATAGACGACAGGAGTCAAGTCTAAAGAAGGGAAAAGAACTGCCTTCCCCCCTCCCTTCGCTCTATAGCACGTGACTGCTTATGACTGACTAGGCCTAAGTATCAGTTTTTCGTCCTCCTACGCCCCCCTCCCAGACGTCGATGAGTAGTTTTATACCATGTCACGCATTTCTCTGCAGAATCCACTTGTGTCTTTAGAACAGTTGGAGTCCACCGTATCAAAGGAAGACGGTATTCCAGAGGCACTGGAAGATGATCTAAGAAATCTGGGTGGTGAGCTTATTCAAAGTGCTGGTATTCTCCTTAAATTGCAAGTTGTAAGATCAAGTAAGAAAGAGAAGAACTCATTCATAGTGTGTATAGGCCTCAAGTGACAATGGCAACAGCTCAAGTGCTATTTCAACGCTTCTTTTATATGGCAAGTCTCAAGTGCCATGGTATTGTAGTAAGTACAAGTGTCTACATATATACTATAGGATGTATATTCTAAGCCTGTCTGTTGATCTAATCTATCCGCACCTACCTATGTATGCTTTTCTACCTGCATCTACACACCTCTATTTATACATTACCTACGCTTTTCTTTTCTTTTATTTATTTATTCTCTTTTACTGCTACCTACATGTATGCCACCTATGTAGGAAATAGGCATGGGTGCTCTTTTTCTTGCTTCTAAATTAGAAGAGTCTCCTGTCAGACTCACTAACATCGTCGTTGTTTATGACTACTTATTGAGACATGCGAGGAACCAGTCCACCTATCCTCCTCTTGACTCTTTCTCACAGGTAAATAGCCTCGAGTGTTTATAGTTTTGTGTGTGTGTGGGTGTGTGTGTGGAGACCTGTAGAAATAGAAAAGAAAGAAAAGCTCACATGTGCTTTGCTGAGAGAGAGCTTACGACATGAAGAACTTGATGATCACCGCAGAAATGCAGATACTGAAGCAACTTGGTTTCAATGTCCATGTGCAATTACCGTATGGATTGATGATCAATTATCTGCGTATTCTTGATCTAGAAGAACACCCCACGGTACCAAGTAGAGCCTGGAATTATCTGAATGATGGGCAAGTAATAGACACTCCCACTGTGTGTGTGTGTGTGTGTATACGTATATAGGTGTATAAGTGTATAGAATGATAAAGACAAAAAGGAGATGCATGGACTGATCTGTAGGTGTTTCTAGATTACGCACCAATATCTATGTCACGCATTCATCTGAATCCATTGCCTGTGCCGCCATCTGGTTAGCCTGCAGAGATGAACAAGTAAAATTACCAGTAACTCCTGGGAGTGAATGGTGGCTGCTGTTTGATACGTCTCTTAATAACTTCAAGGTGGCTGCAAGTAATATTCGACGACTCTATTACAAAAAACTAGACCGTCAGTCTTTGCCCTTTTATCCAAAAGAAGTGGAAGAGTGGTTGAATCAGGAAAAAGCTTAATCTTTTTCTTTCTTTCTTTTTCTGTTCAGCTTATGCATAGTACTTTATAAAGTGACTCGGCTGAGGTGATGTTCACGTTCATGTCTATGAATCTTTTCTTGTTTTTTGTTGTTGTTTTTGTCTATTCATTGGATGGGCATATGAATCAATGTGTAGGTGTTCTTATAAAAAGATAATAGGAGGGTGAATGAGTCATGGAACAAAGTAAGATGGAAGAATATTAAATCCATGCAAGTATAAATGTATAAATAGTCGTGTTTAAACTTATGAAATTATTAGTCCGTGTATGTATAAATGTAAAGTATTCAAGTGTATAAATCTGCGTATGTATAAATGTATAAACGTATAAATGTAAATATATTTAATGAAAGCAATGAGAATTTCGAACAAGAATAAATAATAATAATAATGTATATATATATATATATAAAGGCCAGCACATTATCTTTGGAATGTCGGGTTGGGTGGAAGGATCGGCTCCTGAGGAATTGGATTGGTGTTGGTATAGAAGTTGGGATGGCTATGGGCATTTGTATGGATGTTTGTATTTGTGTTTGTATTGGCATTCCCATTCATTTCCACATTCATATGGGTGCTCCTGTTGTCATTTGTGGTAGTTGTGGTACTATTATTATTGGTAGACATTATAAACGATGACCATTCCGGTGCTAGTTGAAGCATCGATTCATTACTAAATCTGTCAGCCATTGTGCTAGGACTAAAAGTCAGTTGTGGTGTGTACTGTTTCTTAGATGAGAGTGAATTATTTCTAAAAGGAGGTGGTTCAACAAGAGTGTCTGCGGTCATTTGTCTGGTATCCTTGGGTGTGTAAACAGGGGGTGGGATACCTGCAGAATAGGTACTACTTGATGATCCGAGTGTAGACCAGCTGTAGGTCAAAGAGGTGCCCCATCCTCGTCTTGTTTTACTCCTATTCGTCTCTTGGAATTGGAGGGCTCTGCTGCCTGCTTTGGCAGCATTGTGCCTTCGTAGAAAGAAATATCCAAAAAGACCACCTAGTAAGATGATGGCAACGAACACACCCAAAATAGGGCCTATAATATGAGAGATAGGAGGGGTACTATTATAGTGGAAGGCAGATGAGGGTGGAATGGACTCGGGTGGAAATCTAGATATTCGTGTGTAAGTAGGTGTAGGTGTAGGTGTAGAGAGTGGTGTAGAGGGTGGTGTAGACATGGCCATGGACATGACTGTGGAAGAAGTAATGGGTAATACTATGGGTGGTCTGTTCAGCACATAGTCATCCGCCAATACAAAGGGTGGTGTGCCTGTATTTTTACTGACAATGTGATGTCTTACTTTGTTAATGTATCCTTCCATATCAACTGCAGCCATAGATGCAATAATAATGCTGATGTTTTTGTTTTTTTTTTGGTAATGTATTTATAAAGTGTGTATTTCACCACACAAATTGACAAAGGAAGGAAGGAAGGAGAAAATAGAAAGCTAAGAGAGTAAATGAGTAAAAAACAAAGGTACTATATATACTCTCCTAAAATGAAAGGGGGAGAAAGAAGATGAGAAGGTTAAAGTATAGGACAAGTGCCATGGACAGAATCTCATTTATCCTATCTATGCCACCTATCCTATCTATCCCATTCGACCCTGTTTATCATAGCAAGAACAGGAAATGTTTGCTTTCTTGTGCTTTTATTTCATTAGCAGGTCATTAGCAAGTCTGTTCTTTCTGTCCTTCTTTGCTCTGCTTGATAAAGTTGCATTGACCAGGTCTGTCTCCGCATCCTATTTTCGCCTGCTTATGTTTGATCTTTTTGTTTCATTTGTGACACTATTTAAAATAATGTACGCTTGAACATTCTATCCACAAGACGTGATGAGAAAAGAAAAGATCAATAGTTATCTCTCTATCCCTTTATAAATACAGATCCAAGTATTTATATCTATATTTATCATTCTTATCATGGAATGACTTGCATTAAACATGGGATTACTTTACTGATAAAATAAAGTGGGATGAATAGATAAATAAACACTTTGGGTCATCTCCCTGCAGCATTGTTTTGCTTAGGAATCATCACCTAAAACTGTTATTTAGGATCAAAATAAAAGACATCACCTTCTGTGATACTAATCAATTACGTTTATAGTGTTCAACCTGCCTGATACTGTTTTTGTTCTTTATGTTTCTAGCTGTGGAAGAATAGGACTCTTTCTACTTTTACAATCACTCAAATAACTCAATAGATTTATATTTATTATAAAAGAGAGAGAGAGAGAGAATAAGTCTCTATTCTTCTTTTTTCCATTCTTCTGCATTCGTTTGTATTGATTGGATGTGTGGACTCATCCCATAGATGAAACAGCATAGATCAAGTTGTTTATGATTTACTTTAATTATTAATTTCTACTTTAATTATTTGCAGTGTCTTGACTGTTGGGTATTGACTTTTTTAGGATTTCATTTCCATAAGAATGTGATATAACAATAGAGACTAACTACAGAAAACATTCTAAATAAAGGGATAAACATCCATTTCTTATCCCAGGTATTTAGAATAAGAATCACAGAAAAGTTAAGACTAGACACATACACACACACAAAAGGAAAATGGATGAATAAATGAATAGAAAAGATGATGTTTAGAAGGAATGTGTTCCAGAAAAAGAATATTGAATAGTATGGATTTATTTTTGCAAAGATGGAAAGTCAAATGGAATTTATTTTTATTGAACAATCCCGAGGAAACTATAGCCATCTGTACAAATGACTCAAGGGTGTGATATGCGATCATTCTTTACTGTAGTCTACAATCGTATGTTGTGTATTGAATGTATGTATATCAGTAGAAATAAAAGAGTGTAAGAAAACCCATAAATTTAGAGTGGATCTATGGCTAAGAGACTTTTATTACATTAGACTGTCTACTGTAGGGCGATGAAGATCAACAAGAGTGTGTTTTAGTGAAGAGTAGAACTCCAAGAATGACGGCCAAGGAATTCTCATCGTATCATAAGTAGTAACATGGCTGCCATACAAAGGGTTAATTATTGAAATAGAATAATTATTAGAATAGAATGTAGATGTAAAGGCACTTTAAGGTGAATAAAGAATGGAATACGACTCGATCCATGTCCAGTGTAGAATCCAGTGTAGAGCCTGATTTGTAGGCCTGTCTGTAGGCCTGTTTGTAACTCAAGTATGGATTTGTTATTTATTGTGTATGTTTATTTATTGTGTATTTATTCATTTCCATAACAAAACACATGTAATTCAGTGCTAGACTATCTCTCTTGTTATTGTTCTTAACCTATAGCAAGATTGGTATTGCATGCCTCATCTTCCACTGTGTCTCTTTCTACCATCATCGGAGGTCAAACAAGAATGGCTGTGCCTGAAGAAGAAGAAAAAAGTAACTTTTCATCCTATTAGCGCCTCAACATGATCTTTTTGTTTGTTTGTTTATTTTGTAAAAAAAAAATCTATATCTATCTATCTATCTATCTATCTATCTATCTATTTAGATATGTAGATATATAGATAAAAAATGATAATAATAATAATAATAATAATAATAATAATAATGGTAGTAGTAGTAGTAATAAAAGACTAAACCATTCATGCCACGTTTCTATTCAGTAAAGACACGCTCCATTATGCCACGTGCTATTGAGTATTTTATAATCACTGTAATGGGTGATGGTACTGCTCTTATCTCTAGACACGGGCTGAATCCCAAATACAAAGAGAGACAGAGAGAGAGAGAGGAGCAGCCAGTCAGTGACTTTGCACAAGAGGAGAACAAGTGGAGAGTGGAGAACAGAGTCGACACTGGCAGTGGACTCAACAGATGAATAAAGAATCAAGTCACACTGCCTGTCCTATACATCTTCCGCCTTCAGTAGTATCACCACAAGGAGTTTTCTATCTGTTAATAAGCAGTCAAATGTCTATCAATGAAACTTACTTTCTATGAGTAAGAAAAGGAGAAAGAGAGAGTTTTTGTACTGTACTTTAAAAAGAGTCACATGACGGGTCTTTGTGACAGTACACTTCTTTCTTCCTGAACCAAATACTTAAAATGGGACTCACTGAAGAAGAGCAGTACCAGCAGCTATTGCAGAGCTATGCACAGGCCACACGACAAGACCTTGCCAATTTGACGGCTTCCTCTCTAGCACAGGCTATGGTATCGCCCATGACAGTATCAGGACTCGCCTCCAGTCTTCTCCAGCAGTTACATGCAGGTATTATTATCACAGCCATGCCTGGACCCACGTCAATGACACATGCCACCTCTGCACCCATGGAGGATACTGCCTCTGACGATGAAGATCCAAAAAGAGGCAACGTAAGAACCATGAGCAACGACGAACGACGACAGCGACGACTGCTTCGTAACCGAGTGGCAGCAAAAGAGTGTCGAAAGAAGAAGAAACAGTATATCCAAGAGATGGAAGACAAAATACGACGATTGGAGGAGGAAAACATGCGTCTTCATAAGCAGGTGGCAGAGATACATACAAAACTGATGATGGATTCATTTCAGACCAATGAAGGGTATCGATTAATGAAGGAAGTAGAAGAACTCAATGCCAAACTATGCATTGGACATTTACCGACAACAAGTGTGCTTACAGCTGCAGTGATGGCTGCTGCTCAGCAGGCGCTAAAGACAGAAGACACTCTGTTTGTGAGTTTACAAGACAAAGAACAGGCACAGGCACAGGCACAGGCACAGGCACAGATACAGGCACAAGCACAGAAACAGGAGCAGGAGCAGGAGCAGGAGCAGAAGCAGGAGCAGAAACAAGAACAAGTAAAGACACAAGAACAAGAGCAGGGATCCACACGGAAGGAGTCTGTATTAAGCAGTGATTCCAGTTCTAAAAGCATTGAAACACCAGAGAAGCAATAAGCCAGGCAGGAATCGCGACACAGTTCTTTGTTGTGTCTGCCTTGCTGGACTTCCACGGCTCTCCTTTTCAATGCAACCTCACTTTCTATTATTATTCAATGCACTCTATCATTTCTTTTCTCTCTTTCTTTGCTCACTCATTTTTCTTTATAATTTGCACTTAATGCCAACTCCATGACAGGCTTAAAAAAAACATAAACACAGTTACCAATGCAGTGTGTTTATTCTCCCCTTTATCATCAATAAAAGACAGTGGGATCTATGTATGTATGTACAAGTGAATAAGTACAAAAAGAAAGAAAGGAGCTTCTAGGACAGCAGTGAAGGGTGGTTTCTGGGTGGTTTTCATGTGTACATTTGACTAACCATTCCATACATTTCTCTGCTCTCCATCCTGAAAAGATACGCCCTATAGGAAGCCATGTATCCTACAGCTGAGAACAGCAGCCATTGTCTATTCACTCTTATCCCTTCATCCACGAGCCATGTGTCTGTCAGGGCATCGGAAAGCCAATGATCTTGTGTAGCAGAACAATACTGATAGCTTGATAAGACAAAAAGAGGACTGTACATTAAGAGAATATGACACTACACGCCCAAGGATCTTGGACAGATTTGGACTGAACTCTAACTCAAATGTTACTTTAAAATTCACTTGTAGGATGGGAATACTTCCCTTTCCTGGCCATTCTTCTTTTGCGTACATATCAGGTCTGACTTGTCCCCAGTCAATAGGGCTTGAGCTCAGCACTGCTAAAACAAGAAATACAAACATACAAACATACATACAAACATACATACATTCATACAAACATAAATAAATAAATAAGAAAGACTGCCTTGAAAAGAGGAGGAATGTCCTTGGATAAATGCCTATTGAACCAGTATAGCATTTGAACAGAACAGTACTGTGTTCTCCCTTTTCATGTTTTATTCTTGATCCTTTGTCTTGGTGCACTGGCTTAGGATATCATAATCACTCACTCTTCTGCCCGATACAGATACTCACTGCTGTGGTTTTATCTGGGTTGTACTTTTCATCAATAGGCACCCTATCTATAAACTAACGATGACATTAGATCGGGTATAAAATAAGTTATGCCGTAAACCAGGTAAATAGCAGTAATAAAACAGCCTCTCTTTTTTTTCTCTGTTATTGTTTTGTCTTGCTCTTGTTCTTTTCTTTTGCTCTCTTTGAACATTTCTTGATTCTTTATGTTTCATCCAAAACGTCCTCTCAAGGTCTGGGCTGCTGGAACAGCCCTCGTCTTTGTGTGCAGTCTCTTGAGTCTTTCTTATATGAGCCAAGAGCCCACTGTAATTACTCTAGCACCACCTGTCTTTAGCGAACAACAAGAGCACTATGAAAAATTTATCACTTACCTACCCCACTCTGGGCTACACAACCAACGGTCAGCTCTGATCAATGCACTGATACTCGCCAAAGTCCTCAACCGCACACTGATTATGCCAGAAGTCAATATTGGTACTGCCTCCTTCTGGCGACCCACTCCTTTACTGGGCGATCGACTCGATATCTGCATAGAAAGACTGCAAATTAAGGCACCAGAATCCATTGAATGCTTTGACTATAAGCGCTATGTGCCTGTGCCTGTCCATACCGTATTCGATCTCAACCCCTTAAAGGAACACTCGATTAAAGTGCTACAACGCCATAACCTTCGACAAGACTACTTCCAGCGCTTCTGGTCAGTCCCCAACGACGCACGGAACAAGAGTCTTGCTCTTTCTATCAAAGACACTTCCCGCTACTCGTACCAATTTCACGACACCATGGAGGATGCCATGAACCCACCCGAGGGTGATATCTACGACAAACACCTACCCATGGAAGAACTGGCGAATCGTCCAGAGCCCTTTCTAATCTTTGGCTCCATGTTTGGTAATCACCGAGTAGAGTCTACTCGCAGCGATCTTATTTTATTAAGAAGACAACTCCGAAGAGAAATTAAAATTGGCCATCCTCTCGTGGTAGAACAGGCGTCTGAGATCATTCGCCAGCTCGGTGGAAAGGGAGCCTATGGAAGTGTGCATTTACGACAGGGTGACGGTATTTTTAAGCAAATGGCAGCACAGACAATCAAGGAGGTGAGAACACGACTAGAGACCATAGCACACCCTCATCAGAACATGACACAAAGTCCTACCTTCAAGGCCTTGGCCAAATGGAAGCGCAACCGACCTCGACTGCTCAAGGAGTGCCTGTTGGTGCAGAAACAGAAAGCACTGGCGCCTCAATTACAACTCATCTACATGGCTACAGATGCCAAGAAACCACGCAAGGTGTTTGCGGACCTTTATAATGAGTTCATTTGTCTCTTTTCGCTCGAGGACTTTCCAAACACAGTGGACTCGATTGTGCAGACAACACTAGCGACCATGGATTCAGGGCTGCGTCCTGATGGCGGTGGGCTGCTGCTGCCACTGGTGGATGCCTCAGTTGCTTCGTACGGATCCTTCTTTATGGGTACACCGAGAAGTACTTTCTCTGAATATGTACAAGTGCAGAATCGATGGTTTCACCAGAGACTAAAGAAAGGTGTATCCTCATTGTCGAATTGAGTTGGCGGGCGGTGTTGAATTTTCTAATGAGAATCAAGTCTAATCCGTGTCTGACTGCTTTGGCTGTTGGACTATTTGCATGGTTGCTTGTTTGCTATGGTGTTGGGTGGGATAATAAGCTTATTTTATTTTATTTTATTTTTCTATTTCTGCCATGCTGACTTTTGTCGTTTCTTTTGTTAATGTTTTTTGTTTTATTGTTAATGTTTCTTTACTATTACTGTTTTTATTCTTGTGTTTTTATTTTTAATATAATTTGCTTTACTATAAAAAAAATGTGGCTTGAGATACATTGATACATTGATACATTGATGCATTGATACATACAACCTATCAGAACTGAAGAACAAGGCAATGTGTGGTATGTCAAGGCTTTCTTGATAAGGATAAGAACAAAAATAGAAGAATGCGCGACTATAGTAACATGAATACACTCATAAAAGGCGTATCAAATATAGCCTCTTTTTGGTGTAATTCCTTATAAAAGGAAATAGTCTACAGAGAAAGAGTTGGATCCCTCAGCTCTCTCCATCTGAAAAATATTACCTGAGAGCCACCAGATGTTAAGTAGGATAAGCTTATTCACAATAAACAATGTGGCTATTTCTTCCATCGTCCTACGATTATAGGCAGGGCCCTTTCTTAGCCTTCCATTTCTTTTCTACTCCAAGAAAGAAAAAAAAGAAGAGGAAAAGAAGGAAAAAAGAAGAGAAAAAAAAATAGGGCAAGGACTCATGCTATTGAGTGCTTATACAAGTATTCTGTAGACTATTTTCTATTTTCTGTTTTTTTAATATACAAAGCAGCCCTCACAAAAGAATAGACCTTCTCAACAAGACCCTTGAATCTTTATCAAAACCAATGAAAATAGACTCCATTGCTTGGTATTGACTCATCATTATTATCACTAATAATATTCCTATTATTATTATTATTCTGGCGTACTTGATGTTATCATTTGTTTATGTAATGCATGTGCCACCTGTTCTGTGTAATGGAGGCACTCATCTGCAGGTAGGAATGTGAATTTAAATTAGAGTGTAGTTCTGCATTTCTTCATGTTTACAAATACCATGGATCCGTTGAGCCGTTATGTGTGTGCAGAGGTGTCTGATTCTTCTATTGTAAATAGACATGTTTTGTTTCTATGCTATCAAATGAATGCTATTCTTGAATGACAAGTCTTTCTTTCTTTCTTTATTTTTATAACTCGGAGAAAGAAAAAAAGGAGAGATCAGCATGGTGTGTAATGTTGGAAATGAAATCATAATGGCACCATTAGATGATTCTAGTGGGATGAGTGTTTAGTTGAATAGAAATAAGAGGACAGATCTACGTGACTATGGTACGACGACTCTAGAAACAGAAGGGGTAAATGCCAAGACATGAATGGGATGAGCCATGACCAGAGAAGAATGTCCCACTATAGCACTGATATTTGTTACTAATGACGGTGTTATGAGTGGACATCCTTGCTGTTGAACTAATATAAGGCTCCCTTTTCTTGGCCTATTTTCATTGAAGGGGGGAAACACCCATTCAACAGCACAACTGTTTGTGTAGCAGTACTTTATTTAATCATTAGGCTTTTATTTACTTGTAACAAGTATCCCACTTGTTATAGCCAACATCTACCCCTGATTGAGATGAAAACATAACATTAGCAGAGACCAATAACAAATAAAGTGAACTCTTGGCAAACTAAAGAAGAATTCGCGTGAAGTATAAAGACGGTAGCTTATACGATGAATCAAACAAAACATATTAACTAAAGATGGAATACAACTGAAAGAGACCAGACAATGCCTGTTTTAGAAATAGAAAGACATAACAATAAAAACAAGGACTGTGGTTCTCGAATAGACATAGGTATGACATAGGTATGCTAATAAATGTACTCATAGACATGCTTCATAAAGAATACTGGTTTTGTTTTGTTTTTTGTTTGTTTTTATTCTTTGATCAAGTAGATGACACTACAATAAAATACAATAAAATACAGAGAAAATGGAATGAATTCTTTAATAGTGCAATGGAGACAATAACAGTAGGCTTGGACTAGAATGAACTTCTTCTTTTCAATGCCATGGTGTCGATGGGGGGAATGAAAACAGTAGGCATGGGTAGTATGTCTACCCTTTTGCTGCTGCTATACCCCAAGCGAAAGGCTTATCACTGCTCAATCAGTGCATTACCAATGTCTTTTCCTGCTTCCTCAATACTTTCGTCATTGGAAGAATTTAAAGTCAAAACAATAGGCTCATCAAATCCATGAGAAGATAACTTGTCAACAATCCTATGATTAAAGCTGTTATTAGCTGATACTCTCTTTTATATATATATAAAAAGATAAAAAAGGAATGGTATTTCTCACTTACTGATGATCAATTGTGTGTGTTTTGGTAGGAGAGGGTCCATCAAATGTTGTTTTGTCTGATATCAATACACACCACTTTTTTCCTTTGAGTGGTAGTTCATGGCTAGAGATAGTGCTAAAGAAGTGTTTTTCAAAAATAGACAATGCACCACTGATACATAATAGTAGTGGTAATAATGAATACATATTTTATTCTATGCACTGGAAGAGCTTACATGGTAGGAAAGACATAAACATCAGCCTTTAGTGCATCCTGATCAAAGTTCATTGCATCTGTTTTGTTGAAATCTGTCAAGATGGCTCCTATAAGTTAGTGTCATGAGAAAGAGTGATATAAAGATAAAAATGAGTTGTGGGTGCAATGGACACGAGTATCAATAGAAAACTACCTTCTTTTGAGCATGCAATATTTTCTATCTTTACCACAGCAGAAATACCACTGGAATGAATGCCTTTGACAAGTAAAGGTGCATAGTGCTCAGAAATCTTGGAGTTTTCAGAGAATACATTAATCTTTGTTGTCATTTTGATTTACGATGAATAATAGAGAGAAAGTATATCTTCCTTAACGCATGTCTGTCTATATAATACTACTACTAATAATAAAAAGACTAGTCTTTTTTTCTTTCTTTCTTCCTACATCAGTGCTTCATCATGTTGACGCAGTAATACTCCTACTCAAGTAGACAGAGCCAATCGAGAGTGGTTTAAAATAACACACTAAAATAGGGTTCCATCAAATCACACGTCTGCTATCAGAAGAGTATCACTATTTCTATTCTCTCTTTATAAAGTAGTGGAAACATAAGCAGAAGAATATATTCTTATGATGATCTTGTATAAAGGTAGACGATGGATTTGAACATAAAGAGAGAGAGAATAAGAGAATAAGAGAGATTGTTGCTATGGCGTAAGATGGAGTGTTCTTTACAATATCCTTAATAATAACAGGCAAAGAAGATTTTTTTCTATTCTTTTACTAAAGACCAAACGCTCTTTCAATGGTCTGCCACAAAGGTAGAAAATACCCATGATCGTGGACATTTCTACAAAATAGAAACGAGTTGAATAAAGAAAGTCTAGTGTCAAGTCCCCTCTTTTAAATGCAAAGTCATCACACTGGCAGTAGTACTAGTACCATGATTATAATTAGGAGTAGCAGCAGCAGCAGCAAACATTACATCTTACACTGTCTTGACCTCTTCTTTGGTAATGGAATAAAATGGAATTTATTATATAATAATAAGTTTAACGTTTGAATAAAATAGTCTATAGTTTAGAGTGTGTCTGCTGGTTCTGTGGGGCAACAATATGTCTCTCAAGATAGTTGTTGACGAACATGTTCTGTGGATCCAATTGATCACGGACTCGAATAAACTCATTGAACTTTGGATACACTGCCTCCAAAGCCTCTCTGGATTGACCGTGGGCCTAAGAAATCAACGAGAATGAATGCCATTGACTTTATCTTTTCCTTACTCATCCCAACATGGGGTTAGAACTTACCTTTGCCCAGTGAGGTCTGCCACCATACGAACGCATGATGTCTTCATAGGCCTTCCAATACTTTTTATAAGGCACTGGACTGCCATAGGGTCTATCATTTCAAGTTTAGAAGCCTTATCCCACCCACAACAACGCCGCCCCCTTTTCTTATTCTCTAATAACAAAACACTTGCCTGTACATAATGACACCAATGTAACATGTCTTTCTTCGATAACAAGGACTTAACCAAATATCATCTTCATCCACAAACCGAATCTCAACAGGGAAATGCACCTTGAGATCATTCTCATTGATAAAGGCATCCAAACGACGCATTGCCTCGGGAGCATCTTCCCATGGAATAGCCCACTCATTCACATACTGAGGAAACAGACAATCAAAATTAAACACCTTGTTGGAATCGTCCACGACATGCAATGCACGGGCATGAAGGGTGTTGAACATGACTTTGGTAATGGAGGGAATCACAGTAGGACAGTAGCGAGACACACTCAAGGCTGCTTGGTAAGCATGCACACCCAATCCACGCTCTACCCACCATGAAGAGGACTGGGCTTGCTTTGGTTTTTGTGTACGGTTGGCACGCCACACAACACAGTCATCGGTATGAGGAAACCACCACACACGCACATGTTCAGCAGAGTGAATCACGCCAATCCAGTCGGCAAGGACATCAGGGAACTTGTAAGGAAGTTGAATGGCTTCTAGTCGGAAATCAGGCTCTGCTTTCAGAGTGATGCTGGTGATAATGCCAAGTGCGCCTAAACCACATCGAGCTGCGTTGAAGACATCAGGCTCTACTGTGGGCGAGCAGAAGAGAACTTTTCCTGTGGCTGTGACAAGGGTCATGTCCAGTATCTTTGGTAATGAAGAAAAAAGAAAGAGTCAAGATGGATTCCTTAGCAAGGTACAATAAAGGTCATCCTGTAGGGCTATGGCTATTCACTACCGCAACCGCAACCGCCCCTTACCATGGTAGATAAACAGCCATAGTGGGCGCCTGTACCGTGAGATGCTGTGGAAATAACACCTGCAATACTTTGGTCTGAAATAGACCCGAGATTACTCAAGGCAAGACCGTTCTCTCTCAGAACGACATGAAGTTTGTGCAGTGACATGCCAGCCTCTACTGTTATTGTATGAGCCTCCTTGTCCACTCTCAAGATAGCATTCATCTTGTCAATATTGACATGGAAGTCCTGAGTGCAAGCCAAGTCAGAAGGAGAATGACCACTGCCAAACACCTTGACAGCTCGTTTGTGTTGGTGGGCGAGTTGAACGATCTATAATTATGTTGTGTGTCTTAGTCCCCGGGAGTGGTCTAGGCAGCACACAAGATCATTGACTTGCTATGGATCCTTTACCTGAACAATCTGTTTCTCTGTAGAAGGTGCAAAATACAGCTCACTTGTACAGGAGAATGTCTTTGACCAGTTCTTAAATACGTGATTCTCTTCTGCAATAGACTGTAGGTCTACTGGCAGTTGGGTTTTACTGAGATGAGATGTCATTCTGGTCAAAGTGAACAAAACAAGTGAATAAAAAGACAGTGCCTGTGTAATGGCTCATCCTTGTTAAGTGGTGATAAAGGTCGAGTCGCGCCGCTCTTACCTTTAAAGTGGCGTTGGTGCATTTAAAGAATAAGGTACATCTTTTACTCTTACTATGGAGTCTTCTTTGCTGCTTTATGTAGACAAGAAACTTGGTTTTGTCTTTCATCTTTCTTTTTTCACGGACTAAAATACTCTTTCTGTGTCATAAATTAGATAAGACTTGAACTTAGCCTGGAGACCTTTGTTGACTTTTGCTCCATGCCATGAAATGCATTTCTTACTCATTCATTGATGTGTCGATGTTTACAATCCATTGAATGACCGACTGGTTCTTCATAAAAGATAACCCCGCCTCTCCTGTTTTACAAACACAGATCAGTATTGACTTTTTATGCATTGTTCTATGCATCTGTAACCATAGATACAAGACAATGATCTTCTTGTCATTGTAGTTTAATGGAAGAGAAACGGACCAAATTAGGATTTGTACCACCAGACACTAATGTTATTTTTCGGTTGTCTTTTATTTTGAGTAAGAACAGACTCTTTTCAAGCAGATAGAGAGGTAGTCTCTGCTTGATAGGCCAGACAAGGCTATGAGCTTATCTCCAATAGGCCATCCGTGTAACTTTTATCTATACTGTTGAAAAGGTGGAAGATGGCACAAGGATGGTGTAATATTCTTGAGCACTGTGATAATAGAAGAATCGAATATTGAGATGCATGTCAATGCAATGGATGATTAGAGGAAGGGAGCTGTTTTGGCTATAGATTGATGAGAGATTAGATATTCTTACACACCTAAAGATTTTTGGGATATGAAAGTAAATACACGGACAATACAATAACACTCTTTTTATGATTGGCTGATGTGTTTGAAAGAGAGTATTTTCAGAAAGTATTGGTGCATCTTTGGGGAAATTATAGTGTAGAAATGTAGTATGGTTCAAAAAAGACTTATGTATATCTTAGTTTAGTGCAGCGATAACTAGACTGGATTCTTTCTTTTTGTTTTTTATTTTTGATGTTTTAGTGGGTCAGATACTAGCTAGATGTTTGTCTGATTGTTGTTGATTAATAAAGATCAAAGGCTTCATTCTAAGAAATGGGATTAAGCTATTGGCATTCTGGTTTTCCACATCAGAAGTACTTTCATTTGAATAATTAGTTATGCAACATTGGGGTAACTATGACTCTCTCCTCGAGGTATCTTGCAAACATTTCACAACTGACTGTCGAAGATGTATGTCCTGATAGATACATCGGCTTCTATTCAATACAAGTGATTGAGTTCTTCACTGCTATCATCTTCAGAGCACGTTCCATGAAGAAAAGATAAAAGATGGGTTGACCTTTTTTCTTTTTATACTATTTCTGCTTTATAACTGGTTTCCACATGCCATTGATTCAATCCGTGATTTGAAAACTAAGAAGTTGTGCCAAGGCATAAAGCCTGTATCTCTATCAATGGAAACTGTGAATTCCACGGGTTTTCTATGCACATATACAGTTCCATACAATAAGTGAGTGGACAGCAATCTTTTATTTATTTTTGTTTTTATTATTTTCTTTTGGAAAATAAAGGCGTATCCATCAGTCAATATTGCATGGGACTGTATACCTCACTAGAATGAAAATATTTATTTATTCTTTGGTCTTATTATCTTGTTATTTCTTACACTGTCTATACAACTTAACACTCAAATACTCATCAATATGAGCATAAATGAGCAAGGCAATGCGCTCTTATTAACAAAGCAAAACAATAGAAGGAAGTGATGGGCACTACCAAAGACTATTCTAGTGATAAATAGGTAATCAGTGTCTTCATCTGGGCTTGAGCTCATTGTAATCCACAAGATACTCATTGTATTATTAATAAGTAAAGACTCCTTTCAAGTCAGTCCCAAGTAGTCTTCTACAAGGTCAATAGTGTCTAGGGTATATTCTAAAGCATAACTATCTATCTCCCAACAATAAAGAGTAAGGTTATACATTCTATTGCTATGAGGGAATGTACTTGGGCAGTAGCTATAGCTATACTATAGTATTATCTATACTATTACAATAAACAATATTATTCATAAGCAATATATTCCATTGATAATCCAATTTGATAGTGAGGTATCCATAAAAGAAAAGAAATATCTGGATATCTGCAAACCTTTGATCTTAATCATTGTTCCATAAAAGATGTGTTTTTTGCGGATGTAAAAGAAAAGAGATATTACCGCTTAAAGACCAGAAAATCTTTAGGTGTGCTGTAAGTGGATTTATTTGATATATAAGATGTTATAAGCTGCACTCTAGATTGGACTAGGATCAATGTCTATGATATACCTACACCCTATATAGGGCAACCACCTGTACTAGAATAATAAGGATAAGGATAAGGATAAGGATAATAAGGATAATAAGGATAATAAGGATAATAAGGATAATGATAATGATAATGATACCATCAAGGATACCATCAAGGACAATAACACCAAGAACTATGCATGGGATTTGGCATGGGATCTGACATGGACCTCACTAAAGATGGAAAGAATAAAAGACCAATGGCTTTCTGTTATGAAGAATCTTATCCAATAAGAAGAACAGTGCTTCCTTAAAACATCGAGTCACAGTAAACACGAAACTATCAAATAGCATTCAATGGACATCAACATAATGGCTGTGGTGGGAGATTTCTTTTAGGAGAATGAACACTTTAACGCACAAAAATCACTCTCACTCCAGCACAGAAATAAAGAAAGAAGGATAGTATTTCTTAATCAGATCAGGTGACTTTTCCTATGCCAGGTAGTAGGCACTAGTAAGTGTCTTTATTCTTTCTACAGCAATACTCACTCTACTTCTCTATTTGCACTTACACCCACCTCCTCATGTCGCGAGTCCAGCCTCTCTCCCACTACAGTCCCGAGTTCAGAGGCATATCTGAGCTTAATATTATCTATGAAGCAGGTAATACAGTGTCATGGCAACAACTACAGAACAAAAGAAAATGCTCAGTGCCTTGTCTCTTATACTAATGACATAGGACTGGATGCTGACAGTCGGCCTATTCTTGTTCTGTGTGCTGATAACCTACCTGACCCAAAAGTAGTCGACTATGACTTAATTCTTGGGTAAACACTCGCCTATTTCTAGAGTTAACCTCTATCTATTGACTGTGATTCTAGATTTATTTTAGCAAGACTGTAAGTGTTTTCTTTCTTTTCTTATTGCTGAAGCTAGCGAGAAAGAGAGAGAGAGAAAGGAGCTTTTCTTATCATTGAACTGTGGCCCACCAGTGATGAATTTGTAGAAAGCGACTATGTGCTTATCTTTTTCTCGTCTCCTGCTAAGTTCCGTCCTTCATGGTTATGGTTGTTGCAGGCCTATCGCTCTCTTGATAGAAAGTAAGTGGATGAAAACAAGGCCAAGCACCAGAATCATAAGAAGAAAGGGGATGCCTATTAAGTCTATTCTTTGTCTAGATACAAGAAGAATTTAAAGGCATTGTATGTACTGCATCTCACAAGAACCTACCGTATCATCTTTGATCTTGCAAATAAGATGACAAGGTACAATGGAATACATTTCAGGGATCGTTTGTATCGCTGGCTAATACAGTGTCTCATGCTCTAGTCCTAAATTTGCACGGAAACTACACTACATTGCCTCACTGCATGAACTTCAGTCCCAAGTGTCTATTTCTAACAAGTTTATTCCTCGGTCAGTTGTGAAATACGAACAAGAAGAAGCTGCCAAGGGTATTGCACAAAGAAGACAGCCTCCATTGCCAGAGAGGAAAAGAGAAGAAAGAGTATCACTTGCTTTTGGAAGATCCTTGGAGGATCTAGCAGGCATTGAAGGTGTTATTGCACTTGGTACTTATGTTCCCAAGGTTATTCTGACATTGACTCATCATTTACGTGCCTTTGGTAAAGAAGAAGAGAGAGAATATTATTGTATGCTAATAAGTGTATACATCTGATCTAGGCTTCGACAGTGAAGGATTGTTTCGAAAGTCCCCTTCAAGTAAAGAACTTCGTCTTGTCAAAGAAGCCTTTAATCGTGGTATGTCACTGCAGAAGTGTGTCTACTGTATTAAACTTCTTCTGTGCATGTGTATTATTTAGGTGAGGCCGTTGATGTGTCAATATATTGTATAGAAGTATCTACTGCTCTTGTCAAAGTGTTCATTAGAGAACTCCCCAATCCACTCATCTCTCTGAATACTGTAAAAGACATTGCGGATCTACTAAGTAAGTCCTGTGAGAGGAAGGGTGTTCTTTGTGTATTGAGCTTGTTCTTCTTAGCATCTCAATCTTCAGAGGAACAAGTGAATCTTGCCAAGTCCAAAATAAGGGCACTGTACAATAACAAACCTTGCGAGGCTTCTTTTCTGAAGTTTATTCTAGCATTCCTGAGGGATGTTTCTCAGCATTCAGATAAAAACAAGATGACGATCCACAACCTTGCTGTTGTTTTTACGCCTAATCTTATTCGCTTTACAGAAGAAAAAGATGTGTCTGGCAAACATGCATTAGATTCGCACCATGCTGCTATTGTGGATGCCAATCTTTGTATGAGTCAAATGAACCAAGGCATACACTTAGTACGATGGATGATGACTCAAAAAGATCTGTTCATTTAGTGTTCTTTTCATCCCAGCACACGTATGAAGTACTATGGAGAATCAATGCCTTTTCTCTTCTCCCCATGCTTCTCTACACACCCAAGAATTTTCTGGCCTTTAAGCGGTAATTTTTCCTTCTTTTTATGTCGTGGAAAATATTTCTTCTTATGGAATAATGTTTAAAATCAAAAGGCTTGTGGTTATTAGATTATTATTTCCCTTTATATTCTAAAGATCTTTAGGTGTGTAATAAAGTGGACAGTGTGCTATTGTTTATTTGTTATATCTGTCTTTATATCTATCTATCTTTATGTATATCTTTATGTATATCTTTATATCTATCTTTATATCTATCTTTGTATCTATCTTTATATCTATCTTTATATCTATCTTTATATCTATCTTTATATCTATCTATCTTTATATCTATCTTTATATCTATCTTTATATCTATCTTTATATCTATCTTTGTATCTATCTTTATATCTATCTTTATATCTATCTTTATATCTATCTTTATATCTATCTATCTTTATATCTATCTTTATGCGTCGTCTGCTTGATGTACATCCAACCCTTCCTCGGAAGAATGAATGACACAACCCCAGCCCTTGATCACAGCTCCATGTCTTATTGTAAGAAACACAATAGCACTTTTCTGAGTTTCCTTTTGTCCCTACAAGGAGAGCAAACACAGATATTATTTTTGGCTGAACAATAGAAATCTTAAGTCATTCTCTGTCACTTTCATTGGTTACCAACTCCATCTCTCTTCCTCATTCTTTGGGGTAAGGAGGTATTTATCCATTGTAAGGCCGCCTACTCTCCATGCGCAGTGTAGTACGTGAGTGGACCGTTTCTACTTTAGGAGGAACTGCCAGCATTGTCAGCTGCTGTTTGTCTGGTGCTTGTGCGCATCTACAAATAGCCACCCAAGAACAATTACAACAGACGTGTTATGAAAAAAACACACACATCTTTTAGGATGTTGTCCAAAAGAAGCAACCATAAATGACGCAATCAACATACAATAGCAGTCCCATTACTAAAAAAGGTCTTTTTATAATGTCATGCATTTCTTCATGTAAAAGTTGCTGTTATTCTTTACTCTTTTATCCTTTATCTTTTGCACTGCTCATTTACACTCTTATCTGCTAGTACTTTATTTTATTTTAAGGGATACCACTACAAAAAAGATCCATTTATATTGAAAATAAGTCACTGACCTATCTACAGAGAGATAAAGAGTGACAGCAAAAGAAGAATTAGAAGAGAATGTTGGATATATTGACAAGAAAGCACTTTCTCGGTAGTAGTCCACTGTCTAATATGACGACAGAGACAGGAGAGACATCAGAAACAACGGCGTCTTCTCCTTCTACCCCACACCCACAAAGGAACACAAAGAAAACCCCTCACGGTCCGATAAGCGAGCTAAAATTGAGTTATGTCAATGAAGATCATGTAGCTGCTTTTGTCAAGGCATTAGCACACGATCCACTCCATTCTGAAAATGAACCAGAGCATATCTCTGCCTCTAGTGATCTTATGCTGATGCGACAAGTACCCCACAAAAGATCAAAGCGTCTGGCAAGAGAACAGGAAGCCATCACTCCCAAGGGTGTTTCTCAGTCTTTACTCCGATACCCATTTATTGTAAGTAGAGACAATGCAAGGGCAGGGATCTTTTAGTGTACATGTACTTTAGATGGACATGCCTATAGATAGAACAAGGATTGGAGAGGAGAGGAGGGTTATTTACTGTTGGATTGTTCATAGATCGGTATCGGCATTACAATCTTCATAGAGCTATTACTGTACATTGGGCTACGTCAAATTGTAAGATTGTGGGAGAACAGCTTTAGTTGGTAAGCACACAACAGGGAATAAGAAATAAAAAGTAAGAAGAAAAAGAAAAAACTAAACCTCAGCATGTGCTCTATAGGCGGGGCAAACGACGAGATTTACGCAATAGACTACGAAAGGCCACTACCTACAAAGAGTGGTGCAATGCTGCAAGTGCCATGGACAATTATATGGGAAAAGACCAGTGGAAAGCATCGGCACCTTACGGGTTTTACGACTATGTATTGATTCAGAAAGTGATTCAACATTTGAGAATGTACAGAGAAAGCAGTGATCCTGAAGATGCTGTGAATCTTAAAGATGTCCTGTATGCCTGTCTAAAACAGAACTTTGCTGGAATTGAGAATGCAAAGCTCTACAGCAATACTTATCTAGGAACAAAAGTATTGGTAGAAGAATACGTAGAAGAAGGTAAATTGAATTGTTTGTAGTCTGAGGAAAGAATCACCAACATAGGCATCGACCTTTTTTTATTTTTCCCCCTAGTCACTCGCTCCATCAACGCACTTGCCAAAAATACCTACCTATCCTTTGAAGAGAAACGTCTCGCCTTTAAGCTCTACAGCCGCAACTATGGAAAGACAGCCTTTTGTTTATCAGGAGGAGCTGGTTTTGGCTATTATCATTTTGGTGTCATTCGTGCCTTGTTGGACAGAAATCTTCTACCTCCTATCATCACGGGTACTTCTGCAGGATCCTTATTGGGTGCTATTGTATGCACAAGAACAGACGAGGAGCTGCGTGAAATATTAACACCTGCTTTGGCAGAAAAGATCAACATTGTCAGTGGAGGGTTCCTTGAGCATATCTCCCATTACATGCGCACAGGTGCTCTCTATGACTCAGAGAGCTGGTGTCGCGAAGCAATGTGGTATACACGAGGATCTACTACATTTAAGGAAGCCTATGAGAGAACAGGAAGAATTTACAATGTGTCTGTAGTACCATCAGATGCCCATTCACCACCCAAGCTTCTGAATTACATTACCGCACCCGATTGTGTCATTTGGAGTGCTGTTTTGGCCTCTGCTGCTATTCCCGGGGTAAGAAAACCCTTCTATTGAATGGCATGGGTGGCATTGGACTGTAGATGAACTTGTCTTTATCTTTGCATGGCATTGACTCTTCTTGTCATCACAGATCCTTAATCCTGTGGTGCTTATGCAAAAGGCAAAGAATGGCCAGCTTATACCTTATAACTATGGACACAGGTTCAAAGACGGCAGTCTACGCACAGACATTCCTACACAGACACTCTACAACTATTTCAATGTCAATTACACAGTCGTGAGTCAGGTCAATCCACACATTCACTTGTTCTTTTACGCACCTCAAGGAAGTCCAGGAAGACCCGTCACTCATTTGAATGGCAAGGGATGGCAAGTTTTGTCTCTTTATTTTAGGAATAGTACAGCCTACTCATTCCTCTGCTATTGATTAGGCGTGGTGGATTCATTGCTTCTACAGCTGAACAACTATTGAAACTTGATTTGTCCAAGTGGTTAAAAGTACTAAGAGATCTTGATCTGCTTCCTAAGCTTCTCAATCAAGATTGGAGTTCTATTTGGTTGCAGAAGTTTGATGGCAATGTCACTATTCTTGTAAGCCTCTACTTCCATCCACGTCGAATGCAACTCACTCATCCCTATCTTTTTTTTTAAAAAAAAATGGAAAATAGCCTAAATCAAAGCTATCTGACTGGCTTTACATTCTATCGGATCCCAATGAAGAGCGTCTAAAGATACTGTCTCTTGCTGGAAAGTTAAGGACATGGCCCAAAGTAGCCATGATCTCTAACCGATTGCGCATTGAGTCTGCCATTGAATTAAATCGTAAATCACTAAAAAATGCCTACAAAGCCATGCGCCGTCGACCAGAACCTACTGACACTCTCACAGAGCACCTCAAGCCATTAGAGATCCGTCAGACGATAGATTCAATGACCACCAGTGATGATGCTTCTGGTAGTGAAGATGAACAAAGATTCCTAAAGAGCCGTCGTACCAGTATTGCTTCTAACAGAGGCAAGCATGAAACAGAAGAAGGAGCCATCAAAGAAGAAGAGAGCAGAAGAAGAAGATTCTTGGCTCAATTCTCAGACAGACGCGAGGTGTTGGATGGCCATGAAATAGTGGCAGAAGCCCAAGCATCTCCCATGGATGAAGAAGTCACCTTATTCTAACCACGCAGAGGAAATAATAAGGAAGGAAAATAGACTTGTTTGAGCTTATAACAACTTTTTATTTATCTTTTCTCTCTCTCTCTTCTTGTTATACATACTTTCTACGCACATATCACTTTCATTTCTTCTCAATGCATAAAACTATCCCTTCTCAACTACTGATTAGCCACTCCTCTTAAAAACGTGACTACATAAAATAAAAATTTATTTTACCTATAAAGTCCACACTCACCACCGCCTTTTGTTTACATTTACATTCTCCTTTACTGACAGAACACTCTATTTCTCCATGCCAGGTTATTTATTCTAAAGGGTAAGCCACTTTCTATTTTCTATCTTATTTTATTTTTGCCTGTGCAAAAGAAAATAAACTATGCAAAAAGACAAATGATGTTTCCTCAAAATATTGCTTTTTGTTGAATTTCTTCAAATGATCCTAAATGATTCCAATGACACCCTGATGTCTTTTTGCATATTTAAACAATTATGATTTTGATTATTCTTACTCATTGATGATTGATTTATAGAATGGGTGTCTCTTTGTCATTAGAGTAATAGCTTTTAAATATACAAAATGCTTCATCTCAACTGAAAATACATTAATAAAAACAGTAAAACATTAAATATCAATTTTGTTTATTTTTTCTTTGTAAACTATGGCAAGACGTAGTTGAGTGGCTTATTCTGAACGGCTGTTTTGGAAAAATAACAAGAATACATATTGTATTTGGAATCCAATACTCCATTTTCATCCATGATAATTCACCCTCCCCATTCCAAGTAGAAAGCACCAAACAATAGACAAGAATAAAGAAAAGAATGCTTTCTCTTCTGATGAAGATGTAGACTGCCTTTCTTGTTCATTGCAACAGTAAAGGCGGGGGGCAAGAGAGAGGATCTTATTTGTAGGATGTCTTCTATAGCTTACTTGTTTTTCCATCCCCATACTTCCAATAAAGAAGGAATTAGACCCTACATAAATATCAGCTGCTTACCCTAGATACATCCTATGGTATATGTTCTGGTCATCCAAGTCCTATGCATCTACAAGGAAGCACTTTTAGTCTACAGCTGCACACAGGCAGTTCTCTTTAACCACTTGACTTTCATCTTCACTGTATCTGTTGGAATTTTATTCTTATGAGTGAGTCATGTGATTTGATAGGTTTTCCCATATACTTTTATATCACAGACTGTTGAGCGAGCTTTAGATTCTAGTGGTGATATATTCTGTAAAGAAAAAAAAGAAAAAAAAGACTTTTATCTAGATCATTGAAGGACCCCAAGTTCTTATTTTGAAGAAAGAAAATATACGAATTTAGTCTCCCTACGAAAAGAGCAACTCTAAATATTGAAACACGCCCATACACATGTGAATCAATGCATGTAGAGCTGACGTGGGATATGCAGTAAAAGATCAAGTAGGATGAACTCCCCAAGTCCGCTTAGGACTCTTTTATGATAGACAGTAAGATGTGGCAGTAGGTGGTGGGTGGATGTGCTTTGTGGGGTCGATGGAGTAACAACCTAGATTGTTTGTAATATGACAAGAATCATGACTCTGTGTATTGACTTGATTTTTTATATCTGTATAGGATGAATAATACTATGGCAACGGCTGATGCAAAGGATAAAGGTCATACTGGGGATAATAAACATGTGAAAGACACAATACAAACTATATTTCATTTGACCCAGTTTTAATACAAGAAATAGAGTTGAGTTGATGCATGGGGCAAGGAAAGAGATCATTTGAGATCAGACATCATCCGTCAGTATTAAAAGAGAAGAATGCAGTGTTGTTTACATAGAGAAGAGTCGAGATGAGATGTATCACTACTGCCTAGAACTTATTCTGATAGTAGAGTAGTTACTTTTCAAAAGCTAAGATTGATTAGTGTTGCTTTATTAATAGATAAATGAATAGCATATTAAAAGTCTTTTTTTTCTATTTCTATTACAAACACCTTTACAAATCAGAATCTTGATTTAATAAGTAACAGGGTCAATCATAACAAGGGCCTTATTATTGACTATAATAAACTTCACTTATCTATAATAGATCACCTAAATACTATATTATGACAAAGCAATGTGCTAGATTTAGAAGAAATATAATTTTAACGATTAAAAATGCTAACAATAACCTGATCCCATGATCACTGAGTATTATATTATCTCTCCAAATCAAACTACAGTGGGGATCTCAATCTTTTTTCACATGGCTTGTGCACTCAACAATCGTTTTCATCGAATAAACATAATGAACGTATTTATCATTCTAATCTTCAGTCATCTTTATCAATGAATCCTATATTTTTGTACATTAGGATAAAAAGATCCGTTGAAAGAATCAGCCAACCTCGAATTTTAGGCTGTTTTTCTTTTCTTTAGTTGGAAGCTATTCACAAAAGTGAGTCTACAAAGTACACAATAGATGATGAAATCAACAATGTCTATTGGTTGTTGTTATTATAGAGTGAAATAATTAGGAAATCTCTCCGGCAATTGAAATTCGCCATCATCTTTTGACAAATCCCTTTCTTTGCCTTTGTTTTCTATTCTTTTATTTAGGAGATTGTATGTATGTCCCTTGTCCTGCCGGCTTGTCTTTGCCCTTTAGATACATGAAAAGACGATGACTAGGAGGATAAGTCTATCCTTCGATGCATCAAAGGCTCTCATTGTCTCTTTTGTCTGGTGCACTCTATTAATAACTTGATTCAAAATAAATCAATAAAAATACCCCCAACCTTATTTGCTTCTGGGTTTTTCTTTGAGAAAATAAGTAATAACCTGAATAGAATAGTTTCATCATCAAAAAAGAAAAAAGAAAAATATTTCAACGGGATTCGTGTTACATTTTAATACTATTTCAAGATCCGTTGATTCACGAAAATGCTTTCAACGCATGGAGTGAATGAGATTTCATCCATTCACTTTTATAATTCCTCGGATGTCTATAGGGCGGTGAGTCTCTTTTTTCTTTCTTTCTTATGAACACCAAAAACTATCCGAAAAATGGTATATTAAACTCTTTTTGAATAAGCTGAGAAGAATCGACACAATCAACTAGAATGATTATTACACACCAGGAGATTTTTGGGATATATAAGGAAATATTCTGAGGATAAAATCAAAATCTTCTTATGATTGGCTAATGTGTTTGAAAATGCCTTTTTGTTGTCCAGAGGGTCGATTTCAAACTCTGCCTGCCTATCAGAACAAAGATAATTGACTTTGCAATTATAAAGTAGAAAATTGGCTGTAAAGACAAAAAATAGAACAAGAATCTTCTTAATTTTATAACTCAGTCACTGATATTCCTCTCTTAACATAATATGTTACCCTTAAACCCACAGTATTTGCAGCATAACAATGTTTAAAAATATTTATTGTGGGACTCACACGGAATTAACTCCAGTGGTCATTGTCCAAAAGAGAGAGCCAAACTTACTTACATTGAGCACAGTGCATTCATTCATTGACTGAATGTCAACTGCCTCTATAACTACTACACCATCATAGCTCACCTCAACAGTGGTGCTCAAGGGCAAGACAACATTGTTTCCAATGTTATCTTTAAGGCCAATGGCAAAAAAAGAGGAAAGGTTGTAGGTTTCTTTGGCAAAAGCCAGATGTTGTGAGTGAGTGAGTGAGTTTTGGTCAGAGGCTAGTTTGAAGTTGTATGGAAGAATTGTGGCAATATTCTTCTCAATGGCAACAATCTTACCAAAGACAGGCAAGACAGCAGAAGACAACAAAAACAAACCAGCAAGACCAACAACAATACTTTTGGAGCTGCTGTTATTATCAGCAGGCTCATGGGAGAGAACAAGAGAACGGAACTGTTGGAACAGCTTAACCTTGGCACCAGCAGTGAGAAGACCACCATAGCCTGGTACCTGCCAGTACCCACCTTGGAAGATGTGTACCGACATGTACTTTTTCCCAAAGGAAACGGCAGCATCTTGAGAGGGCGAGCGTCTGTTAGTGAAGATTATCCTTTCACGGATAAACTTGTTGAATTGCTCGCCTCTTTCTGTTTCATAATGAATGGGCAAGGCAAAGCGAGTAATGTCTTCACAAAGATGACCAAGCAAATACAACTTGAGAGTGCTGCCAATGCATCGTAGTTGGCAATTGATCTCTTCAAATCTGTGACAATGGACTCCACATTGTTCAAATAAACATCTAAGGATGTTTCAATTCTTTGCATGTATAACAGGGATACAAGAGAACCGAGCTTAACAAAACAATCAAAAATGATTGCCTTTGAAGTATTGTTGCTGATGAGTCGTTTTTGAATTAATTGATTCAAAATGGTGGGCATCTGCTGAACAATGATCTTAAAATCTCTTCCGAGATATGAGCCACAGAGGCGAAAAGTTGTGCGGTGCTTTCTTGTGAAAGCCTTTGAGTTGTAGTTGAAGAAGCTTTCTTCCAAGTGCTTGACTTCTTTTTCTGTGTAAAATGGCACCATACCAATCACAAGGTGTTTGGCAACACCAAGGAGGATAGTATGCAAGATTTCTACTGGGCAATCCTTGGAGGGATCCCACGACTGGAGAGACAAGAGGGCTTCACCACCAGTTAGCTTATAGCCAGTGCTGGGGTTACTTCTGGGGCTGGCATTGTTGGGGTTGTTGTTGTACTGTTGGCACATCTCCACCAACTCTTCTCTTCTTCTGGCAGGGGCACCCTCCACTACTGCACTTCCACTTCCCTTCCTCCAGAAACATTTTCTACATGGTAGATTGGCACTTGCACCGAGACTACATGCCACAGCCGCATGCATAGGATTGTCTGTCATGATGAGGTGAAGTACACCAACAACAAGGACAGATTCTCCAAACTCCACATCGAACATCTCGACGCCTCTCTCCAACATCTCCAGGTCCTTTACCAGCTCCGGAAGCATCTCTATTGCCGACAACTTGTTGCTGGTGCAAAGAAAGAACATATTCTCAACCCTGTTTTGTTCTTTGAATGCCATTGCGGCAGGAGACATCACCTAACTCTCAAACTTATTCCACTTCTTGGTGGTGTTTCCACTTGTGTCATCCGAGAACAAGTTCAGAGGCACAATTTTCACTGGCATGAACTGTCTTCTGGAGCTAGTAGTGACTCTTTTGAGAGGGTGGTGGTTGGTGGAGTTAATGTGGGTAGTGGAAGAAATCTTAATGTCTCTAACAATGTCAAGAATGACAACGCTGCCAACAGAGAAACCAGGTGTTGCTTCATAAGCCTCAGCCATCAGTCTACCATGTTGCATGAAGAAAGAGGCGGGCTTGTATGTTGTTGTTGTTGTTGTTGTTGTTGTTGTTTCACCGAGAGAGGCATGCACAATGTCTCCAACCCAGAGATCAACAGAAGTACTGTTGATGGTAACAGTGACCATGGGGTGCTGAAACAGCGGGTGAGTTCTCCACTTCTCTCCCTGAGTTACAGAAACTTGTTGATTTGGAGTTCTGTCTGGCAGGGCAGAGAGCATCTTTGTCTTGAGGGGGTTGGCGGTGAGGAGCCTCAAATGCTTGGAGGGTTTGTTCATAGAGAACTGGTGGATGGTGGTGGTGGGGGGCAAGCCTTTGCAGGTTTCAACCACTGTAACATTATGGGTGGTGGTGGGGAACTTGGGGACATGGCTTCTCACCCTCTTCTCGAGGTTAAGAACCCTGTTTAAAGCAGGGACTTTCTCCTGAGGATTGGCAAGACAAGCCTCTCTCACATCTTTGCACAAGGTGATGATCTCCCCTGCAAATCTTCTTGAGATACGTTCCTCATTTTCAGTAAAGAAACAATGTATGATCATCTCCAGCTTTGTCGAGAATGGGAAGATATCATCTACAGAGGCAGCCTCCTCAAAGGTGTTGTTGCTGCTGTCAAAATCATTTTCCCTGGTAACCCAAAGAGGTTCTTCTTCAAGAACTTTCTCATCTTCAACAACAAACTCCTGGTCATCATCACCTTCCTCTTCTACACGGAAGACTATGGTGATGGCGGGGAGAGGTCTGTGAACAATAGCAATAAAGCATGATGAGCTTGGTTCTTATTATTCTATGCCTCTATTTCTATGATAAATACCTATAAGAAGATTCGGCCATGGAACTATTCATGGTAGAGAATGAGCAACATGACTCTTTGAGATTATCCTTACATGTTGTGAATAGAAGAGTGTGATTTCAGATTTCCCTTGGTCTTAAATGTTTTTTGGCAGACAGTGCAGGTGGGAATTTCATTCTTCTTGAATCTGATGGTAGTGAAAGACATGTTAAGAAAGATTTCGAAATAAAAATTGGAAAGAGAGTGAGCTGTTTGACTTATGAGTTTTGACTTAATAAATTATTGGAAAGTGGAGGCTAAAGTGATACGTCACCAAAATCAAAATATTTTCTTATTCTTTTGTCTGTTATTCTTTTGTTGTTTTTCACACTGCCCATAATATTTGATACTTAATTACTCGTCAAGATGAGCATAAATAAGCAAGGTAATGTGTGGTTATTAACAAAGAAAAACAATAGAAGGAGGTGATAGACATTACCAAAAGCTATTTTTGAGATAAAAGGTAAGCAGTGTCATCATCTGGGTCTGAGCTCATTGCAATATACAAGACATAGTACTGACTCTTCTAATAGATAAAACATGGCTTATTATTCTCAAGACAAGTATTAACTAAAAGGTAAGCATGCTATCTCTCTTGATTGAACTATCACTAATATACTCTTCTGTTATTAGATAAGTTAAGACTCTTCTCAAGTCAGTCCAAGGTGGTCTTCTTCCTTCTATACGGTCTAGGCTGTCTAGGGTATACTCCTGAGCATAGTTATCTATCTTCCAATATTAAAGCATAAGGCTTCTAGGGTATAGATTCTATTGCTATGAAAGAATATACCTAGAACAGCAGTAGCTATAGTAATAGTATATTATCAGCTATATTATTATTAGCTACAGTATTATTAGCTATATTATTATAATAAACAATTTTATTCATAAACAATATTTTATTGATAATATAATTTGATATTGAGGCATTCCATAAAAGGTAAGAAAATTTTGGATACTTGCAAACCTTTGATTTCAAGTACAGTTCCATAAAAGGCAGGAAGTTTTCAGTTTTAAAAGGCGAAGATATCATTGCTTAAAGGCCAGAAAAATCTCCTGGTGTGTACTTAAAAATGTGAAAATGTGAAAATGTGAAAATATGAAAATAAAAAACTCAGGTTTAAATCAGACTCATGTTCAGATATTCCACTATAACCCAAGCAGACACTTATTTCTATGCTCCAAGGTGTAGTGTTCAGCAATGAAGCCATGACCAGATGCTCTTTGTTTTATCGAGTCAAAGATAAAGTGCCATGCACATCATAAACTGCTGCTATGAAAGAGTTGAATGAGAACTTGATACCAAAGGGATGAATGGAGTTGCTATAGATAGCACTTACTCCATCCTAAATCATCGAGACTCTAATAAGATGGCCTCACTCAACCTGTTGTTTTCGTTGGGGCTGTGAAAGGAAAATCGGGATGGAGAAAAGAAACACTAGAGATGAATATTCTCAGAAAGATATAACTATTGCCTTTAGGTCAGAAGATTTATTTATCAGGTAATAGTAAGTTAGGTTCCTTGGAGAGCTATAGTTAGTTTTAAAGAAAATATATGTTTATTCTATCATAAATGCCTCTATTTCTGATAGAGATGGAGATAGAGATGGAGATAGAGATGGAGATGGAGATAGAGAATGAAAGAATGAAATGTTTGGATTGTATTGGACCATAGCATCCCAAAAAGAAAGAAAAGAAATAGATGAACATTGACACTATACTACAGAGTCAAACAAGCCAGTCTCTTGCTTTACTTTTTGTTTTTTTAGTCAAGATATTGATGGGCATGTCATAATAATAAAACAATTTTATCTACTCATCTAAAACACCTCAGATTTAAGTAATTTAGTAGCTGTAATAGGATAGTAAGAAGCCGTTTCAATAATAAAAGTAGTATGGACTTTGATGTGTTGAGTTCAACCCCAGAACTCCATGTTTCTTGACGATGGAATCTTGTAAGATTTTCTGGTTCATCTTTCCAAGTCTTGTCACAGATTAGAAATATCAGTAAAACAATGTCCTATAGCATAATGAGAGAGTAGCAGAGGAGTTTAAGAAAACATACGGTATTAAGATCATTATTCATTGGTCTGAGTAAAGATCTGGCACATCCCCAATAAGCTATATTTGCCTATCTTTAGAAGGTACAATTCATCTTGATTGTTTAAGATATTTGAGAAATGCAATAATGCTGGAAATTAACATACTATCTAAATAATAGACCGATATTCATGCGACCGTGATGGGCCGCCAATATCAAACTTTCATTAAAACATAAAAACGTTTCACTAAATACGGAGATTGCTAAATTGGACCTCATTAAGAGTATTAATTTAAGTTTTTCACTAGAAGAATCAAATAGAGTAGTAATGCTGGTGATGTTTGGCAAATTCCGAGGATGAGATGAAATTCTATAGAAATAGCATAAACGCACCTTTTTTCTTTTCATTGTCTTGTGATGGTTCTTCAAGACTAACCTTGTGTGTGTATTTGTGTGGAGGGTATGCTTCAAGTCTTTTGTCTACTCTGTACTCTTGAAGCAAAAGAGAAAATCCCATGTGTAAACCCCCATGTTTAAACCCCCATGTTTTAAACACCCATGTTTTCTTGTAGTGTCTTGATAGTGTCCAACTCTTGGTATAACGTTTTTCTTTTTCTATTGAGTCATCTTTTATTAGTCTATTCGCAAACCTGCTCCTCACTTAGTTTCAATTTGATTTTGATTTTATATTTTATATTATATTTTATATTATATTATAATTTCTCATTAATATGATTTATAATTAATATTTCTATTCTCTCTCTTCATTATAGCCTTTAAGTGTCCGATGAGGTTTTTAGCTGTCAATCCCACTTTTTTCTCACTTTTATAAGGCGTACACGGGGTCCAAATTAGAGTTTAACGTTACGCCTAAAAGTTAAAAATATTATAAACAGACATAACAAGTATTAGAGTTTATCTTAATTATAAAGTATTCTTTACAGGTGATTATTCTAATCATCTAGTCTATCTATACTTTCTTTGAAAATGGTACAAGAATAGAAAGAGGGTTCTCTCAGGAAATAAGAATGCAATCGTAAGAAATGTAGAGAGAGTCTATGTTAGATGGATGTGTAGACTGCGGGTGGAAGATAAAGTGCATTCCACTGCCATGTGTCCTACAAGAATAGGACACGACAAGCAATCTATCCACATGAATCAACCTATACAAGGAAAATACCTATATCTTCCTTTCTATCGTCTGCCATACTCATCTTACCACATACAGTAGAATGCTTGATCTACTCTGTAATATGAGTAGAGAGTGGATGTGGACTTTAAAGTTTATAGTGGCTTAATAATAGGTTGATTGATTGATTTATTCTTTATTCATCCATTAGTAAACCAATCTACTGCTCTATTGAAAGAGATTAATTGATTTTAATGTTTGAATATTGATGTGAGATGGTACTTCATTTATGGAAACAGTGTTTAGTATTCGTCTCATTAGAGAATCTATTTATTTTATTTATGTATTTATGTATTTATGTATTTATGTATTTATGTATTTATGTATTTATGTATTTATGTATTTATGTATTTATGTATTTATTTATGTATTTATGTATTTATTGCTGATAAATGACATAATAGAAGCAAGCCAGCCTATGTAGGTCAATGCCATGATGAAGACCAAGACAAGAGAAATGGCAAGAGAAATGAAAAAGGAAAAAAGGAAAAAAGGAAAAAGAGAGATTTCATGTTGCACACCCTATCCATAAAGCCTTTTTTCTCTTTTTCTCTTTTTCTCTCTTTTTGTTTTGTTTTGTCTTTATCTCTATATTAGCTCTCAGATGTTATGGCTTCCTACTTGGAAGAAAAAAAAGATATTTTCTCATCAACTCAAAATGAAAAGTAGTACATACTAAATCATTACACACCGATCAGTGAACTATGTTAATTTAAGACCTCAGAGTATTCTGTTTATGGCAAGAGTTATATTAGAGTAAGCATTTTCCACAGCAAGATAGGCATTGTGGCCAGATGTGCTGTCACAGTTTCCTTTCTCTATAAGTGTGATTCAAGTGTTTGAGAATTAAAGTTGATATTTGAATTGAATACAAGTGTAGATGACTTTAGATTATTTTTTGTGAACAATCCTAGGTAACTCGAATAAATTCTGTAAAAAATAAAAAATTCTTTCCTACAAACAAACAAACAAACAATGATGTGTCAACACAAATGAACAAGAAAATGGTCAAGTCTTGGAGAACAAAGCAAATTCAATAGTACTACTCTACACACTAATTTACATGAGTAGACTGTGTTTGTAAAAATAAATAAATAAAAGAAAGCATCTTATCTTTTGACTCTATTGATGGATAAATTGATTAGATGTTTGCCATTTTCAAGACAAGGAGTGTCTTTATGAGATGATTTCTGCTGACAGATAGGTTGAATAAGTTGAATAGGTTGAATAGGTTGAATAGGCCAATAGTTTCAATAGTTTCAATAGGCCAATAGGTTGAATAGGCCAATAGGCCAATAGCTAAATAGTTCTACATTTCATATTAATAGATCATTGAAACATGAATAAAAATAGTGTATTGCATGAGTCATGTTTTTAGAAATCATTGACTTGGATTCAATGAAATCTCTTTTTCTTACAATGCACCAGAATAATATTCCAAACATACTCCAACAACTCTGATGGGACTCGAACCCACATCCCTTTAGATTCAAAGTCTAATGCACCAGAATAACTTGCTCATTCAAAGGACTCTCCCATGCCTGGGGTGGCTGCTTTCTTTTCTCTTTTTCCCTCTTTTGGTGTGAATCAGCGTTAGATTGATTTTTATCTATATTGATCGCCGAGCTAGCTGCAACGGAGCCATTGATTTTATGCCTGATAGTATAGGCAATGAATGGACTGCAGCTCTACTCGCATCCCAACATGTAGTAAATTTCTTTATTTCTTACTCCTCCAACAAATCTTCTTCCTGTCATCCTTTGTCTGTTTCCTTTAGGTAGCACCAAAGCCTTTATTTTCTAATACTTTTTATTGATTCCAATCATTTCATAAAGCCTATTTGCTCATGGATGGGACCCATTTCTTCCTTTTATGGAACTGTTAACAGAATGAGTTTCTATTGAATGGAGCTGATAGCTTCCATACTTTGCTAGTACAAGATAATAAATTATACTTTTCTATAATAATCTGTCCAATCATAGCCTATAGGTTACACTTATTTAGACACATTTACCATAAAAGGAAACACCACTATTCAATGATCATGATGAGAATAATAAAATAAAAATGTTATTATTATTATTGTTATTATTATTATTAAATAAATAAAAGGAATCAACACAACGGAGGATGGAATGAAAGGATGCAATAATGCAATGACTATTTTTTATATTTACAAATGAGCAATGGGAGGGAAGGAAGACTTGGAAGGAGAGGATTTGTTTTGTTTCTTGTTTCTTGTTTCTTTCTCTTTAAAAGCAGACTGGCACATCTTCAGCAATAGGAGATGCCAAACGCCACCATTCTTCAGACCGTGACTGTTCAGAGTCGACTCTTGCTCTTGCTTTTCTCTTCCATGAAAAGGACAATGAGGCAAGGCGGGAGGGAGTGTGGGGCACTTCCATGACAGGTGCCATGATTTTTTGTTCGAATTCTCTCAATTGGTATAATAGACTGAGGTTGGGGCTGATAGCGGGTGCACGTGCCTTGACATACTCGTAGGCTTCTTGTAATGGTAGACGGAGGGTTTTCATGACGTAGGCAATGATGACGGTTGCTGAGCGGGCCACACCACATTGACAGTGAACAAGAATGGCCTGGCCTGCATCACGAGCACGGCGAATGGTCTCAAGAGCCACCTCCAGCTCAGTGGCAAGATTGGTCTGATGATGCTGCCAAGATAGCTTCTTATATCCCATGACAAAGGGTGGCTCATTCTCTTCCATGGAGGAATCAGTAGAGACAGTGCTGATGGTGGATGCCACGGAAAGAGAAGGAGAGGGGGCGAGTGACTTGTCAAATACGTCGTCCAATGATTGAAATAGGTGTTCGTGAGGGTTGTGCACTTCAGCTGCCACATTAAGCACACATTGTATTTGGCATTGACGGAGTTGTTCAAGGTCAATGGCATTTGATTCAGATCCCAGGTACAGATAAGGCATGATACGGACAGGACCTGTGCGATATGGGTTGGCGGCTGGTGTCTCTGGCTGTACAAGACTAGGTGTAGCAAGATCGGCAGAGATGACCGTCTTTTTGTCAAGGCAGAGTGACAGGTTTTTATTTGCTCTTCTCCGACTCGCCAAGCCAGAAGGAGCACTTGTAGAAGGAAGAGCAAGTGAAAGTCTCTTTTTCGGTAATAATGTGCTATTCATTGTAAAGATGAGAAAGATGAGAAAGATAGAAAGCGAAAGAAAGAGAGAATAATTTCGAAAAGGAGGAGGGAAATGTCCTTGCTTATATTGGCAAATAATGTATGGCCACTCTTTTTGGAAGGGCTATTGTTATTCTCTTTTACTACAGAACAGCCAATTTTGGTGAAACAAACACTATTAATTGGTGGCCCAATCATCAAGATAAATAAATTGACTTTATTGTTCTGTACTACTTGTTACTATTCTTTACTTTGTCCTCCGACCAAATTGGCAAAAAAGGTGAGTTTGAATGTAAATAATTTTACTATTGCTCAGTGTCTCTCAAGTGGGACTGCTTTCCTGGAAGGAGTGTCTAAAGAGTCAACCATGGGTGGACGAGGATCTGGGCGACGGTACTTTGCTGCCAGTACAGGCTGATTGGCTAGATATTCATCTAATGTTTCTGTCTTGACATTCTCATCAAGGGAAGTCTCTGATAAATGTCTTCCTTTTCCACTGCCAGGATCTCTTGGGTCTGGTACTTCAGTCATTCTATGTACACAGCATGGATACAGGGCATAGATACAAGGCATAGATACAAAGAGATGAGTCCATTGCCACAATGACGCCTAGCCTAGCCTACTTACACATCCATTTCTGAGCCAACCAGATCTCCCCAACCTTGTTTTATTTTCTTCTCAGTAACACTAAAGGTAAGTGACGTTCAATGCAGACATTGTTTCCTTACCCATAGCCAATGTTACTGTGATGGTCATGCGTACGTCCACGCACTTGTTGCGCTGACAGGTTCTCTTTGACATCAATGGCTGACGATCCATTGCCAGAAGCATTGTCATTCATCTCTGCCCCACGGTCACGACCACGGCGTGCATCGGGGGGAGAGACTATGAAAAATGAGAAAAAGGGATCTCTTCTTTAGGCTGATGTAGGACCTACCTGCAGTCCGTGTTTGAGTGGCCTTTTTCTCATTTCTTGTTCTTGGCTCCACCACCTCTTGTTCCAATGGCTTGTAGTTCCCAAGTTTATCAAACTCGGAAGGGAACTCTTGTCGGCTAGTGTCCATCATGTCAAAGCGATTTTGGCGTTCGTGCAAGGACATTGTGCTATTGTTATTGATTTGATGTCACCTTGTGCTAAAGATTCGAAAAGGGGCAGTGCAGCCCATTCTCTTTTATAACTTCTTATTTATGCTGATAGTCTAGCTGTGCGTCATCTACTTCCCACTTCTCCAATGACAAAGAAGCTATTTCTTCTGAGTGGAAGCTGTGGATGTCACAATGACGCCACAAGAATACCAAAATGCAGCCATGACTCCATTTCATAGAAGCTTTTTCTCTTTTTTTCCAATTCTATTGAACAACAAATAGAAAGGCCCTCCAACGTATCAATGCACTGATTAAATTCCTCTACTGTAAAAATGCCTCCATCATAAATATGCATATTTGTTGATTTTGCATTTCTATTCATGCGTCCAGGGCTATGAAGGATGATTAAATTCCAGAATCCAATCAGACACTGCTTCGTAACATACTCCAACTTCCGTCAAAGCCTCCAACGAAAGATTGAATCATTTCACTTTTTATTTATTAGTAATGATTTGCATGGCAAGAAATGAACTGGCATAGAACTTAGACTTGGTCTGTATTTTATTGTCTCTTTGTAAAAAGAATTTAAAATAGGTCAAGTCAGTCTTATTCTAGATCTTTTTCACAAACTTGACTAGTGCACTTGTTGCTGGTAGTTTATAATTTGTGGTCTTTCCTCTTATGTTCTATTACTGTCTTCCATAGCAGCCTATAGAACAATGGAGGCTAGAAGTTAGAGGCTAGAGGCTACAGACTACAGACTACAGACTACAGACTACAGAATCATTAACATAGAATAATGAAATAGCTTCTATAGCTAGCCAAAGACAAACATACAAACAAACATACAAGCAAATGAATAAAACTACACACCCAACAGACGCTAATAAAGCTGTGGCCTGGATTTAAAATATTATGAAAGCTTTAACAAAAAGAATCAGCAAAGGAGTTCTAATAATAACATAGTCTTTTCCATCTTAGTAGCTATTTCATAGGGTCTGTTCAGAGAGCAGACTCCACACCCCTACAAAAAAGAAAGAGAGAACTCTGTGACTCCCCTTTTTTTTTTTTGAAAATAAAATAAAATATAAAATGATCCGAATTGACACTAGTAGCGACACCTTAAAATGGGGCAAATGTCTTCATCACCCATAGGAAGAGACATCCTTGAGTCGACCTCTCTCTTTTTTTTGCAATTAGAAAAGAACTACTTTTGTTTTTCTCTTCTTTTTTAGTAACGGATAAAGAAATAAGTAAATGTCAGAAAAGTAAAATGGTTAAAGGCAGTTTTATACACCGAATTTGAAACAGTCGTAGAGTTGCACTGTTCTTTTTTTCCTTTTCCCTTTTTTCTCTTTTATAAAGTAGATATTGCAAATGAACTACTGACAGGACATTTTTAATAAAATTCATCGTCATCGTCATCGTCATCGTCATCGTCATCGTCATCGTCATCATCATCGTCATCATCATCCAAACTCCCTCTCTCTCTTCTTTTTCTTTCTATAGATACAAGGCAACACAATAGGAAAAGGAGTCCACCCTCTTCATCATGTGATCATTCTATGAAGATGGCGTCGTTTGTCTATCTTACAAACGACACATTTGAAGATTCTTACTTTCAATGACAGGGTTTTAAAAAGTGGGGTTTCTATTGCAATGGGCTCTACAACCCTAAAGAAAGGGGAGATATTACTTTTCTTTGTTAAGAATAGAAAGTTCCTTATTACAACATAAATCAATGCACATGAATGACTGGCATACCATGTGAAAGCAGCTTAGTAGAGTGTGTGCTATAGCTGCATTCCTTTACCAGCCTGGTAATAGTAGCTTTTGCCCGACACCCAATGGCGAGATATCTATGCTCATTGTCTAGAGTAAGAGCCCTTACTGCACTCAATGTACTTTCTATTAGCCCTCCCCCCAAGTGTTCGATGGGTGCAATTGAGTAGACTCCATGTCATTCTAGTACCCACAGTAAAGAAGAGCTGATAATAAATAAAAAGATAGATGTGTCAAGGACATTTCTTTTTATTAATTTTTTAAAGACATTTCAACTGAATAAGAAAAATGGTGACACGTTAAGACGCTGCACCCTGAAAGAGAGTGCTATGGCAACTTGACAAAATACTTGCAATGACAGACTTACAATGAAAGATTGTTTACTAAAGTCACCATGGAATATTCATGCTTATTTTAATGACAGTACAACTGTCTGATAAGGTACAGACTCCAACCTTTTGTTTTAGACGTGAAGCCTCCTATCCCTTATGACTGCACAAACAAAAGGATGTTACATACTATAATAAGACAAAGCATTACTTATGATCATCAAAGAATTTAGACACACCCTAGCCTATTCTATAGAAACTCATTCTAGCAGGCTCATGTCTGTCTCTGTAAAGTAGGGTGTGTAATAAAGTATAGCCTCGTCACTTGCATCATACTATGAACAGACTGCATCCTCTGAACTCTGTCTTGCTGCCATCATCGCTTTATGTGAATACTAGAGCAGTAGGTAGACACGAAAAGAAGAGAATGCCAACTATAGAAACGACTCCATCGCAATCACAAAAGGTAGACTGTAGTATTGAATGATTAGCTTTAAGAAGAGAATGAACTAAAAAAAGTCATCAAGGCTCACTGAAGTCTCCCTCCACCTGAGTCTTCCGAACCGTTTTATTTGTGTGTCTTGATAGTGTAGGACAAAACCCACCCCTTGTTACATCTGCCCTTAGTTTTTAGAGTCTGTTTCATCTGTTTTGGAAAAAGAAAAAAATGTCAATTATGCCACTATTGTAGATTCATCTCCCACACTAAGTGTGATAGCAAGGGGCATGTAGACACATCCAACACATTAAAAGAGAAGAGTGTGTTCTTTGTCCTCACTGCCATTCAACACACACATATATATATAAATAAAGAACAATGCACACTCCCAAAGTCAAAGAAGTATTTATTGACTATAGCCTATAGCCTACAGTGTATCTTCTAAAATCAGCCAAGTGGTGTTACTTGCTATTCAGAAGTCCATGGTGAAATAACATTGTTGAATGAGTTCAAGTACTACAAGCTCTTTTCTTGGTATGTCACTAAAATAAAAACATGATTTATTTTGGTCCTGTGATCAAAAGATGTGTTTTGAATGTTCATTGAAGGAGGAGGACACCTTGACTTGACTGTACTTTAACTACTGACAATGAAAAAAAAAAGAATGGACATTGATATAAATGAGCAGCCCTCTTTCGTAAGCTGCATTAGTTCATGAAAGGCAGATTGTATCAAAACTGAGACTACAAAAGTCTCATTTTTATTGTCCATCCTCGGGAAATTAGAAACAGTGATGGACTCTTTATTTAGATAGTCTGACACTTTTTTTTTTAAAAAAAAAAAGAAAAGAAAAGTTCTCAATCTCTATAGAAATAAGGAAAAGAGCGATTCACTACTCGAGTCATTAGAGTGTTAGCTATCGAGTTTATGCAATGGCACCTAGTTACGCTTTCATAAGCAAAAGAATAGAATAGGTGATTTATTTTTATCTTCAGACATAGTATTATACTAACGATATTACCTGCATAAATTGGTTACAGGGGACAGTAAGGAAATAAATATCAAATGAGACAGGTGACGGGGCATGTGAAGTGCAATTTGTCACTGCATTCATGTTACAGAATACTGTGTAAGAAATGTGCCGAGAAATGAATAAAGATTTGAACATCTCACCCTTAAATGATTTATGAACTGCAGTCATAAATGCATATGAAAATGTGTGATCTGTCACCATCACAGAGGCTCAATCCCACACAATCATTGGCTTTGGTACTTGTGTTGCACCATGCATCGTATTTAGTATTCACCCAAAGCCATCCTTTTCAATCACTTCAACCATCTCAATTCTAATCTTTGTGTTCATGATAACATCTTATAGATCAACCATCAGATCAACACCCATTCTTTCCATTCTAAACACTTCACCTAAAGCGTGTGTTTGTAAAAACGCAAAAGAAGGTGACGCTCAATGGTGACCCGGAGCCATGGATTACATTCATTGCAATTGAGGCTTTGGTGATGCTAGGGTCCTCCTTGTTAAAGGTTTCCTACTTTATGCCTCGTACTTGGCCGTCCCAAGAAGCCCAAGGATAGGTCCATGGTCAGTGCCTGAAGTTTGTCTATGTTTCATAAAGTAAAAAGGGAGAAAAAAACTTAATAATTCGGAACTTCCTTGGATGTCACCCGTTTTGATTTTATTAAAGAAGAGTTAGATCCTCCACAAAAATAACTCTATGAGTTTATCCTATCACCACCACCCCCTCCCCCCATTTTAAAATAATAATATAAAAATAAAATAACACTGTTCACATTAAATCTTATTCCTGTGTAATACGATTGAACCCTACCCTCTTGAAATCCAATATATACTATTCTATAATTACTATAACAGCCCTAATTCTTTTGTTTTTGTTTTTGTTTTTGTTTTGGGTTGGTGTGTAGACTTCAATGTGTAATGTAATGACCTAAAATGGGTAGTGATTCCAACTTTAGGATCTTCTTAATGATGATGATTCACTATTTTTATTCTGAAACTTTAGAAAGAAAAAATCAATGCTTAAGCATATAGAAATACACAGATAGATATAAGAGAAAAAGGTAAAAGTACAAATGGGTTGGCTTTTCATTTTATTCACAACATAAAGAATTAGGCATAGAGCCACAGCTCTATTTACTTATTAGTAGATGGAGCCAGCCAATGGTATGGTGTGTCCTATAGCATGTATGTAAGACGAGAGAGAGAGCGACAAAGATTTTCACTGTAGTGTATTGCATTTCTCTTTTCAATAATAATAAAAAGTCAATATGATCTATAGGACTGGAGTAGACACACTAAAATGGATCAATGATGAAGCTGTTTTGTATTATTATTATTTTAGATTCATTGAAATACTGCTTTGTCTGTTCTAATAATAACAACCAAAGAATAGATATTTCTGTTGATCAGCTACTATTTATCATACGTTAATAAGGTTATGCTATATGAAATGGAGGCGACTTTGTTCAGTGTTAGCCTATACTCTATAATAATAAAAAGGGCTTTCCAAATAAATTTAATGATTTATTTTTCTGTACATTAATATGGAGCAGTAGTGTTTTATTGTGCTTATCATGATATTTTGGTCATTGACTGAGCATGTATTCATAGTCTAACCTAACTGTCCTGTAGGAAGAAGAAGAAGTACGTAACTCATAGAATTGTATGACTGATTCATCTCACTCATTCTCTGTAATAGGCTGCCATTTATTGGTCATATCACAATGTCTCTACTTTCTGTCTGGTTTCTATTATTATTTGGACAGTTAAGATGATTTTTGCGCAAATAGCCATACTTATAACAGCCTGTATATCTATTTTGAAGATGGTTTACTAAAGAAAAGTCATTAAGTACATAATTAGGATAAACATACTTGTTAAAGAAAGTGTAAATACAGCCACACTCAATTGAATTGAATACTTGTGAAGATAAGTATCAGGACGAAACAGATAAGACATGTTCAATATTAAATAAAACACTTCACATTTGATCTATAAGCTCTAAACTTAAGCATATCAAGTCTCTATCTTTAATTATAGAAAATATAATAATAATAATACAATTAATATTTTGTATGGCCTTCTCTGGCATCAATGACATCCTGACATCTGTCTGTCATACTCTGAACCCATCGTTGTGCAAGTTCAATATTAACTTTCTACATTGGTAATAGATACCCTTCTTTCTTCAATTCATATTTCCAAGGCGTATCAGACGTGTTCAATTGAGTTCAAGTCAGGGATTTGTGTAGGCTAGTAATCAAAGAACCCTAATTTGGTGTGTCTCTTTTCACCATCTAGCATAGGCCCCAATATGACAGCTAGCACTCTTTTATTGTAACAGAGACTCTCTGTTCTCTTTATTATACAATTCCATGAACCAAGGATGGAACTCACTAACTAAAACAATGATATATTCGTCTTGGTTTACTGTGCCATCAACAACGACTCATGGGCCAAATTCATTAGCCAAATAGCAGCTCTAAAACATCACACCATCACCACCAAACTATATTGTTGGAATAATAGGGTTATGACTATATCGTTCTCTAACTATTTTAATGACACAGGCATCTCTATCGTCTTCTTTCACGGTGTACCTGGACTCATCAGACTAAATAATACCTCTCCACTTATTACTTGTTCAACTGGCATGTTCCTTAGCCCAACAAAGCCGTTTCTCTTTGTGTGTGTTTTAAAGTTAAAGATGGTTTGTGGTCTACAGAAAAAGATCCAAACACTGACTGATTACAGTAGCTGGTAAGGGTGTTTCTACTTATATTCACCTCAAACTTCAATATTCCCAATGCCAGTTGATTGTACGAGGCAAATGGACCCTTTCTAATAACATCTTTCCAGGTGTCTTGAATCCATCTCATTCACATTTTAGGGGTTTCCATGACTCTGGAAATACAATAGTGACCCATGTTCTTTGATGTTTCTGATACTATTCTAAACTATAGGCTTTTTTATTTATTTATTTATTTCAATCACACTCACAATCACAGCCAACTCTAATCCAGCCGTCAACAGACAATACATACCCTATCGTCTTCTACCTTTTGTCTTGTCCTATTCCTCACAAATTTAATATTCTGAATATCTATCTGAGATACTGTATTGAATCTACAACAGCTATAAATAAAAGGGTTTCTCATACAATAGAAATACAATCTATAATGAATGGGGTTGTTCCCGAGAAGTTTATTATGTCATTTTTTCATTAAACACATTGATCGGAACAACTGATATGTGTAGCCTCTCGAACACAAATATAGTAATCATCTGAGATATTTTATAAATCAAACTACCGCCTTAACATCATAAACAGACACCTAAAGAGACCACCTATAGAAAGTAGGGCTGTGCATGTGTAAGTACATGGATGTAAAAGACAACACCAAGTATTTTAAACAATCATACACCACATGAGTTGTCTTGATAGGAGACTCGTCTTGTACACAGAATGATTTCAAGAGAAAGAAAGACTGCAATCTCCATGTCATCTATTTTCTCATTTAAAATGCGGTTCTGTCTACTGTTCTATTTCTATTCCTAATTTAATGAGACTATAATACCAAGTAAAAGAGAGATGTAAATCCAGCCTATTCTTTTGTAGTAACCATAGCAATTGAAGAGAATAGAAGTATTACCATTTAAATCCAGGCCTCTACAGAAAATGTTGATATATCTCTTCTGATTTTAATAAGTATCAGTGGATATTTCCAGGCTTAGTTTCTTTCCTACACACCCAAAGATCTTTAGGATATAAAAAGAAATAGTCGAACTACAATTGTTTAAAAATGACATTGATTTGAAAAGGAGCAAAAATAAATTATGTATTCATGTTAGTTTTTAAACAATTGTAGCTCGACTATTTCCTTTTATATCCTAAAGATCTTTGGGTGTGTAGACAACATCTCTTACTACAGACTGAAGCTGTAGATATTTAGATATCTTACAAACTTGGGGAGAAATAAATAGGTAGTGTAGGCCATACACTATTCATTGATCTTTCAGAGAGCGATACTGTAATGTTTGTCCGTTCATTCAGTGTTCTCAATGCATTCTAATGACGTTTTGTCAATAGATATCCACCCTGTGGCCTATTTACATTGCCTAGTTTTATTAAGCAAAGCTCTATCGTGAAGATGAGCAAACAGAAAATAGTAAGATGAGCCATTCTAAGATAAGTATTCCCAATTTCATATTTTATTTTATTTTATTAAAAAGAAAAAGAATAAAAGCGCCATTTCAAGAAATACTGCCAAGCAAAATGTCTTAGCATATGAAAATTCAAGTCTTGGAGATAAGTACAAGGCCTAATTTGTAATATAGTATTCTTGATCAATTTAATAAAGTTGGAGCCTGACCTATTGGCAATAAATTGGTTTATTAACAGGCCTTTCCACTGTCTACAGCAAAGCGGATAGTGTAATAGACGGACAGCAGAAGACATGGGCTGCCTCTATTCAAGACCAACAAGGACCCTTCTTACATGGTCATACACTATTGGCTACTTTCAATTGTCTGACTCTAAGAGCTACTACAGTCAAAAGACCAGAAATGACCACTGTATTCATCCTCCTCCTCCTATTAATATTTCTATTAACATTAGTAGTGTCTACCATGAATGATATCATGAACTTTTCTATTTCTAGATTGAGCCTGTCCCATTTATAAATATAGATATAACTTACGGTAGCCACAAAATAGAAATAGAAACATTGGCGGAAATATTGAGTTGCATTACAATAGTATTCTTAACACTGCATCATCTGTTGAATAAGCAGCAGAAGTTGTTCTCCAAATGATAAATTCTGGTGATTAGTAAAAGAGTGAAGCTAATGCAAGTGTCCAAGTTGTCTTTCTTTCTTTCAATAGATGGATAGAAACTAAAGGTGTTTTATACAATCGATCCTACAAAGAGAAAACATCGCATGTTTAACCTAGACAGGCATTCTCTCTATGAGTTCATCTTGTAACCTGTACCTGTAGACATCATAGGTCCATGTCAAGATAGTTGAATGTCATTTCAGGACCAACAAGTACTATTTCTTTCTTTCTTTCTTTCTTTCTTTCTTGTCGATAGTTTGTCGAGAGTCCAGACTTTAAATAAGTCCAAGTCAGTCAGCAGTTCCCTTATAATTAACTCTATTGACCCCTTATTAATGAGCTAACAATAGAAAGGTACACACTTTTAAAGTTTCAAGTAACCAAGTTTCTCTCTCTCTCTTCTATTGTCGGTGACATTATTGAAGCATGTAAAGTGTTCTTTGTTTTCTAGTATTAAAATAATAAATCAGTTTTTCAAAGGTTATTAGCAATAGTAGTATGTTCTTAATATATCAATGACACTAGTGTGTGTAAAAAGAGAATGCTATTGATAAAAAGTTGGTTTTTTATGTGAGAAATAGAGTCCATTTTAATATTTGAGACTTGTTTAAGAAAGACTTGATTTATGTCTCTTGAACTGTTCTCAGAGATCCTATGAGTCTATGATAACAATACCATCTTCTTCAATGGATGCATTGCTATTTGACTAGATGTAACCAGTAAACGATCATCCTACATTCATCTAATAGTGTGTTTATTCAACAACTTAAGGTGTATAGTTATAAGATGTAGATCACAGCACACATCATGTCTTTAAACAACGCCTTTTTCTTTCTTTATAAAATTGAACCTATTGGATTCTTAGTTTACAGCACTTATTTCAGTGTCTATTCTTAATTCTATTTCTCATGTAGAGTCATCTCAAGAAAAGAGTGTTGTTCCTATTTTCAACTAATAATTGAATAAAAAACAAATCAATGGATGACTATGTATTCAAAGAGAAGCAGCTGGCTTTGTGCTTGAGAAAGTAACCCATCAACAGAAACATAGAACGCTTGTGTTAGCAGAAGCTATTGAAGCTATGGAGATTTGTTTTCTATTCTCCCATAATAGTTATATATATATATAACCAGCTTCACATTTTAGTTGTGATGAGCTTCAAAGTTGTAGAGGTACCCTGGTCTTTGTCTTTTTTTTTTTTTTTTAAATAATCATGGGCAAGTGTAGTGTTTGGTAGCAGTCAACAAGTATTTTAACAGATTCAAAGTATTTGTAAACACAACACTATTGTCAATGGTATATTGCTTGATTATTTGCTTTGATATATTCCATTCATCAATAACTGTAGACACGACAGACCCACCCACAAAAGAGAATATTGAATGAAATGAATTCAATACAGCTACTGTAGAGCTTAAAGCTATTTAAAAACAATCGACCTTATCCACTTCAGCCACGGATGATTAGATTTTTTGCCAAACAAAGTACGCTACAGGTATTCTTTATGTAAGTTGCAGGTTGTGAAGTATGACCACATACCACCACTAATAAGGCCAAGTTGTGCATTATCTTAAATACCGTAAATGTAAACTTGTAGGGCATTGCCATAGAATATTAGAATGGTGCCAGAGAACAACAAAGAAGGCTAAAGATCAAACATAAGAATAAAGTATGGTTTGGCACAGGCTCTCACTCATAGAACAATTATACTCAACATTTGATGTAGACGTATATTGATAAAACACTCTGGCGGCACACGTATTCATATATGAATACATTGCCAGTTATGTTATAAGGACTGTACTGTCTTTATTGAAAAGGATTTTAATAGTTTTCTAGTCCTAATACACACTGATAGATTGATTTATGACATAGTACTACAGGTGTTGCACTGATGTGCATTTATAACAAAAAGAGAATGATGTACTTATAGCGTCAGAATGATAGTCCAAGTTAGAGACATCTCTAAAACATGAAGAACAACCAAGTAGAGTCTACATACAACTTATGGCCAGAGATGACTGTGCACCTCTGTTGGAACTGGGATCAATAATATGTTCCTTGAAATTTCATAAATAACCGAGAGATCTGTTCATGGGGAAATGTTTACATTTCTCCCTTGGCGTGTATCTGCATGTATAATTCAACCAATAAAGTGTACGAGAAAGGCAGTGGCATAAGGTTATATATTCCCACGTTAAGCCGTTCAATGCATTATCTTCTTTTTCTTCTACTCTCTCAATGACTACCAACACTTACCAATACCAAGAAGGATTTGGAAACCACTTCTCTTCTGAGGCTATCAAAGGAGCCTTACCCAAAGGTAAATAGAATGCCATGGCCTATTCCATTCTCACTGTTAGGTCAAAATACACCTCAGCAATGTCCCTTCAATCTTTATGCTGAGCAGTTGTCTGGTACAGCATTCACAGTTCCTCGTACACACAACTATAGAAGGTAATACATCTCTTTGAGTCCATTGCGTAGCTAATAGTTAGTTGGCTGTATCGTATTCGTCCTTCTGTCGTCCATACTCCCTTTGAGCCTGTGGATGCATGTAGTTCATTGGTATCCAAATTCAATGACAGCTGTATTGTTACACCCACACAAATACGCTGGAGTCCTTTTGATATGCCAGCTGCAACCGACAAAGTCAATTTTGTAGAGGGATTGAGGACATTGGCGGGTGCTGGTGATCCTGCTTGTCGTAATGGATTGGCTATACATATTTACACTGCAAACACAAGCATGGACAAGTTGGCTTTTTATAATGCAGATGGGGATTTTCTTATTGGTAATAAGGATCTAAACGCTTACTCTGCTAATCTTCTTGACAGTACCCCAACATGGTTCACTTGACATTACAACAGAGTTTGGTCATATGTCGGTGGCTCCCAATGAAATTTGTGTTATTCAGCGTGGTATACGTTTCTTAGTTAACATTACGGACAAAGAAGTGTAAGTATTCAGAAACTAGACTGTGTGTGTATTGTTTTTGTTTTTGTTTTTGTTTTTGTTTTCTAACCAGAATGATCATAGTCGTGGATATATACTTGAGATTTTTGGAGCACATTTTGAGTTACCTGATCTTGGTCCCATTGGTAAGTAGTCGTGCAAAGGAGTATAACTCTGATCCACACATTTATAGGTGCCAATGGATTGGCAAACCCCAGAGACTTTCTTTTCCCTGTAGCAGCTTACAAGAATGAAACTGATGTGGACTGGGAGATTTTATCAAAATTCAATGGAAGATTGTTCAAGGCAAAACAAAATCACACACCATTTGATGTGGTAGCTTGGCATGGCAACTATGTTCCTTACAAATACGATCTCTCTAAATTCTGTGTAGTCAACTCTGTTTCTTTTGATCATATGGTAAGAGGAAGCTTCATTGAATGGATTTAGTACTAAAAATCACCCCTTCCATGGGTTCATCACAAAGGATCCTTCTATTTTTACTGTTTTGACTGCCAAATCAAATACGCCCGGAGTGGCTATTGCAGACTTTGTTATTTTTCCACCACGATGGGCAGTAACAGAACACACAGTAAGAAACTAAACCAAATGAATAGCCAAATCAGTGTTACTAATATCATAAACATAAAAAGATCAATCTAATGCATGCTTCTTTTCATTTTAGTTTCGTCCTCCTTACTTCCATCGTAACTGTATGTCAGAATTTATGGGCTTAATTTTAGGTGATTACGAAGGAAAATCAGATGGATTTCTTCCTGGTGGAGCCTCTTTACACAGTATTATGACACCTCATGGTAGTCATAGAAAAAAAAGAGTGTGTGTGTATGTGGTGACTTGTCAGTTAACCTCATCTCAATAGGCCCTGATGCCAATGTGTTTGAAGTGGGTTCTAAAAATGAACTCAAACCTGTGCGTGTAGGCAATAACACACAGTCATTCATGTTTGAAACCTGTTACATGCTTTCAGTGACACCATGGGCCATGAAGACCAGTGGAAAAGTACAGGATGACTACTGGAAAACATGGTATAATTTAGAAAACAAATTTTCCGAACCAAATTAGTGAGGGTCCTTTGTTTATCCCCTTTCCACAATAACAGGTTGAAATAAATGATGTATTCTAAGATAGACACACCATTTCCATATGTTTCTGAGGATGCTTTGAACTAAATATTATACTATTTCCATAAGAGCCAAAGTATATATTAATGTATTTATTATAGTACTGAGATTATTAAGATTAATTACCATAGACAGAATAGTCAATAAGTGTACGGATAATACTTTATAATATAAACCAATGTCTATTCACTCAATGTAAATAAACCACTTATATCTACCTCTCTATAAGATGGACAAACAACGTAAAGATTTCATTGATAATGTTTAGGCTGTAGTTAATAGTTTCATATCTAGGAACTATAACATAATTGATATTGAATAATCTTCCTACATCCACAATAACTATGCTATCCTTTAGCATGCGTAGAATAGATGGAGCAGTATTTTTTAAATAAATAAATAAATAAAATAAATTATAGGTCAACTACAATAGTGAGATGGTATATTATTCTTCCCAAATATAAGCAGAGCCTAGATTGTTTAAAAATCGATAATGATAATCCTAAGAAGTAATTCTATCATAGTTCTAAATCCATATCTATTTGAATAAAACAAAAGCATACTCACCCCCAATGTTAATTTTATCTTACAGTTAATTTCTACCTTCAATTAGTTTGTTTTATTTGTCAGCTCTTTAAAACCTCAATGAATCCTAAAGATTATTGATTGATAAAGATGACTTATCTTTTAACCATTCAGCACAATTGGTAATATTCTCCAAATAAATTTGATTCACACCAAGAGTGTTTGAATATAGAGTGTCTTGTACTAAATCAAGTTAACCCCATTCAAACTTAGTCGTTAATTTACTATATTACAATCAGAATCTCGTGGCAATATGTTATTTTACTGCCATAGAATAAACATAGATTCTACAAAGCTGTTTTCTATCACAGATTAATCACTTCAGATATTTTAATTTTAAGTATCTAATAATGGTCCGACTTTATAGTCTTTCTATTGACACAAACAAAGTGGATAATGTATTTATTTTACAAGTCAATACTTATAATGCATATTTATTATGTTTTGTCAAGATAACTATCATCATCAAATGGCTGATGGTGCCACCCAGAATCCAAGAGTCGGATTTAGATGATGATTATTTTTCTTTCTTCTTTTCCAGAATAGATATATCGGTATTAAGTAAATCGGAATTGAATAATAAACTAATAGGATAAATTAATGACAAAACCCATTTTTAATAAATAAATAAATAATGACTGATACAGATTGTGATCTTTAATTAGTTTCACTTCCATATTAGAGATTTACCCCATAGAATAGTAAACGTGGGACTGAGTTTATCAACTGCCATGATACTCGGCCACGTGAGTTGTCGTATTGATTTTCATTATTATATTATAATGTGCCAGTCTCATAATACTATCAGTAATAGGTAAAGTGTTGATAACAACACTCGCTAATCGTATATTAAACTGATTGGTGTGATCAGGACACTATAAATAATATACCATTCATGCATTGGTATTCTAATCTCTTTTTGTCATTGACAAGTAGTTGAAAATCGAAACATTAGAGCGGCAGGTTAGATATTTTCCTATCTTATTATACCATTCTACAAAGATCTACAGATATTCATAATCGTCAATGTATTCATGATGTTTGATAGCTGGATTTCCATAAAGAGAACTTACATTTCTTCTAAATATGCCTATTTAAGAAGATTGACAATATATTATCTGGAATTTAACTAGTTACTTTTTTAAAATTATCCTGAGAAATATAATATCCTCATTTTATTAAGCTACATGCATGAGATTTCAAAATAAATCTTAAATACAAGTTGACACTATATGTTTTTAACAGAGAAATTGCCTATAATAGACACACTTACAAAATTAGATATGTAGAGTATTGTGTGGTCATGTTAAATACAAATAGTTTTAGAACAGCAATAATGAACCGTTAATTTTATTTATTGCATTATATACCTTTGTTTTCTCTATTCAAAAGTAAAGTTTATTGAAAGATTAGACTATGTCTTTTTGAAAACAATCACAAACCTGTTCATTGTGCTGATAGGCCTTGCTTGTTATTTTCTCGCTTCCTTGAGAAATAATAAGTCTGTTCCTCAAACCTTTTACAACTGTTAAAACTATTTTTGTCTATGAAATATATAATAATCGAATAAAAGGTTTAAGTTTATTTCTTGCCTTTTTTTTGTATTTTATAGCCGATTCTTCTTTAAAGAGGTTATTTTTGCTCTTGTTTTCTTTATATACAAACCCTTATACCTCATGAAAAGTAAGACTATTTACCTTGACCTTTCTTTGTGCTTGTTTATCTACTAGAGTTGCTTAAAAAATCCTACACACAACAGACTAGGATTCTCTTTGTCTGAGTTCATCATAACTCCTAAAGTTTATCTATTTTTTATTATTAGCATGTAGGCCATTCATTTTTCTACAGTTCGAATATGACCTGAATACTACTATTACCTGTTTTAATGCCAAAAATAATAATCAAAGTCTTCGAGTAAGACTCAAGATACTTGCCTCCGAACCATCTATGGAGATTACCTTATCTCTTTTACATCTGTGATCTTTTCACATTACCAAATTGCCTATCATACCTGACAAAGTCCCAGTACATTCTTAACAGCGTATCAGCCCAAAGTCAGGTTTTCTATCTGTATTTTATCTCTTAGTGTGAAATATCTTTCTCATGTCGTTGTTATATAGTGATTATTCTAAATGAGATCTGTTGACGGACCAAATCCTTACTGAGTGGATACCTCCTAGTCATAAAACACAACAAATTTTCCATAAACAAAAAAAGATACAGAAAGCATTGGTGAAGAGAATAGATGAGAAGCCTTGATAGAGGCAGACAAGAAAAGTATTATTTTTTTGTAGAATGGCATAGACCTTAATGATAAACCTATTAAATAAAAGGAAAATAATAATGTAATTAATGCCATCAAACATCAATAAAGTGTATGCATGACCCACAAATAACAATTATAGTGAAATGAGAGGAAGAATATAGACAATGTCAACTTTTTCATAAAAGACACAAATGAGTGAGGGAGAAAGTAGTATTATATCAATAGTAAACTATACTTCAAAATCCTACACAATATTTTTAGTAGGTATCTTCTTTTGAAGAGGAAGATCCATAAAATAAAATCTAATGATAAGAACTACATCTTCATTACTACTCATTCACTTGGTCTCTTATTAAACTTATTTGGTAGGATTGTAATTGATAATACTTTCATAAAGAACATATTCTACTTATGCATTGAATAAACCACAAGTAATTTTCAGTTTAATACAGATGAGTTCTCTGTACAAGTAAGAAGAAGACTACTAGTCTTTGAGAATATATTTTAAATCAATGGAAATAAACAATAGACTTTCTTAATAAAATAAAAGAGATTTGAAGCTTAGATACTCATTCTTTTGAAGATGAGAAACACCTAACACTACCTATATATCAGACAAGACTATTTCTATTACCAAAAAAAACAGTTCTACTCCTTATAAATATACTATTGAAGTTGGTAGAGTTATAATCATAGAAAACTAAAAGTCAAATAGCAAGAGTACCAAAGAATATTTTATTGTGTATAGAGCGCATGTAGTTTTAGGTATCTGCCTCTCTCAGCACCCGACTCTCAACATTAATAGTATATTCATTAGATCCACCAACAGCTTTCTCCCCGAAATATTAATGATACGTATTTGTCAGGGATGTGTCTTACTTAAGGACAAAGCCATATTGCACATATGAACATAAATATCATCAAAGAGGAGAGATAATGGTGATTATTTATATTTGTCAGGGATGTGTCTTACTTAAGGACAAAGCCAGGTTGCACATATGAGCAGAAATAAAACACCTTTATCGTTCAGAATACCAAGAGTGTTAAACGGTATCTAATAAACCACACCAAAGAGAAGAGAGAAAAGAGTGAAAGACACAAATACCATAAATTAAATAGTTTAGCAGTGTTTTACTTCATTCATCAACAACTTCACCTGTTTCTGTCAAGAGGCACCATTGACAAAAGCATCATCATCATAATTTTTTGTCCAGGCATTGCTACCATATTTCTCATCCACTATAGTGGTTCTGTTCTCAATAAAACTTCATCTTACTTTCTTTTCTCATAGCATCCCTCTCTTTGTAGTATCACCCTTCCTTCATAGCATCCCTCTCTCTTTGTAGTATCACCCTTCCTTCATAGTATCCTTCTTCCTTCATAGCATCACCTTTCCTTCATCTCACCTTCATCCTATAGATTTTCATCTATACTTTTTTGTGCTTGTAGTACTCCTCATAAAGTCATGATAAAGTTTACTGTGCCGTCCTCACAGTGTTTTCTTTCTCATAGTATACACCTTCTCCCTTTTCAAAGTCAATGGACTAAGACTACCCAGTTTCAGCACCTTCAGCCATATCAATAGAATATTGAGATGCTTCTTTTGAGATAAGAACATTTGTTCATAGATCATAGTTCACGAATGACTCAATGTTGAATACTGTGACTATGAACAGAACAGACCGCAACTAACTTTATCTTAAGAGTTAATACTGTACCTCAGTCTATAAACTACACTCTACATTACCTCGCAGCAATCACGTATTTTGCAACATAGCAACCAAAGTGGATGAATAGCATACCATGAAACCAAAGATAATCAAAAACAGAGTAGGCTGTGTCTATAAACGCGTCTATAAACGCGTCCATGTATGAAGTATAGTGCTACTGGCCTATTTTTTTTTACTTGGCCGTGACACTGTAGATATAGTCATTAAGTTAGAAAAGCATAACACTATCTACTTTGTATCTCATAGTGTATTACCTATTATACTTCAGATGAAGGCATTGATGTTTCATACTGAACTATTCATTCTATTGAATGAGTGGTGTTATGAGAACCTATTAGCTGGTGGTCTAATAGTGACGAATAGAGTGAAAAGTATTTTCTTTTTATGTGTCCTTTTATCTCACCTTTGGCTGTCTGTCATTATCTATAATAAATATACAAGAGACCATCGCAGTAGTCTTGCTTCTTCTGCTTGTTCTTCTGTGCGTCATAATGAGTATGGAAAAAGTTGTATACAGGAGAAAGAAGTGCAATAATGTGCTTTATTCTATTCACACTATATCTACAGATATATAAATAAAACAAAGGTAGTCGCGTACACGTCACAGGATCATCTTGGAAATCCATGACGACTAACCTGCATATCCATTGTTGGGAGTAGCTAAATAGGGCACTTTGATGAATCCAAAAGCAGTAACTTTTTACCTGATGACCAAAGTTGTTTTCTCTTCTTTTTCTTTTGTATGTTTAATATGTCGACGCGTTTCTTTTCTTTATTCTTACTGTTGTATATAGCCATGGTTACATATGCTATTATTATTATTATTATTATCATCATCATTCTAGAAATAAAATAATAGTCGTCTTTTATGTTTTAGTATTAATTATTGACTTAGTAATTTTCATCATTACCTACAGGTCAACTATTCTTTTTATGCACATGATGTTTCATATTTTAACTCAGTGACTAAAGAGTATTTCTATAAATGTATTTGCCCGTAGTTAGTGTTGTAAGAGAGCCAGGTATCCATGAAACCCTGCAGTCACTGTTCTAGTGAAATAGAAATAGGATAAATAGTATTTAGGAGACTAGAAGGACGATAGAAAGCACTTGGAAACGTATATAAGCAAGACCTTTGATACCATAATAAATTATTGAAGTTCTCTCTACTATCTTGTTGTGTGCCATTCCAAATAGCTCGTTTATCTACGATATCGTACAAAATTGTCCGCGTATCCTTCTCTCACCGTATCTGTTCTTGGTCTATTCTGTTGTTCTTCTCTATTCGTTTAAGTGTATCTGGTTGATAAACATTCTCTGTCTGTTTTACTGATCTATATCGTTGGTCCACCCTTTTCTGCCTTCCTGAAGTCTCTGTCGCACTGAGCATCCCATCACTCCCCCCAAACCGGTCTTTTTTCTGTCACCGTTGTATCAGTAGCACTCTTCATAGAGACCTACGCGCTGTATTAAGATCCCATTTGCCCAATATTACAACATCAAGAACTACCTTAAGTGCTTGTTTTTTTTATATAAAAAATAAAATAACATGAAGCCCAACGGTGAGGCTTTTTTTGACATAGAAGCACATAAAAAAAAGACACTAGAGGGATCTTGATTACTTTGGATAGACTCATGTGTAGTGGAAGAAAGCTGTATTGTTAGATTAGTCCAAGATGAAGCTAATAGGCTTTGACAGGAGCATCAAATTCAACAGATAACATGGCACATTATTCAAGCCTGAGATTTTCCTAAAGATGAAGAAAATTAGAGGATGCCCTGATGCTGAAATGAGGTAGAATGTCGAAAGAAGTGACTGACAGCCTCATTTTCAGCACGGGAAGAAGATGCCGGGAGTAGACACAGTGGTTACCAAGTAACATTGATTTGTCGTATTTTAAACACTATTTAAGTTGTTTATTAAAAGCTTCACGTCTATATGTAGGGAATTCATTAATTTATAACACTATAAAAATAATGTATGAAACAAAAAAAAAGTGTTCAAAATGATTCCTTAATTTCTTTAGGTCACTTTATAACTTATTTATCTAAGGCAATGTAGAACTGATAAAATACACCTACCTTCTGATCTCTATGTTTGTCTCTGGTTATACTATACAATTTCATAATGGTAACACAGTTTGGAGGTGCTTATATTAAATAAAAAGACCTTAGGTAATCTTCAAGCATAACTTTATCAATAAAAGTCACTGAGAAATTATAGCCTTATTAGATTTTGTTGTATGAGTTTTTCCCGCTATCAGACGCTGTATAATTAAGGTACAGAAGGGCTCTAAATAAAGGCATGAATAAATACTTACTATAATATTCCTATTGTTTACACAGTATTCCCAGGAAGACTACTAGCACTAATTCTTCTCTTACATATCCAGCAAAATACCAATTGGATAAAAACTAAGTATAAGTTAAAGATATACTATCCAACCTGAATATATAGATTTTTAATTATATCTTTGTGTTTGAGGTTAATACTAATTTCTTTTCACACTATAGCAGTAAAAGGTTGATCAATTAAACAAAAAAAAGCTTTACAATTAAACTGTATATGGATAAGGAGCAGAATCAGGAGCAGTATAAACGAGATATATGAAGAAAAGAATATAAAATAAGATCGGATTTGCCACAGTAGCTTAAAAGATTGAAAGATGGTTATTATTATTATAAAAATGATGTTGGCCTACCTTTTTAACTACTTTATTTTTATTTTTATAATGAGCTCTGTATGTTTATTTTGAAACTTTTAGTTGGATTATTTACACTATTCTATTTTCATCTATATTTTCTGATTATCTCTGATTATCTTTGTTGTCAGATAATTTCTATCTTAAATAATCTTGCTTTTATTGATTCATTCCCTACTTTTTCTTAAAATTATTATTTCTGTTTACAAGTTAAGTTGACACATTAGCTTTTTTCTTTCTTTTTCATTTTTTTAAATAAAAGAACCCCTTTGATATGATAAAATAAAGTTATATACATTCACTATTCTTTATCTTATTTCAAATACTTTGATATAACCGTATAAATACCATAGCATTTAAACAAAATACCGATATTTATATTTTTGACTATCTTATTTGTATGTATAAAACTCACAATATGATTTTTTTTATTTATATAAAATACAAAAAAAGTGACCAACAAAAAAAATTGATCTTTCAGATTCCAAGCTATTTTTATACTAAAAAATAAACACTATTTTTTCTTTTCTCATAACAATTCTTTTTCCTTAATGTCTGACTCATCCAATACTATGAAAATCTTCACCAGAATCCCTGAGATGTATAGAAAGATACTATCATTTAAATAAGTTGAGCTATCTTCCACCAAATTGAGATTATTCAGACAGGTAAAATAATGAGACTGAACAAAGATAACCTTTTATTAAGTAAAGAGTGATTTATTATTTATAATTTTGGTAGGGATATTATAACTTATGGTAATATTAATAGATAAAAACCTATAGTTGGTTCATTAAACATTTAATCCACTATAGAGCCATTAGTTGTAAGTTTTCACTTAATCGACTCTGATAGGTCATTATTGTCCTGTTAGGATAGATAGATGATAATAGCTCTTATTAATTGCTTGATAGTACACTGAGCTTAGAAGGTTGATTTGTGGTTACAACCAATCAGTGAGATGATGAAGAGATTACTATGGTACTTGTGTGTACTCAAGCTTTCATAGAGTATCCTGATATGTCACAGTACACCAGTGTTGGCCTATTCATTGAGAATCTTTGGATTGAAGTCGGAACACAACACGGATGCTGAACCTGAATTCTACCCAGGCTGAGGTATATCGAATGTTCAACGTGATTATTTCTACTGTAGAGGCATCACTAAGCACTTCAAGAAGATAATCTCGGTGGTGCCTTCACCCAGGATTGGTAGCAAGAGAAATTTGGGCATCAGGGCCCACCAGTGGTTATACGGAACAGTTGTGAAGGATCCCCAACAGACCAAGGAAGCCATAATGGCAGAGATGGCTATCAAGGTCTCGAGACAAACATTGAAGAAGTAAATAGATAGAATAGGTTTCCGTTAAATCATTCCAGTGTTTAAGCCTCTTTTGACAAAGAACAATATGGATGACAGGCTTCAGTGGGCCCATGAGCACGTTGGTTGGACCCATAAGCAGTGGTAGCAGATAGTCTGATCTGATGAGTCCAGAATAAAGCTCATGAGCTATGACAGGGGCACAAAAGTCATCAGACTGTATTTTACGGCCTTTGATCCTGATAATGTCTTAAAGAAGTTTAGTGGAGGTGGAGTGATGAAGGGTAAGATAAACTCCGAAAAGTACATGGATGTCTTAGGAGAAGTCTACTGCTATGAACTCAAACATCTCTCTCCCCTAAACCCTATAATAGGTTACCTCCTACAGGAGAACAATGCTAGACCCCATAAAATCAATATAACTCAAGAATGGAAGGCAGAAAATGGTATAGCAATGGCTCTTTAATGGCCCTCATAAAGTCCCAATCTAAATCCAATGGAACATCTGTGGGCCCACCTCAAAAATATTATTGGAAAGGATAAAAGATTATATTCCAATAAACATAATCCAAAGACTGCCCCAATGATGGAATAGGTTAAAATATCGAAGGAAGTGATAGACACCCCCATTGTCAGCATGGGGCGGAAACACCAAGTTGTAGCCGATGTCAAAAGTAAATCAACAAAGTAAGAGTAGTTTATAATAAAACACTTTTTTGTTTCTGTTTTATTGAAGTGTTTCTCATATTTATCTAAATAATTCATAAGTTGTTAACAATAACAATATTAAAAAAAAAGAAAGTATGAAGTATAATAATAAAAAACCAACATTTTAAAAATATAATTTTCTACCAGCTTTACCCTTTTCCAAAATTCTTTTGCTATTCGCGTATTGAGAATGATGGCCACTATGCAAACTTTAATGATATTAATATATTTATACAAAAATATTAAAAATATAAGAGTGAAACAAATAATGTTGAAAAACAATAATCAGATAGAAATAAACATAAAACCTTTATATGAAAAAGATGAAAAAGAATGCAAACACGAGATTATGCGATGGTAAAAGAAGTTTTTCCAAAAGGATTACTGCCAGCAAGGAAATACAATAAATAGTAATAGAACGCCCCTTTCTTGTGACTATAACTTAAAAAGAAAATTTTCACATTTGAGAACATTGTGGATACAAGTACAAAAACTACACTAACAGATTTTGACTTCATAGAGATCAATGATGGGTGATTGAAAAAAGCACAGAAATAACTTCAAGACTAAGACTTTGTTAACAGATTATTATTTTTGATGTTATATAAAGATATCAGCCTTTTTGTATAATTTAACTATCAGTAGCTTCAACAAGTTAACTACCAATTAACTTTTCTATAAACATAGTCTAAAATAGACCTGGCTTGAAGTAGTATTATATTACATCTATGTACATAAGCCCAACTATAGTTCTTAAGAGTAAACAAAAAAAATTAGCCATGTTGAATATAAAAATCCAAAGTGATCCATCGAATGTATATTTTCTAACAATAGAGCTAAAAATAATAATAAACTTAGAATATTCTTGATCCAGCCATAGACACTCATGAAAAATAATAATCCCGACTAACTGATGGGTTGCCACATTTACAAGAGGCTGATGGCGTTAGTGTTAACAAATTAACCACTTATTTAGTTGTTTGTGTTACTTTGAATGTACACAGTTGTAAATGAATTGGATCTCATGAGGATTTATACGGTCTACATACTACTCTCACTAACAAATTTCTGCCACGTAGTCGATATATAATTTGACTTTGAAATTTAAGATAAATTACTTTAAATAGAGGTTTAGAGAGATTATCAGTCCGCTTATCTTTCCAGACATATTTCTAGAATACAATGCTGTGTAGCTTCATTGCTCTGGATTTATGGTAGGGCAATTCAATCTGTAGAATAAATTACTATAATGGTTTTTCATATAAAGATTTTCTCAGTCCCTTAGAAAGATCAGAATTCAAGGAGATAAAACAAGAGTACATAGTAAAAAAAGACGGATGATTGAACAACTTAAATCAATACAGTGTGAAGACATCACTGAGACCTTATTTTTAACTCCGCACCTTTTAACGCCGTCCACGTTTTCACAATGACCGGCTGTATGAATATCTACCTCTAAATCAAGCTTGACTTGGACAAGTAATACTCATCATATATCATTTTAATTATCCAAAATAATAATAATTATAAAATGTAAAACTACAAAGCAGTTATGATGATTTTTTTTAGTATTTTCAAATAAGTAATACACATCAGAACAGTCTCATCTCACAGTAAATTTGCTTTTCGAGTAATAGACACACTGCCAATAAACCAAATGTTTTCTTCTTCTTCAAGATTCTATCCCTTGAACAGAGGTATATTTAAATAATCATTATCTAGTAGTAAGAAAAAAATAGACCATTATTAAGATTTATAGGATCTTTTCACTAATTATTCAGGAAACATCTTTTTTTTTTAAGATTAATTAGTTTGTCAATTTGATGACCAGAATATGAGTAACTCATTCAAATTACCATGAGGTTTTTTTTATAATACTATAAAATCTATTGATATGAAATTAGTATAAATAACAGCTTAAAGAAGACAAAAAAAAAGATAAAAAATATCTCTCACCTTAAAACTCACAACTATTTCTCAAGACTTCTAACACTACTCATAAGGTAAAATATAAAAAAAAACAGATAGTGTTCTATGTTAGTCCCAGAAAACTGATTTATTTTTATTATTTAAAATAGTTTCGATTGTATTATAACATGTTCACCCCAAAGAACAAACATAGAATGTACATGTTCATCAGTATAATTCTCTCCATCTTCTACCTGCTATCTCATGCCGTATATTTCACAATTGGTCTCATATACTTTACATCTCGCGCTTTACAGTTTATATTGTATATCTCACATACTATATTATATGCTCTATATCTTACCCTTTACATTTTACACCGTATGTTATTTATCCCCTGTTTTCTATCTTATGGGTCATATTATATATACCATCAAGTCTATATTTACCCAGTAGAAAAAGATATCAGTATCAAGAAACAGCCCGACACATTAATAGACCCCACTCCTAATAAAGAAGAATAAATAAAAATGACCATTCAATATTATTTATGGATGTATTTAATAACCTCTACAATAATTTATTAATGATTAATAATAATAATAATAATAATAAACTGATCTACACACCCAAAGATTTTTCTGGCTTTTGGGCGGTGATATATCCTTCCTTTTACGTCTAAAAATATTGCCTTTTATGGAACTGTGTTTAAAATCAAAGGTTTGCAAGTATATAAATAATTGTTTCCTTTTGTGGATACCTCAATATCAAATTGTATTATCAGTAAAATATATTGTTTATGAATAAAATTATTGATGGATAAAATTGTTTATTGTAATAATATAGCTAATAATACTGTAGCTAATAGCATACTATTACTATAGCCACTGCTGTTCTAGGTGTATTCCTTCATAGCAATAGAATCCACAACCTAAAGGCCTTGTGCTTTATTCTTGGGAGATAGAAAACCATGCTCAGGAGTATACCCTAGACAACTTAGACACCTTAGACAGTATAGAAGGAAGAAGACCACCTGAGACTGACTTGAGAAAGAGTCTTAACTTATCTAAAATCAAAAGAGTGTATTAGTAATAATTCAATCAAGAGAGATAATATGCTTACCTTGTACTTAATACTTGTCTTTAGAATAATGAGTCATATATCATCTATTAGAAGAAAAGTCAGTACTATGCCTTGTGGATTACATTGAACTCAAGCCCAGATAAAGACACTGCTTACCTTTTTATCACTAGAATAGTCCTTGTTAGTGTCTATCACCTCTTTCTATTGTTTCTCTTTGTTAATAATAGTACATTACCTTGCTTATTTATGTTCATCTTGACAAGTACTTGATTGTTATACTGTGGGCTTAAGGATAGCACATGTTAAACAATAAATACAGTGATTGAGTTGCAATATCAGGTTTGCTTCTTCCTTTTATCCAACTTTTAGTGTTTAATTGCACAGTCCACAGTCAATGCTAGAACAGACATACAGTGAGAAGGTTCTTTTCAAACACATTAGCCAACCAAAGAAAACAAGTCGAGAATAAGAAACAGTCAGCTACTCAAGTCCCTAAAGATTATCTTGTTTATACTCTAGGAAGTTGTTTGGATCAAAGTCTATTTTATTAAATATGTAGATAACTACACTCTTTATACTAGTTTGCTATTAATTTGACTATTAATTTGTCTAATTTATTGTTCTCAAGCAATAGCTATGGTTTTCATAGAACATCCAAGCAGACTGGGAAGGGTAACTGTCCTGTCCTATAGTGTGTATAATCTTGGTTCTGTATTTCAAGGCCATAGAATTCCATAAAATGATTTTGTTGTAAAAAGGGTTTCTCTCTTCCCTGAAACATACATAGGACAAGAAAAGGAAATCCATCTCTAAATTTACTGAGATATTATCGTATAGCTTTGATCCTTATAGCTTAAAGAGAGAGATATTAAAGTAGCCTCAAGATCTATACTATGTAAATTTGTAAAATATATCCTTTATTCTGTAATAAAGGGCACTGTGGTTATCAACAAGACCACTAGAGAGATGAATCTGTAGTTGTTTGGTCTCTAGCAGGGACAACGAAATAGAGTATTAGTACAAAGGCTAGTCTAGTGAAATCAAAGAGGGTACATTAACAGGAACACAACACACGATTTGATCACAACGGGTAACTAGGCAACTGTTCTTTAAGCAATTCTTTTCTTTCTAAAATGTTGTTGTAGTCTGCATTACCCTGGTAGTTCTGATTAAGCAAATGACTTGTGAAAATTCGTTTTTTTCTCTTCTGCTTGAATATTAATACCTGATAATTACACTGTCTGTTGTTCTTCAAATCTTCTACCCTCTTTCTTTTGTTTGCCTTTGTCTGGCATATAAACCAAAAGTTGTGATCTGGTGAGTGTTTGTGTATGTTTATTATGTCTAACATGTTAGTCAGTTTCCATTTTATATTCTTTTACTATAATAAACCCACTGAATCCGTTTAAAAGGCAAAGGCAAGAAGAAGGTGCCAGTGCAAGGGTAATACGACATACACATAGAGTACATTAATACATCTCAAACTAACTATTTTTACTGTTTTATTATTAAAAAGGGATATTGGCACCTAAAAGGATTGGAGTATGATCCTGCCAAACTGCCTGTAATTGCTTATGGCACAGGAATAAAAGTAAAAAATGGTGCCAAGTTCAAAGGTCATCGTATTGGTTTGACGAGAGTTTTATATCAATCATTGAAAAAGAGACAAAAAGATGGAGATCTTCTTCTGGTTGATGTCGATGAGTTCTTTACATCGAGGGTAAGTATGATTGACTTCTCACTCAATACAAAAAGCTCTTCTAACAGTTACTCTGTTTTATTTTTGTTCTCAAGATCTGCCACACTTATAACACAAATATCCTCACTGAGATATTAGTGAGTTTCAACAATATCCGCGCTTGCCAAAGTTGCGGAGTTGTTGAACAGAGATGTGAATGCATCAAAGAATATCTATACGATTGCAGAGGAGGCTTTGAATGATAGCCACCGACCAGTTCCATTCTGTAGAAAAGAACAGATATTCTTTGATGCATTCATATTATATATCGCCATATCGAAAGTGGTTTCCTTCGAGATTCAGATATTTACAGGTAAATTATAATAATTATCTTTATTTAAAAACTAACATGAATATATTTCACTTTTTTTGCTCCTTTTCAAATCTATGTCATTTCTAAACAATTGTATTTCGACTATTTCCTTTTATATCCTAAAGACCTCCTGGTGTGTAAAGAAATACTCATACACCTGAAGGATGTTTATATGTTTATATACAGTCACGCACCATTGAATTTAATACTTGCCTAAATTTTAATAAAAAAACTTTTTTTCTTTTTGCATAAAACTCTTCTTCTTTCCAAATAGTGTTAAACCAACACAACATGTCAGATACATTTTCAGAAACACACACTCGTGGAGAATATGATAAAGCAGAAGATAAAAGGCTATGGGGCATTTATTACCTGTTTAAGGCTGGATTGAAATTGACTATCATCGCAAACGTAGTTGAGATGAAAAAGCCCACAGTTCAAAATATTATCAAAAACATCAAAGAACGTGGGTCACCATTGCGTTTAAAGAGGCATGGAAAACCTAAGAAAGCCAGTGAGAGGGACCTCAGATACCTGGAAAAGGTCATTAGAGAGGACCCACTTGCCTCATATAATCAGCTGAAATTGGAAATGTCGAAGATTCAGGTTGATGTATCTAGAAACACCATTATCCGTTACTGTAAGCAGTTAGGGTTCGGATCTTTTTCTCCAGCTCACAAGCCAGCCTTAACTGAAAAACACAAAGAGAAACGGCTTCGTTGGGCTAAAGAACATGTCAATTGGACGAACGACCAGTGGAAAGGCATTATCTGGTCTGATGAGTCCAGGTACACCCTGAAAGGGAACGATGGAGGTGCCCGTGTCATCAGAAAAGATGGAGAAAGGTATGATCCTAATCATAGTGTTCCAACAACAAAGTTTGGTGGCGGAGGGGTCATGCTTTGGAGCTGTTTTTGGGTGGGCGGATTTGGCCTATGAGTCTTTGTTGATGGCACTGTAAACCAAGACAAATATATCAAGATTTTGGCTGGTAAGTTCCATCCTTGGTTCATGGAATTGCATCAGAAAGAGGATAGAGAGTTTCTGTTACAAGAAGATGGTGCTAGTTGTCATACTGGGGCCTATGCCAGATGGTGAAAAGAGACACATCAAATTAGGGGCTTTGATTACTGGCCTGTACAAAGTCCTGACTTAAACCCAATTGAACACGTCTGGTGGGCCTTGGAAAGACGAATTGAAAAAAAGGGTATCTATTACCAATATTGAAAGTTTGAAGGCTCTACTTGCAGAGGAGCGGGAGAGGGTCAGTGTTGAATTTGAAGTCATTAGTATGTATTTTGAGGTCGTAACATTTATATCCGTAAAGCATGCTTTTTTTCAGGATTTCAAAAAATGAAAATCGTATACTTTCTAATGTTGTGTGACTGTACAAAGGGATAGATTCTTCCTCCACACCTTAGTTTTGTTCCATCGAGTTTATTGTTTTACATTTCTATGACAAAGAATGAATTGAAACCAATAGTGGATAGGCATTGATCTGATCATAATGAACAGTCCATTCCAATGTGAGGGAACTAAATAAGTACTGGTGTGTTCTGTGATACAGATCATTTAAACTTTAGTAATGATCTAAAAAAGGTCCTTTCTGTACTTCGGTATTATAATTTTTTAGAGTGCTTTGTTCTTCTCAACCTTATGTATATTTATCCTTATGCTTATTCTCCATACAGCTATTTCTTATACAGTAAAAGAGAAAAGAATAGGAAGGATGAAAAAGTAACCCATATTTAGTCATTGATGTGTTATACACACTATCTAATCTTGCTACCATGGAGATGGCCAAGGAGTATATATTCTATCTATCCACCTGAAGTGGAAGAGAAAAGCATTCTCACCATGTGATGTAATTCAGTCGAAATAAAGTGATCGTTTTACTCCTTCCTGTCTCCTGCCTCTTGCCCTTGTCTCCTGTTCCTCATTATACTATTATCATTTCAAAGCACTTTTATGAATTCTTACATTTGAATCATAAGCTCTAATAAACTATAGCTGATACCAAAAGAAGAAAGAAAGAGAGAGAGAGAAACCCCCTTTCTATAAAGTTTCTTTCTTTCAACATCTCTGCAAGAAAAGAAAAGATGGATGATGATTATTTTTGAGAACAACCTGGAGGAATAAGTACAAAAACAGAGATTCAGGTGTTCCTGTAACTCTCTTCATGTCACTGTTTCTAACAGAACTATAATGTATGGACACAGAGATATACATTCGCATTGGTATTTTATTAAAATAAAGTATGGTACAGAGAAAAGGAAGGAAAATAGCTCAGTTAACAATGGCACTGCCATCACAGCCGCCTTGACAGTTTGAAGAAGAAGAAAAGAGTCAAGGAATGAGTACACCACAGAGTTTCCTTTTCTTTTCTTTCAAATTCAACTCTCGAGCCAATGCATTGGCACCTTTCTCTCTTTCTGTATGGGTGAGTTTTCTCACATTACATCAGATACCAAGAGATCAGAGATTAGAGATCAAAAAAGTAGACAAGGCAAATCAAGTCAAGTAACACGAGTAAAAAAAAAGGGAAAAAAAGGGAAAAAAAAGGAAAAAAAAAAGTGGCAAATCAAAGAAAGATAGACAAGAGAATGAGTTTGTACAGAATAGAAACAAGCGCATCTCTTAAGTATTGTTAAAAAATAAAATAAAAATATTAATCTCTAAAAAGAAAGAGAGCTTAATATTGTCTGGTATGAAGATTTTCTTCTGGCTTATGAATTGTTGATGGGGTTGTAGGCTCTTTCAATGAAGAATCAGAAATAGCAGAATCAACCAATGTCGGGGATGACGCTCCCCTTGCATACTTCCATTCAATATTTGACTGACGCAGCGTTGCTTGAGGGATAAATCCAAGCGCAATCGTGGAGTCTGGGTCTGGGCCAATGTTTGACTTTTTGCCAAAGAAACGAGAGCATTTACTCGACTGCTCTTCATCGTCTTCTTCTTCCATGCGACGGTTGCACAGAAGAGTGACGGCATTTGAAAGGGCCAGTAGTTCTATGCTCAAAGCAGCAAACAAGAAGATGTATATGATAGAGAGTTGTTTCTTCATAAAGTAAACAATGAATTCGTAGCAAGGTGGATTTGAGTTGACGTTAATATCGAGACTGCAGGTGTCACTGATGACAGGGTGATCAAAGATATGAGCAAATCCACAACAGTCAAACTATGAAGCAGGTCAGCAATGTCTCTGTTCCATGCAAAACATAAATCAATCCATAAAGAGAATAAAAAGGCGGCTATTTACCTTGTCTTGAGCATACAGACGATACTCTCTAGAAGCATCAGACCAGGTCTGTCCTAGCCATGTCTCTGTGTGGGCTGCCTGGTCATATACAATACCAGCAGTTGCTACTTGATAGACAAATGCAATCAGGACAATGGTGGTGTAAAGAACATGAAGAGTCTGTCGATGACGATAAAAAGCACCAAAAGTACCGACAGCAGCAGCAAAGAGAATGATAATGCCGAGAATGTTAATCACTACAATACAATACTATCATTGGATCTACTGCAACTGTAGATGGACATTCAAGGCTTACTCTTTAAAATGTTCATAGGAAATAGAAAGGCACCATCGAATTTGTGCTGACTTCCCATCATTCCAAAGGCAATTAATCCACAGCCAAAGCATGCTGAGAGGAAATTTGTAGTAAAGATATAGCCTTTGCTTATACTATTTCCATGTCAATTGATGGCTCTGATATTTTCAGGAATACCTTTCACAGCAGGTCATTTCTCTGTTAATGAAAAAGAAAAGAGAAAGAGAGGAAGAAAGGGGAGAAACTCATACTCTTCCAACATGAATAGAGAATTGCCTTTAAGATATCCTTTATTTGATTTGGTACACGCTCAAGGGGGTGTGCTAAGTGAGGAGAAGAAAGAAGGGGTTGCTAGAGGGTCAATGCTTCCATGGGCTATGGAAGGGGAGAAGAAAACCTTAGTCACAGAATAGTCACAGAGGGAGTGAGAGAAGAGCAGAGTGTTGGACAGTCCATTGTTGGAGGGTGTGGTTGGACAGTGCCAAGAAGTGTTTATGTTATTAGTATTATATATTATTAGTATTGTATATTATTAGTATTGTATATTATTAGTATTGTATATTATTAGTATTGTATATCCTTCTCTCTTATTTTCTGATCTATTTTCCCTCTCTTTTATAGGCAGATAGGATCAGGAAAAGAATCTCAACCAACCAACTTCATACTTCTCATTTAATTTTTAATTTTCTGGCTGGAGGATAAGCGCACACCCAAAAAAAATTATTGACTGTTTCATTAAGCCACCCTACATTTGAGCCCTTTTTTCCCTTTCAATTGCCAAAGATAACAGACAAAGTAAGAGCTACCACCACTTGTCTGCTTCCTTTTATTTTCTCTCTCTCCCAAAAAGAAAAAAAAAGAAAAGGACACAAGAGAAGAGAGAGAAAAAACAACAACAAAAACCACCACCAGAACGATAAAGACTTGCTATCTCTATTCAGAAAGGAAAGGAGGGTTTATTTAGGGATATTTCTATCTATCTTTTATGCACTCTCTATGGACACATACATATATACATACATATATACATACACAGATATAGACATAGAGAGAGAGAGAGAGAGAAAAGAGAAAAGAGAGAGAAAAGAGAGAGAAAAGAGAGAGAAAAGAGAAAAGAGAGAGAAAAGAGAAAGAGATATTGGCTATGTTTTTTTCCTATTTAAAATAATAATAATGAGGAAAAGAGAGACATTGGCTCTATGAAACCAAAAACCTTACCTTTTCATTTGATAGACACTATGGTTGCACTCGTACCCCACACTGCAGACAGTGAGCCCACACTGCAGTCAACCGACTCTACTGAATCCACTGCGCCTGTTGAGTCTGTTGAGTCTGTTGAGTCTGTTGTGTCTGTTGTGTCTGTTGAGTCTGCCGAGTCTACCGAGCCCACCAGCACCTTACCTGTCCCTGTCCCTGTCCCTGTAAAGGAGACGGAAAAAGAAGAAAAACATAGGGTGCCAGCTCCTATTCCAACTGTCAATGCCTGGAAAGTAAGAAAGTCAGTGCCTACAGAGGGATCTCCCGAGACAAAGGTGCCTATTGAAGCCGTGGCCCAGGAAAAGGAGACACAAGGAAAAGAACATGCCTGGCCTGCACCCCAAGAAAGAGCCGAGGAAATAGCTGAGCAGAAAAAGGACAAATTCACAGCCAAAGGTAATAGGACTTCTCTGGACAACCCAGTGGCATTGGCTGGGCAGAGTGGCTAACCAAAAGATTGATTTTCTTGTGGTGTGTATGGATGATAATGATGATAATGATGGATTGGTATGGACATGCATTACGATGATTCCATGTCACTATGTAGGTTGAGTTCTTTTGGTCCTACATCTCTCGAGGGATTGAGATGTTCTTCCATGTACTTATTCTTCCACCTATGCTCTTTTATACAGGAAACAAAGGAAGAGGCCAATGGAAGCCCTACACACCCACCATCACCCATACGACATCTGCTCCTCGTACTCGCAGTGTGCGTGGTTGTGGCACTAACTCACTAGAACAACGGAAAGACAGGAGGAAGCAGGAAGGGCCTTCCACGGGTTCTGATGAAGAAGTAGAGCAAGAAAAGACAGCGGATACCACCTCTGCTCCTACGACTGCCACCCCTACCACCCCTACCACCCCTACCACTCCCACAGACAAGGACCAGGCCAAGAGTCCTGTTCCTTCCCGTTCTGTCTTCCGTGGTCGTGGCCGTGGTCGTGGCCGTGGCCGTGGCCGTTATGCCTTTGGTAACCGTCGAGTGCCTATCACCAACATCCATCCTGCCAGTCGCACCAAGCCTGGCTATGTGAATGTTGATGCTAATACTCTCAAGAACTACATTGTGCAGCAAATGTAAGTCTTTGGATAGCCACCCAATACTATTAGAAAAGAAGAAGAAAAGAAGAAGAAAAAAGAGTCTTATGTGTGTATGTGTGTTTTTCTTTTCTTTTCTCTTTAGTGAGTACTACTTTAGCATTGACAATCTCTGCAGAGATGTCTTTTTGCGTGGACAGGTGAGTGAAAGCAATAATACATGCTTCAATGGGTGCATTGGGTGCATTGGGTACATAGGGCGATCTTCTTTTATTTTATATGGGATCTGATCTGATCTGATGTGTATTTGTTTTCTTTTTCTTTTTTTCTTTCTATTGTATGCATGTATAATGGATAGATGGATTCTCAAGGTTATGTTGACTTGCAGCTCCTTGCCAACTTTAACCGTGTCAAGGGCCTGACCACAGACATGTCATTGATCCGTGAATCCCTTGAGTTGAGCACTTTACTTGAATTCACCACGGATAACAAGGTGCGCAGAAAAGAAGGATGGGAGACATGGTTGATCCAGCCCACACCTTCCCAAAGCACCAAGGCAGAGGCAACAGCCACCACCACAGCCACAACAGAAGCAGAAGAGACCAGAGAGGAAAAGAAAGCCGACACGGGCAAGGAAAAGGACACTCTTCTTGCCAAAACAGTGGCACCCAAAGTGCGTGAGGCACCTCTGTTAGCTGCCCAGTCTCCTAAACCCTCTCCAATGACATCCACACCCCACCACACACTTGCTTCTTTGGCAGGACCCACCCACCCTTCTCCCATGCCCACCATGCCCACACTGCCCAAGAAGATGCAGCCCATGGGCACAGAACGCCACAAGTCCCAAGCCAAGGACACCGATGAGGACGATGTTGTGTTTGACTTTGACGACGACTGGGAAGACGGCAGCAGCCCCACCACGGCCAAGAAATACTACTTGTCAGATGAAGAGAGCGATGAGGAGGATGATTTGGAGATGGACGACGACACTGTTGCCCGTATTATGATTGTCACTCAACGCAAGCGAGACAAGTCGCACGCCTCCCTGGACCGCACCAAGATCAACGACAAGGTGTCTGACATGATCAACGAAGGTCTTTACCAGTACGAGTCAGGACTTGGCAAGTCCAGACACGAGGCATGCAAGTCCATTCCAGCAGAGTCGCTCTCGGTGGGATCCTTGAATGCCAGCAGCCACGGCAGCCATGGCCACAGCTACAGCCACAGCTATAAGAGAGAGAGCATGGGCGACCTGGCACGATCTGCCACTGCCACTGCCACTGACAGCCAGTCCAAGCCCATTGCCACCACCACCAAAAAGGCCCCACGCTTCTACCCTGTGCGTCCAGAGTCCCTGCCCAGCAGTGCGTTCTACGGCACGCCTCCCCGTAGCAGTCTGAGCAGCAGTCTGAGCAGCAGTCTGAGCAGCAGTTACGGCTACAAGAAGGAGGGCCAGGAGCAGGGCCATGTCGGCTGGGTGTTGAGTGACCAGCCCTACCACTACAACCCTGCGGATCTCCTGGGCACCAGTCTTGGCCAGTCCCCTGCCCCAGAGAGCATGCTGTCCACCTCCATGGACATGGCCCACTCGTTTGGTAACTTCCAGCACCCTAGCCATGAGCTCTTACGTGAAAATGGATTTATGCAGCACAAGTACCACAAGTACCATGCCAAGGCATTAAGAGAACGCAAGCAGTCGGGCGTGGGTCAGTCGCAAGAGATGAACACCCTGTTCCGCTTCTGGTCCCACTTCCTGCGTGACCATTACAACAAGCGCATGTACAATGAGTTCAAGAAGCTGGCAGTGGAGGATGCCAACCAGAACTACCGCTATGGTCTTGAATGTCTGTTCCGATTCTACTCGTACGGTCTGGAGAAGCGCTTCCGTAAAGAGATATTTGAAGACTTTCAACAATTGACGGTGTCTGACTATGATAATGGCAATCTTTATGGCCTTGAGAAGTTCTGGGCCTATTTGTTCTACCGCAAAGACAAGACAAAGCGTGAGTTGAAGCCATTGGAGCGACTGAACACTCTGCTTGGACAGTTTACATGTGCTAGGGATTTCAAGACAGCCCAGACACCCAAGAAGGAGCAGGGCGAGACCTACAAGGTGCCTTATCATGGTACAAGTAAAAGTACCTGATCATCTTCCAATGTCTGCCTCTCCTTCTGTTTCTTCTTTTACTTTTTCATATTTTTACATATAAAGGGTTATCTATATCTATCTCTCTATATCTATCTCTCTATTCCATGTGTGACTGTAGATAAGATGGGTCATAGAGAGGGGGCAAAAGTACAGCAACACACCCATCAAAGGGTCCTTCTTCTTTCTTCTTCCTTCCTGACCAGTCACCTGACATTGGCAGCAAGAAGGAGGCCGCTGTGGACCATGGTCGTTGGGGTGTGACTGGTTGTCTTTTCTAGAGTTGTCTCCATGCCAACCTATCTCCCTCTATCAAAGCAAGGTGGCAAGTGTCTCTCTTCTCTTGTGTCTTGCTCACTACTTGCTCACTGCCGATCATTGAGTGTCCGACACATGACGTCAAATGATAAGTCAGGCTGGACAAAAGAAAGCTAAGGAACGGACACGTTGAGTTGATTTCAAACTCTATTCTTTTTCTTCTTTCTCTTCTTTTTCTATTTTTCTATTTTTCTATTTTTCTTATTTTCTCTCTCTCTCTCTTTTATTCTGTCCATTCCTTCTTTCCTCTCTCTCTTACGGGAAAAAAGACTGTCACATAAGAAAGCTCTTTCTACTTCTTTACGGATAGCACCAAAAGAAAAGAAAGGAAAAAGACACTTCTCGTACTTGTTTTTTTGTTTTGTGTTTTTATTGCTGTTAGTGTGTGTATTTTAGTATGGCCACCAAAAGTGCCTATAAGCGACTCTCCAAAGAATACTTGGCCATCCAGAAAAAGTAAGCTTTTGTTTCTTCAACATTGTGAGCTGATGAAGTGGTCCAGTCCACCACCCTACATTCTAGCCAAACCACTAGAGAACAATATTCTAGAGTGGTAAGTCCATGTCAGAGTACAGTACAGTACAGTGCAGTACAGTACAGTACAGCCCATTATAGAATAGAACACACTCACCTCATGGGGCTTCTATCGGCAGGCACTATGTTATCAGTGGCCCACCAGAAACACCCTATGTCGGCGGTGAATACTACGGCCGCCTTACATTTCCCTCTGAATACCCCTACAAACCACCGGCTATTCGCATGATGACACCTTCAGGACGCTTCCAACCTGATACACGGCTGTGCTTAACAATGAGTGACTTTCACCCGAGTCTGTGGAACCCAAGCTGGTCTGTTGCAACTATTCTGAATGGCTTGCTGAGTTTTATGGTAAGTTCTTTTCTTTATCCATCTGCCTTGAAGTATGTCGACTGATGCCAACAACAAAAGACAACTGAGGAAAGCACCACGGGCAGCATCAAAACAACCGACATTGAAAAGAGAGTGTACGCAGCAAGATCCCATGCCTTTAATATGAAGAGCCAACGGTTCAGAGGTAAGAAAGAAAGAAAGAAAAAGGAGGAAAGGAAGAAGGGTCTTCTCCCACTTGTACGATTCATACACACTCCTTACCTTGTTCTATTGACGGTCTATTGATCTCTGTTGTTGTATCTTCATGGGAACTGTGTGCATCTCTTAAGATGTCTTTGCTGAATTATGCACAGTCCAGGAACACACCCCACTGACTGTACCCAACGACACCCTACGAAAGCGACATTCTGTTTCTCCTGCCTCCACTGCCCTCACACCCCACCACCACATCTCTGACTCATCCCTCCACACACAAACACACTCGACATGGACAAGGACACTTTGTCAATGGCGGCGATGGATCTTTGTGTTTGTTGTGTTTGTTTATTTGATCATGTCAAAGTTGGCAGCACGATCTTCTGGAGAAAGTGCTTCTTGAGAAAGAAGAGAAGAAGAAGAGGAGACTTGTGGTTTGTTGTTGTTGCTGCTGTTGCTGCTGTTGCTTCTGTTGCTGTTGCTGTTGCTGTTGCTGTTGCTGTAGCTGTTGCTGTTGCTGTTGCTGTTGCTGTAGCTGTTGCTGTAGCTGTTGCTGTTGCTGTTATTTCTTGTTCCTGTTATTAGTGTTTTCTGTTCCTGTTGTTATTTTATAGGCTGTGATGTGTTTGTTGGTGAATAGTAGTGTCCCTTTATTTTTTTATTTTTTATTATTTTTTTTATTATTTCTTCTTTCTCTGCCCATACCATTCTTAAAGTAGAAGCTACTCTTATTGATCGTGTGTGTATTTGTGTATGTCTAAATTAAGAGGAATACACTATAAATATTAGTAAAAAGAGTCAAATGATCATTGGCCAAGAAGTAGACAGTTGAGGTTTCTATGGCAGTAAAAACACCCTGTATATTATAATCTAAAGGGTGTGGAGGAAAGAATCCTCTTTAAAGGAGAGAATCATGACGACGTAACCATAGCAAAATGAATAGCCTCGGAGATTCAATACATGTGACTTGAGCAACAGAACCGCAGTCCACACAGCATTGACAGGTTTATCATGAGCAAAAGAAACGCAGACGGTAAAGACCACAAAAAGACACCATTAGACCATAGAACAAGTGCATTGAATAAAAGAAGAACCAGTATACTAAGACCATGGCTATTGTTGTTGCTATTGCTGCTATTGCTACTATTGTTGTGTAGAAGAAATAAGCGAGGACGAGGACAGTGACGTGCAACTGGACGAAACTCTCCAGTCAAAGCTTTATGGTATCTAATGTTCCATAGGACAATGTGTCTGATAAGAGCCTTGCTGCTTATCTCATGGCCTTTACAGTGCCTAGAAACGCAAATCTCGAAGTGGCATCCTTAAATACAAGTCACCATGATAGCGCCACAGAGAGAAGGCCTGATTTTATCTCTCATATCTTTGGCAGAGAAGACTACACTTACCTTCCACTGAAGAAGGACCATGTCTCACGGCCACTATGGATTAGTCCTGAGGATGGACATATTATTCTCGAGGGATTCTCTCCCATTGCTGAACAAGCACAGGACTTTCTTGTTGCTATCAGTGAGCCCGTCAGTCGGTAAGTGGATCCATACATCCTTCTTCTTCTCGTTCTTCTCGTTCTAATGCACAGAACTTGGAGTCTAGACCAGCCCATATCCAAGAATACAAACTAACGCCCTACTCCCTCTATGCTGCTGTCTCTGTGGGGTTGGAAACAGAAGACATCATCGAAGTCCTTAACCGTCTCTCTAAAGTGCCTGTACCAGACTCCATCACACAATTCATTCGACAGTGCACTCTTTCGTATGGAAAGGTGAAATTGGTCCTCAAACACAACCGGTACTATGTGGAATCCTCTCATCCAGAAACCCTTCAAATGCTTCTCAAGGACGGTGTGATCAGTGCAGGGCGTATTCTTCGTGATGAGAATGATGTGATTGTCAGTGGTGTGTCGAGCTCCATTGCCAGTACCTTTATGATCAACAGCAAACCCACAGGAAAGGATCTCGCCATTCCCGGCATTCAGAAACCAAAGGAAGGGGAAAAGTCCACTGCAGAAAGCCTATTGGATAAAGAGCAGGAAGAAAGAAAAAAGGAAGATGACAAGTTGTTTGGTGCTGTTGTGCGTATTGATAAGGAGGATGAAGAGGAGGATTATGAAGGAGAACAAGTCCATGCCTTTGAAATTGCTGCTGAACAAGTGGAGGTACGTTATGTGTTGATGACACTACGAATAGCAGTACTGATCCTAGCCAAACCATAGAACATTAAAAAGAGATGCAATGATATTGATTATCCCATGTTGGAAGAATATGATTTTCGTAATGATACCATCAATGCTAATCTTGAGATTGACCTAAAGCCTACCACTGTCATTCGTCCCTACCAAGAAAAGTGTCTGTCCAAGATGTTTGGTAATGGGTAAGTCAGAGGCCACTTCTTGACTGCAGAGAGTAAAAAAAAAGGGTTGGGGCTCAGTGACACTCTCTTAGGCGTGCACGATCAGGCATTATTGTCTTGCCGTGTGGTGCAGGAAAAACACTCGTAGGCATCACTGCTGCATGCACCATCAAAAAGAGCTGTCTTGTTCTATGCACTTCTTCGTAAGTAGATAGAGTCTGCAAAGAACTGTTCCTATGGGGCTCATCTCTCTTTCAGTGTGTCTGTGATGCAATGGAAGCAACAGTTCTTGCAGTGGAGTAACATCAAGGAGAACCAGATTGCCGTGTTTACTTCTGACTGTAAAGAAAAGGTAACCTGCTGCAACCCATAGGACAAGTAGACTAAGAGAAGAACAGTTCTCTGGTAGTTCTGGTATTGTGATTTCTACCTATTCCATGGTAGCCAACAAAAGAAAACGATCCTACGATGCACAGAAGATGATGGAGTTTCTGGAGTCCCGTGAGTGGGGCTTCTTGCTGTTAGATGAGGTGCATGTTGTTCCTGCCAATATGTTCCGTACTGTAGTCACTACGATTGCTGCTCATGCCAAGTTGGGATTGACAGGTAGACATTTATTCCATGTAGACAAGTGTGTATTTGTGTACTGACATGTCCTTTATTATTGCTATTATTATTATTATCTAAGCTACTTTGGTCAGAGAAGATGAGAAGATTGACGATCTTAACTTCTTAATTGGCCCCAAGCTGTATGAAGCTAATTGGTTGGATCTGGCCACCCGAGGCCATATTGCGAATGTCCAGGTAATGTGCATTCAAGAGAGAAGATGACTTGATGGGTAGGCTAATGCTATGCCTATGTCTATGCCTATGCCTCTTAGTGTGCTGAAGTGTGGTGTCCAATGACACCTGAATTCTACAAGGAATATCTCCGAGAAAACACCCGCAAAAGAACTCTTTTATATGTTATGAACCCAAAGAAGTTCCAAGCTTGTCAATATCTGATCCAATACCATGAAAGACGTGGCGATAAGATCATTGTGTTTTCAGATAATGTATATGCCTTGGTGGTAAGTCACTGTCTAGTCCTCACTCCACAAGAAGAAAGACAGCCAGCTCATCCTTGCCCTTTCTTAGGAATATGCCAAGAAGCTAGGAAAGCCTTATATTTATGGTGGCACGGGTCAACAGGAACGTATGCGTATTCTTCAAAACTTCCAATACAATCCTGCTGTGAATACGATTTTCCTCTCCAAAGTAAGTGGCTTCATTACTCCTGCTTGTAGTGACAATGGGTGTCTTGGCTGGTGTAGGTGGGCGATACGAGTATTGATCTTCCAGAAGCCACCTGTCTTATCCAAATCTCCTCCCATTATGGCTCTCGTCGTCAAGAAGCCCAGCGTCTTGGTAAGCGTCTCACCCCTCCCACCACCACTTACAGTCTATTAGGTCGTATTCTCCGTGCCAAGCGTCGTAATGATGAGGGATTCAATGCCTTTTTCTATTCTCTTGTATCAAGAGACACCCAGGAGATATACTATTCTACCAAGCGCCAGCAGTTCTTAATTGACCAGGGCTACTCCTTCAAAGTCATTACCAATCTTGAAGGCATGGACAGTGATCCTAACCTTGTATTTAAGACCCATCCCGAGCAAATGGATCTTCTCAAGGCAGTTCTTCTTGCCAATGAGGTAATGTTGGCTCTCTACTCTCTACTCTCTACTCACTTTCTATCTCTTGCCTTAGGCGGATCTCAAGGACGAAGAACTCAACCACGTAGATGATGTTGGACGCATCACAGACCGCAGAGTCATTGCTAAATTCAGAGCAGGGGCTGTCAAGAGAACCATGACCACCACAAAAACATTGGCAGGAGGAGATACCATGGCTTATTTAGAGTACTCCAGAAATGCAGGCGGTCAATTTGCAAGTCGTGGTCGTTCCAATGGTCCTTCTGGCGGAAAAGAGCACCATGCGCTGTTTAAAAAGCATTATGGGCGCAAGTAAATCCAATAAAATAAAAAATAAATAAAAATAAAAGCTAAAATCCTAGAAAAGATATCTTTATTGTTGTTATTGTTGTTATCATTACTACTATTACAAATATGGAAGTATTTGATCCCTGGCATATTATTATGCTGGAAATCCTTCCTATGTTTTTGGAAGAGATTGCTTTTGTAATTCTATATAGACTAATGTAGCAGATAGAAATAGTATATAAGCTATCAGTCTATTAGATAGAAGAAAGCTTTGCGAAATATATTTCTTATATTACAAACACACCTTTTGTTTCTGATTTTGTGAACAAGATCATTATTATTTTTATTTTTATTTTTATTTTTATTTTTATTTTTATTTTTACTATTACTATTAATATTCCTAATATTATTACTATTACTATTACTATTACTGTTATTATTACTGTTATTATTACTATTACTATTACTATTACTATTACTATTACTATTACTATTACTATTACTATTACTATTACTACTACTATTATTATTATCACTAGTTTATTTCTATATTATTTTCTCTTTCTTTCACTGTAAAGGGTGACAGTTCTTGGGTAAGACAAACAAAGGCCTGCATGAATCCCAAAGGAAAAATATAGAGACGTCACTTATCACGTGCATGGGTCATAAAGAAGTGCTGGTGCAAATAACCCTGAAAGAACTCCGTCCAGGCTGCTTGAACGTCGTCTGTTTTTCTTTGTCACAAGCCAACCACTGCAATGTGTCCATCATCCCTTCCTTCTCACCCATTGCAAGTCATGGAAGATCCTGATGATTCTTTACCACAAGAAATGCCAGTCACAGCATCCTTCCTTTCTTCATTCACACCCACCCCACCGCCACCACCACCACTGCCTACATTACCACAACAAGCACGTTCATTACCACCTCAGGTTCACTCACTAGCCCCTCTTTCAAAGAGCACACCTATACTACAAGAAGTAAGCAACCATTTTACTTGTTATTATCTTGTTATTATCTTGTTATTATCTTGTTATTATCTTGGTATCTATCTATCTATCTATATGTAAAAAAAAAGGAGGAAGGGAGAGGGGTGTACACTCTAGTGTAGGAGTGTCATTATCTACAAGTGTTGATGTTTAGAATACACGCCTAATGACACTCTTATTGCCTTGTTTTATTTATTATTACTATTATATTACTACTATTATATTATTACTATTGCTATTACTATTGCTATTGCTATTATTACTATTATTATTATTGCTATTACTATTATTATTATTTATCAATAAACACACCGCCTGTTTGTTTGTCTGTCTCTCTGTCTCTCTAGCTCGATGACCTACTCACAAGACTAGAACGAGAGTCCAAAATGAAGTCTGGCGTGGAAAACATGCTTGAAGTGTACATCAAGGACAAGCGACGCACCAAAGACCTCGAGGCACAACTTGAACAGTGTCTCTTAACAATAGAAACAATCACCAAGGAGATTGAGCGTATTCGGACTCAACCAGGCAAAGAATCGACAGGCATTACCGAGAAACTCAAGACATTTCATTATACCACCACACCCTTTCCTGTGACAAAAACAACTCGTACACGCACTAAAGGACGGTCCAACAGCTCACCCAATATCAAAGGCAAACATAAAGTGTCCCAAGAAAACTTTTCATTTCCTGATGATGGTAAGGAGGGTTTTTTTTATTATTTTTTATTATTATTATTATTATTACTATTACTATTTTTTAAAAAAAAGAAAAAAAAGAAAAAAAACAATGTTAACATTCTCTCTATTCTGGTAGATGCCTGGCCTATTGGAAAACGACTGCACCATCTCGTGTTTCAATTAAGAACAGATGATTGGAGACAGTCCAAACCAGGACAACCCACAGACCCTGCCGCCAGTAAAGAATCTAAACTGGAGAAGCTGACGGTCCTCCTACGCATATTAAAAAATACAGCCGATGTGGATCTTTATTACCCCAAGAGGGGATTAGTGACATGGTAGGCATGGCCCAGTGGGAGATTCCCTGACCCCAAAAGATGATTAAGCCAAACTTAGTTTACGACAGTGTATAGCAAGTCCTACCAAGGAAGTGCGCATCATGGCATTGCGTACTCTGCGTCATTTGGTAGAAGGACCTGCAGATGTGGAATTGATCGTACAGATGCAAGTGGGGGTTTTTATTACGAGGTAAGAGTAATATAGAAGAGAGTCAAGCATTGGACTCAACCATGAGTGTCCCATAGAGCATTGGCTAGGGATTCAGAAAGCCATGAGATGGAGAGAGAACAGACATTGAAACTAGTGCGCTCATTTATTGAGTACGACGGCGTCAAGTTCATTGATCAGAGTGTTGTGCGTGCAGTGGTGGCCATTGCAGAACAAACCGACTGTCGCCTAAGAAACATTTCCTTGGAGACATTAGCAGAACTAAGTAGGCATCTGTCTTTCTACACCTATGCAAGTGGCCTTTTATTCTTGGCATCACTAACGCATTCTCAAAGGTATTCTGGACATTGGGTTGACCGTGCGATCGGGTGGACTTCGCATTCTTATCCAGGCCCTGTTGGATGGACATCTCACAATGACAGAGGTTCTTATCCAGGCTGTTCTGTTTGTGCTGGACACCCCCGACAGACGCTGCTATCTGCGCCCTGGTGTTGAGCTGGAGATGATCATTGCTCCTTTTACAGAATCCAACCAAGGCACCAACTACGAAGAGCGCCTCAAGAACAGTGCAAGAGTGGTCACTCTTCTGCTAAAGAACTGGGCAGGTATCTTTTACATGTGTGCCAACAACATGCGGGCAGCTCGCTCGGTTGTCCAGGCCCTGAGAGTGCCTACTCCCGACACCCAAGTAAGTCCACTCCTGTCGGTCCTATGATGGACTCACCAGAGACAGAAACTGGTGCTGGATATGTTTCTTGATATCTTTAGAGTGAAGCTACCAAAAGACTACAACAACTATCTCTCGGGTCGACAGCATACCGTCCACATTGATCCCAGTGTGACTGAGCCTGTGAATCGATCGCCCCGTATAGGACTGAGTGTGCTGACCAGTGGAGTGACAGGAGAGCTGATGCTAGCAGGAGGCATGCCTGTCAGTGCCTACGACAGAAGCAGTGGCAGCACCACCGCAAGCAACTCGGAGCGACTCAAGATGCTCTACCACCATCTAAGCATCATTCTTATTATCTTTATTGAGTCGGACATTCTGATGGCCTTGGTGGACATGGTCAAATCAGACGATGTGTACATATCACGCAAGGCAACACTTCTTATTGGAGAGATCCTCCAACTCTCCACACGTCTCCTGCCCATGTCGATGGGCACCCAGGTCCAGTCTTTGCCCAAACTCTTTGCCCTGGCCTCCAACTTTGATGATGAGCATGTCCGACACAATGCCACGGCTGCTCTTGCTCATATTGACAAGCTCACTCGTGTCCATGCTCGGTATGTCACCCCCACCCCCACCAAAGGCGAGCGCATTGCCAACTCCATCCGCACCCAAGAAAAGGTCCATGAAGTGAAGTTGAAGATTGGGTATGCCATTGATGACACCCACTTTCGACAGCTGCTGATGGACTCCCAGGTCCTCAACACCAAGGACTACACAAAGTGGAATTGGGAAAGCATCATTGAGCTGCTGCAGGGACCTCTTCTCAATCCACGTCGGCTGGATGAAGCCATGCGGGGCAAGACATTCATCAGGCGTCTGTTGACCTTTTACCGTCCCTCCAAACACCAGTTCTCGGATCTCCATGCCACCAAGGCCAATGTGGCAAGGTATGTGAAGCACGGATGCACGCTTCTGTCGACTCTGTTGGGCCACCTGGATGGTGTGCGGTACCTAGGAGAACACAAGCTGCTCAATGACATTGCCGATGCGCTGAGTGAGTTGGGTCCCTTGAATGGGAACCCAGAGAATGAGCCGGTCTTTTCAAAGGAGAGAATGGAAAGTACCTTGTGTGCTGGCTACTTTACCCTCCTGGGCACACTGAGTAAACACAAGGAGGGAGTGCGGATGTTGGAGAAATTCAAGCTGTTTAGTTTGTTTTATCAATTGTCTGAGTTGAGGAGCCGGGATGATCTCAAGGTGGCCATGATTACTAATTTGGATTATACGTTGAATGGACATCCTCGTGTGTTGCTGTCCAAGATCATGACCTCGGGGTACAATCCTATCCGGTTGTTTGCTACACAGTACTTGGGGATTATCATGCGGCAGTCAGAGAGTGAGTACAATGGCTGGGCGATTCGGTTGCTTGTGACGCAGTTGTATGATACGCATCTGGAGGTGTGTCAGGAAGCAGTGAGTCTCTTGGATGAAGCGTGTGAGCGACCTGCCAATCTGGAGTTACTGGTGAAGTTCCGTCCAAGTCTGGGTCATTTGGGAGAGATTGGCAATCCATTGCTGCTCAGGTAGGATCCTTCCTTCCTTCTTTCTTGTTCCCCTCCATTGAAAGAAGAGGGAGTTGTAGAGGACCTTACCAACAACGCCACACCCTTGTTAGGTTCTTGTCGACATCTACTGGGTTTCGATACTTGAATGTTCTCGGCTATGTGGATAAAGAGATGGACGAGTGGTTTGAGGTAACTCAGCATCATTAGAATGCAAAGGGAGGAGACAGGAACATGGGCTCTTATGGCTGTCGGATTAGTATCGAAACCGACACTATGTCACTCAACTTGAGCTTTCGCTGGCGAGGGCTCTTGTCAATACCCCTGATAAGAAGTCACTGAGTCCCTTTGAAGAACGTATTGACAGTGAGAATGACTTTGAAGGCCTGTAAGTGCGATCTTTTATAGTGTTTCTTTCTTTCTTTCTTTGCAATGTGTTGAGCTTACATGTGGCATAGACAACCTGGTGATGGACTGACACCTCCTCACTTTTATGGTGAACTCACCAAGACAGAAGAAGGGTGCAGTTTGTTAAGGGAAAGAGGACATTTCCAATTGTTTGCCAACTACCTCCGAGAACATTCACTTGAGAAGCAAGATATGGAAGTATTGCAGCATCTCAAGGCTGTTTTATGGGCTGTGGGCAATATAGGAGCCACACGGAATGGGCTTCCTTTTCTTGAAGAAGAGGACATTGTCAAGGATATTGTAGCCATGGCCGAAAGTAATGAGGTTCTTTCACTGAAAGGGTAGGTTGTAGAGTGTAGACAAAAGGGAGGAGTCACAGTGTGTTCATTATGGCTATTACTATTCTATAGTACATGTTATTATGTCTTGGGCCTTATATCAAAGACACGACAGGGCATGGAGTTGTTGGGTGAATTAGGCTGGGAGGGTGTGTTGGGTCATCATGGGGTGCCTGAGGGTCTATGTGTCCCATTGAACCTGAGGGTCTTTTTGACGGTAAGCAGTAGTAGTAGAGGAAGAAGAAGAGGAAGAAGAAGAGGAAAAAGAGATGGATTGGAGGACTGACCATGCATCTGTACTCTTTTGTCTATTAGATTCGCAATTGGAAGTATTCGGCTGGGCTGTCTAAACCCCCTCGTCTTCCTCTGTCAGTAACCAAGGATGAGATTGCCTCTGATATATTAAAGAACATTGGAGACATGGGCAACCATATTCTAGCCAATGAAGCCTCCAAGAATCTAGCAAAGTAAGTGTGGTCTGTCTCCTCTCAAGGGTCACTGATAAAGGGTCACTGATAAAAAGTCACTGATGCACTGTTCTGTAGGTTAAGGCAGCGTTATTCTGACTGTTTCCAAAGAGTGGATGTGTATTATGCTGTCTGTCAGTTGCTTGGTAGCTACCACTTCCGCTCTCCAGTAAGAAAATACGTATTGGAGATATTTGATATGCGATTTACACCTGAGTTGCTGCTGTCTCTGGATGAAGTAGCTACACAGTCCAAGCCCAAGGAAGATTGGTCGAACAATGCACCTGTTTTCCGTACAGCACAGCCCTCTTTACCATTACAGCACAATGAAAAAGAGCAGCCATCACAACAAGTACAGGAACAACACCAGGAACACCAACACCAACAACACCAGCAGGAAAATACAAAGCAACCACCACTGTCCATAGAAGGGGTGGCTCAGGAAAGACTGACACCAAAATCAGTGAGGATTGGTTTTCATCTTCCTGCATAAGACCTTTCTTCTTCCTACTCTCTTGTTTATTATATACTCTTATACTATTTCTTCCACCCTTATTTCTTCCCCTTGTTTTGTTTGTTTTCTGCTGGTCTTTCTTTTCCCTCTGTCGCTCTCATCTCATTCTTACTACTCCGATATATTCTTAGTCACAGGTGGGATCATTTCCTTTGTCAATGATTGGCTCTCTTTCTCCCTCCATCTTATCTCATCCCATTTTTACATATAAAAAAGAAGGATAGCACGGCATGTATTGGTATAGATTGATCTTTGGATCTGGTTTATAGAAATTTACTTTATGCACAATTTACCAGTTCTTATAAATACAGGCTATTCTCACTCTTTCTCTTCTTTCTTATCTGTGTTTTGTATTTTCTTCTCTTTCTCTTCTTTCTCTTCTTTCTCTCTCTGTGTGTAGACTGCACTCTTTCCATTGTATAGCCTCACTCTTTCCATTGTATAGCCATTGTAGCGCCACTGTAGCGTCATCCTTATAGCGTCATCCTTATAGCGTCATCCTTACAACCATCCTTACAACCATCCTTACAACCACTCCCTACAGACCTCTCTCTTCTCATGACAGACCTCTTGCCTTGCTCCTCTTCTCCCAGCGCCTCCTCCGTCACCACCCACAGGAAGTACCGTTTTGCTACTCAAGTAGTGACAGTGGATAACTCAGACGATCCCCATAATGCCGCTTCTGTGCCTATTTACCAGTCAGCCACATTCAAGCAAAAGACAGCAGGCGGTGGAGGAGACTATGACTATTCGCGTAGTGGCAACCCCACACGCACCCATCTAGGTAAAAGCCCTCTTCTCTTCATGTCCTCTTCATGTCCTCCTATGCAATGACCTACACTAACTCACCACCCAACCACAGAAAACCATCTCGCCAAAATCATGGGGGCCAGCCGCGCCTTGGCTGTCACCAGTGGCATGGGTGCACTCGATGTCATCACACGCCTTGTCCGGGCAGGAGAGGAGATCATTGCCGGAGATGATCTCTATGGTGGCACCAACCGCCTCCTCAGCTTCCTTGCCAGCTCACAGAACATAAAGACCCATCATGTGGATACAACCTGCCCAGACGCTGTGCTGCCCTATTTGGATCCCGCCAAGACTCGCCTGGTCCTCCTAGAAACCCCCACCAACCCACTCATCAAGATCTGCGACATCCCCACCATTGCCCAGCAAGTCCATGCGGTGTGTCCCAATGCACTGGTGGTGGTGGACAACACCATGATGAGTCCGTACCTCCAACGCCCTCTGGAACTAGGCGCAGACATCTCCTACCACTCAGCCACCAAGTATCTCTCGGGCCACCATGATTTGATGGCGGGTGTCATTGGAACACGCGATGCCTCGGTAGCGGACCAATTGTACTTTGTCATTAATGCAACGGGCTGTGGACTGGGGCCCTTTGATGCATGGCTGCTGTTGCGGGGTGTCAAGACACTGGCAGTGCGCATGGACAAGCAGCAGGCCAGTGCAGTGCGCATTGCAGAGTACCTTGAGCAGCAAGGGTTCAAGGTGAATTTCCCTGGATCACGCAGCCATCCCCAGTACGAGCTGCATAAGACAATGGCAGACGGACCAGGGGCTGTGTTGAGTTTTGAGACGGGCGACATTGGCATCTCAGAGAGGATTGTTGAGGCAGCCAAGTTGTGGAGCATCAGTGTGTCGTTTGGCTGTGTCAACTCATTGATCAGTATGCCGTGTCGCATGTCGCATGCTTCGATTCCTTCTCATATCAGAGCAGAGAGATCTCTGCCTGAGGATCTGATTCGATTGTGCATTGGCATTGAGGACTGTGATGATTTATTGGAAGATTTAGAGATGGCGTTGATGAGTGCGGGTGCATTGCCTGGTCTTGAGCCTAAACATGCATAAACCAAATAAATAGATAGGTGTATCGATATATTTATATATTTATATGTTTATATAAAACACGCACACGCATTTATATTCTCTTGTCATTCTTCTTTTATTAAAAATAATAATAATAATAAAATAAAAAAAGTATAAAGTATAAAGTAAACAAAGCAAAACAAACAAACAAATATGAATTATAAGCAACTGTTCTAGTAATAATAATAATAAAAAAAGAAAGAAAGAAAGAAAGAAAGAAAGAAAAGGAAGAAAAGGAAGAGAAAATAGATGTGCACATACATACACATACACACACATACAGTCTAGAGCGAGACAATACTAATCTCCACCTTGATCTCTTGAGTTTTCTCTGCCGACACCACACGCACTGTCAATTGATCCTTCCCTCCTCCTGCCTTAGGATCCTTGGGCGGCACATACACCCACTGGTTAAGATACTGGTTGGCTTCTTGCTGGCTGTTGGCGGTCAGGTCCTTCCATGGCTGTGGGCCGACCTGCAGCTCACCATGAGCAATGTCTAGCTCAATCCTCACCTGGCCCACCCGGCCCTGCACATACACACTGTCCAGACCCTGGAGACGACCTGGCACTGGCTGCAATGGCAATGTCTCTGCTGTGGGGTGGACATGGTACACGTACCGAGAGGGGCCCACCAGCCGCCATGTCTTCATGGAACGACCCAGATCAAGCCGCTTGAAGAGCAGATCAATGACACTGCCCTTTTGGATCTCCAAGGCATTGGTCATCTTGCCAAACAAATGAATGTTCCAGCTGGTCAGTGCCTCCAGCTCCTTCTCTGCATTGGGGTTGGGCAGCAAGTACTTGTAGATCTCCAGGTAGCTTGCAGGGTAAAGAATGTGGCGAGGAAGAATGGTGAACTTGGCAGCCTCAAGCACAGCTCTGTGGTCTTTTACATAGGAGGTGATGGCTTTGGGACCATGGCAGTTGAAGCACTTTGGGTCATATGCATAGGAAGAAAAGGCAGACTCTGCCATTTCTCTGAACAGAGTCCAGCCACGCTTGAACCGCATCAATCCCTGGGGCAGGTACAAGTTCTTTTCATCCAAGGACCATTCGCGATCCGAGCCAACGCTGGAGTAGTCAGACCCAATGAACTCAAGCGAGGCATCGGGAGGGGCACGGAGCCACAGTGCGTCCATGTCCATGTACGTGCCGCCATAGCTGTACAGCAGATACAGGCGCACGTAGTCTGTCAAGTGCCAGTAGAAAAAGTGCTCGTGCTCCCACTTGTCCCAGTCCCTCAGCCAGTCATGGGTGCCAGGACCAAAGTACCAGTGCCAGTTGAGCAGACTGTCCTTGTCAATGTGCACAACATGGATCTGATAACCACGGGCAATGTAGTCCTTGAAAAAGGTTGTGGACAGGGTGTTGGAGATCATAAACACAACTGCGCGTGGCTCGTGGATCCATATCAGCTCCAGGGCACGCCAGTGTCTGTCTGTAAATGTCGAGGGCTCGCTTGTCCAGCACACCCAGTAGATCAGATCCCAGTCCTTTTCAGAGTAGACAGACGTGCGTTGTGACAGGACATTGGGAATGATCCAGGCATCGTTTTCTCCGAGCCGTGAAGGGGCCAGCACATCCTTGACGGTGGTGTCGGCCATTCGGGTGATGCCTGGTGTTTTGTGGAGCGTAATGCCCTTGATAGGATCACACTCCAGGTTGTACTGTCTCCAGTCATCGGATTTGCCATGGCAGGGATAGCATACAGCACACTGGGTGTGGGTGAGTTCCTTGCACATGTCCTGTCCTGCCACTGCATTGGTGTACAGGGTGGCCATGGTGTGGATGTCCTTGTGAGGCACGCGTAGTGAGAGCAGGTCTTGTTCACATACACTGGTGGCCTGCATTCGAGGGTCATGCACTGGGACAACCGAGTGTCCAAACAGCCACACAGCAATGTTCTCATTGTCATTGGCTACTGTGCGCATGTGGGTCTTTAGGTTTGTCACCAAGTCAGCCACGTCTCGGGAAATCACATACAAGGCGCCTGAAGTGTACACGGGCAGAACAGGCATAGCATAGTCGTAGGCCATGGAGGACTGGGTGCCTTCTGACGGAAGCATGTTTCTAATCATCCGAACTGTATTAGCCAACCCCTCTTCTTCTCTCTTCTTCTCTCTTTTTTTATTTTCCTACTTTTACCCATAGCTTACCTGTAGACAAGACCCCTCCAGTACTCGGTCTTCTTTCCAAGGGCCTTGAGATCACTCAACAGACTGTCCCAGCGCACAAACACATCATCCTCTGTCTTGATCAGATAATCGTACTGGGCTGTGGATGCCCATCGCATGGCCTCAAGCACCTTGGCACTCTTGTCAGCTGTCTTGTCAGATGCAGGCACAATCAACATATCATGAAACATCTGCGACTCCTGGACCACAGAAGGACCTCTCTTCATTTGAGCAGAGGCAGAGGGTGGCTTGCCAAGGACAAACCGGTATGTCTCTTTGGGCAGCCACTGCAGTGTCGATTGGCGTAGGACCTGGCGTCGCTCTCTGGCAGACTCCTCCCAGGAAGAAAGAATCAGCACCAGAGGCCGGGGTTCAAGTGCATCGTAGGAGGAGGAGGAGGCGTCGTAGTGCAGGGTGGTGTCGAGTTGGACTTGCTGCAAGAGCCCGCTGCTGGTGTATTCGAGGGTGCCGACCTGAGAGAGAGTAGCCCACAGAGTGCAGCAGGTCACAGCAAACAGAGGCAGGACCAGGACCCTGACAATGGTGGACTGGAAGTTCAGCTGGAGCCCTGACGCCATGTGCTTCTCCTTTGAGTATTTTGGGTGAGAGGCAAAGGCAAGCTTAAGACAGTTGCCGACAAGAAGAACACTACAGGCAGATATCCACTGTGTAATGGGGTTGGCTAGGTTCTGGAGAAAGGCTGAGATGGACCAGTGGATGACCATCAGCGTGATGAGACGGACGATGGCGTTGGTGATCTCGTAATGGTACATCCATCGTCGCATCATGCTGGTGGTGATGATCCAACTCCAATACCCAGCCAAAAGACACTGTGAGATGATGAGTGCCCTTGTAGGCTAGTGAGTGTAGCTTACCCATAGATTGGCTATCCAGTAATCCGTCCAACTTGTCCCCAGCACCAGAGGACTCCCGCTGTTCTTTTCTAGCAAATGCCGAGACGCCTTGACATTATAAAAGAACCCCACAATGGCAGGCGACAGACTGAGGAGATGAAGGACAAGAATCACTGTATTGGACTGCTTTGACACATGCTGGTTGGAGAGTGGCAATGCCTTGAGCTGAAAAGAAGGAAGTCCAGTGGGCTTCTCCGTGAATGCATCCACACAACAACAGCAATCACAAACACAGCATCAACAACAACAAGAAAGTGGAGCATCAAAAAATAAAGGATAAAAAGGTAGAAAAAGATAATAAACAGAAATCAATATACGAAATTAGAAGCATAAAAAAAATGACATTTAGGATAAAGAGCTCTTAGCCAACCGTCTTTAGGTTTCCTCTCCCTTTTTCCCTCTTCCTTATTTATCTGTCTATCTAATTTACCTCCCCACCCACTGTTCTATCCACTGTTCTATCTAATTTACCATTGACATAAACTCACAAAGAGAGCCTTTGTGAAAGGAATCTAAAAGAAAGCACCGTCAAGAACACCGTCAAAATAAATAAATAGAAAATAATATTAAGACGGAGAATTAATATGGGATTCAATCTTCTTTTTTTATCCTTTTTTAGTTCTTTCCGACCGTCGCTTCTATATTAGGCAATTGGCATATAAAAATATAGATATATAAAAAAAGAGTAAGGCAATGGAAAGATCATTCCTTGGAAGAAGAAGAAAAAAAAAAAGAAAAAAAAAGAAAAAAAAAAGAGAGAGAGAGAGAGAAAGGGGATGTGTATGTCACACAGTCACCATGGCAAAATAGAATCTATGATTCGACATAACAACCATAATTGTTTATCCTGTTTCTAATGTATAGCTATTTTATTTATTCCTTTTCAAAGTCCATGTCGGCTGTATTTAGGAATTCACTCATGCTAGGATTATCATCGTCATCTTCTTGACTTGCATTGACCATTTCTTCAAACATATAGTCACTGCCTGTTTCGTCATTTGCAGGGGTTTGTTGGTAAGAGTAAATGTCCATGGCGCTGCTACTACTACCGCCCACCCCACCACTGCCACTGGTGTGTTTTTCATAGACATCAAACGAAGGCACAAAATTAGACAGGTTGGGTTCGTTATTACGGGCAAGGACAACTGTACGCAGGGGACGGGCAGGACTGGAGGGTTGGATCCCGGGAATATCACGCACAATGACATTCTGGAGTGTATGTTCAATGTCCATGTGGTGTTCTTTTCCATAGTGTGTTCTTACAGCATCCATTTGCTATAGAAGGATGGACGATGAAGAAAGAGAAGAGAATAAGAAAGGAGGTGGGATCAGCACAAGCTATTTCTTTCTTTCTTTTCCTTCTTCCATTCTTCTAGACTGCCCTACTTCTACTGTGGTGGTCTGGTTCATCTCAGCCATCAGAGCCCAGAATGTATCTCTTTCTTTCTCAAGGGCCTTCATACGTTCAGCGTGGTGGTTCTTTTGTTGTTGGGCTTTCTTTGCATGTTCTTCCTAACTCTTCCTTTAGTCTCTTTTTGTTTTGTCTTTTTACCATCAAGGCAAGGATTTCCTCCTTTGTGTAAGCAAGTTCAACTGAGGGCGGTACAATAGAAGCTAGCCCCCATGGATGGTGGGTGAGTTACACTGCTGAAGGAAGAGGTGGAGTGTACCTGCATTGTAGGGTGTGAAGATCTCTGAAAGGTAGTCGTGGTTGCGTTTGTACCGTGCCATGGCAATATCACGAGAAGAAATATCATCCAACTCGTCTAATATAAAACAGTCAATGAGAAGGGTGAAGGGTGAAGAAGAGCTGTTGTAGTACCTCCTGAGGCTTCTTCATTCTCATCCATAAGCTGTGTGCCTTGCTAGTATACATTAAAATAAGAGATAAGAAGGCGTGTGTGCATAGACAGTGCACCAAGAGTGGTGTCTTACTTTTGTCTGTGCTCTTTTGCGCTGAAGAGCAGAAGGATCTGTCATGCCAGGTCTGAAGTTGGCTGAGAGCACAAAAGACAGTGAGGTGAGTGAGGTGAGTGAGGTGAGTAGTATTCCTATTACAATTAGGCAAACCATTAGGATGACCAGGCTGGTTAAAGTAAAATGCTGGATTCATGGCTAATACGCGTGGTGTTGTAAGAATAAAAAGTTAAAAAAAAGGGTAAAATAACAAGCAAAGATGATGTGACACGCCTCTTGAACGGAGAGGGAAAAGAAGAGAAAAGAGAAACTACACTTTACGATGATTGGTTGGATAGTAGCCATCAACACCATTGAGACATTAGTGTAGGTATAAACTATAGGTAATTAGGTTTGGACTCCATCCGTATCTCCAAAACCCTTCCTTTAATTTATATATTATTCTTGTGCTTGTGTCTGTGGTGGTCTATGGATGAGATTCAACTGCAAAGACAGTATCAGAACAACAAGAAACAAAAAAACAAAACAAAAAAGGGCATTCATAGAGAGTAGGAAGATTCTATTGACTGCACTCTTTTATTTATTCTGTTGGCAATAGGTAGACAGCACCTGAACCCATGTAAACAACAGTCACTGTAGGTTGATGCAGGTTGTAAAGGTGATAGAGGCTGTGAAGGCTATAGAGGCCTATTGGGTCCATCTGTGCCAGTAGAAATGCCGTTTGAAATAGAAAGGAACCTATCAACGGGAGAATGTCTGTAAACTACGCACAGTCCAATGGTAGAGTGTGAATTGGTATTTCTTGGAGATACGTCTCACTCTACCAATGAAGAGATCTCTTCTTTTTCAATGTCACAGTGTCGGCTGTTGGAATGCAAGTGTGAGGCATCCAATGAGGTGTTGGAAATAGAGTTGTGTGTGTTTCTTGTTATGTTTCCAATGAGGCAGTAGAAGGGACGCCCTCTTCTGTCTTTGTTTACGAATAGGAAGAGAAAGAGAGAGAAGAGAGAAATAAAACGTAATAGAGTTCCTCTCTTTCTCTCTCTTTTATATAGGAGGATGTACAGTGATAAGAAGCCAATAAAATAGTCAATAGAGCTGTGCCTTGTAGATATGTAGATATGTAGAATGGGATAGAATAGAATGGGATAGAATGGGATAGATAAATAGATAAATAAATAGATAAATAGATAAATAGATAAATAAATAGATGGATAGATAAATAGTCAAATAGATAGATAAATAGATAAATAGTCAAATAGATAGATAAATAGATAAAGAGTCAAATAAATAAATGAATAAATAAATAAATAGATAGAAAGAAAGATAGAAAGATATATAGGTAGGTAGACCCACTCAACTCCCTGAGTGTCTATACATCTTTTGCTGTGCAGTAATAAGAGATGGAATACTCCTCAAGTAAGAGGATTGCCCTGATAAAGATCAAGCAGAGATATGCACACGTCTCTTGTCTCTTGTCTCTTGTCTCTTGTCTTGTGTTCAGTTCAATTCTATCCAATTCTAGTGCATGTCTTGTTGGTATTTACACTACTGATTGAATAGGTCTGTTTCCTGATAACAATACAGTTGGGGCTTTCTTGACTATTTCTTGTTCTTAAGTGTATGTTTGAGTGTATGCATACGACCCATTGAAAAGAGAATAGCTCTGTTTCTTGAGTGTCTGGGGTTGATTCCCTTTTCTTACTGATTTCCCTGCTGAGTGAGAACACCAGCAGTGATAGAAAGGAGAAGAAACATAGACTCCCTTACTATAGGAATTTACAAGTCTATCCTACACATCTACCCTACTGTTGAAAGGAATAGGCCAGAAACAACAAGGTGTGTTTGGTCAATAAAAGGTATATATAAAGGATACAGACTACGGTTCTATGGTCGAGTGTTGGAGTTGTTCTACACTAGGATATTTACCATCTACACTAATCCATTAGAATTGTAGAGACTCATTCCACTCAATCCCCACCAATGTACAAGATATGTCATATACATCTGCTATAGAATGAGTCACCAAATGTCAACACGTACTAACAAATGTCAGTCAAGTGACACATCCCTACCAAGTCCATCGGCTCTTGTTGTGTGGCATGGTGAGTCAGCTTCATCTCTACTGTCTTTATGCTGATAAGTCTCTTCTGAGATCTAAAACAGATCCATTCATCGTATCAGACGCCATCTTTCTCTTTTGTTTCTATTGAAAGAAAAAGGAAAGCCAGCCGCTGATCTTGAATACAGTAGAAACGCCTCATCTCATCAGTCATAGTGTCCAACAGATCCACCCAAAGAACAGACATTGCCTGGTGTGGGTGTGCATTGGCGCGTCCTTTTTATTCTTTATCAACAGATCTATCTTATCTGTCCCATCTCGCTTATCTTTATTATTATTATTTATTATCTTTCTTACATCTCTTTTTATTTATTTATTTATTTATTTATCTCTTCTTTCTTCTTTCTTCTTTATTATTATCTTTCTATTTTAGCATCGAGTAATTTATTTGCTTCTTCCCTTCCTATATTGATAGATACAGAGACAGATAGCATGGCCACTCCATACATCCCCCCTTCTATTCACAGTTCCTCTACAGAAGAAGTGCCTGAGGAAGGCATGACCCGGGCCAGAAGTGGGTCCCTCACCAACATCAAGCCCAAAGTACTGCGTCCCTTCCACACCTCGGAGGTCAAGGTGCTGCTGCTCGAGAATGTCAATGCCAGTGCCATCAAGGCATTCCAAAAGCAAGGATACCAGGTAGAAGCCCATACAAAGGCATTGGTGGGCGATGAACTTCTCGAGAAGATCAAGGATGTCCATGTGCTTGGTATTCGATCCAAAACTAAACTTACAAAACAAGTCTTGGAGGCTGCTGTCAATCTACGTGCTGTGGGATGTTTCTGTATTGGTACAAACCAAGTGGATCTCCATGCTGCTGCCAACAAGGGTGTAAGTTGTGGTGCCTCCAGTATATATCTATAAATAAGAGAGAGAAAGAGAGGGTTAGGACTAATGTTTCTACTGTTTTTGACAGATTGCAGTTTTCAATTCACCCTTTAGCAACTCCCGCTCCGTAGCAGAACTCGTCATTGGCGAAATCATTGCTCTTGCCCGTCAACTCGGCGACCGCAACACAGAAATGCACCAACAAGTATGGAACAAGGTGTCTGCCAACTGTTTCGAAATCCGTGGCAAGGTCCTTGGCATTGTTGGCTATGGACACATTGGATCCCAACTGTCGGTGTTGGCAGAGGCCATGGGCATGACAGTCTATTTCTACGATGTCCTGCAAATCATGCCACTGGGCACAACGAAACAAACAGAGTCGCTGGAGGAGCTTCTGTCCATCTCTGACTTTGTCACTCTTCATGTCCCTGAGCTGGAAGACACCAAGAACATGATAGGAGAACGTGAGATCATGGGCTACATGAAGAAAGGTGCCTATCTCTTGAACAATGCACGTGGCACTGTGGTGCAGATTCCTGCGTTGGTGCAAGGACTCAAGATAGGCCATTTGGCAGGTGCTGCGATTGATGTGTATCCCAAGGAGCCTGCCAGTAATGGAAAGCACTTCACAGATTATCCCGAGTTGTTGGCATGCCCCAATCTTATCATGACACCTCATATTGGTGGATCCACAGAAGAAGCCCAGGGCATGATTGGTATTGAAGTGTCGACAGCATTGATCAAGTACATTAACCAAGGCACATCGATTGGAGCTGTCAATTTCCCTGAGATTGATCTGCGTGCTATTCGTGAAGAGGAGAAAAACACTGTGCGTGTGCTGTACATTCATCGCAACATCCCTGGTGTGCTCAAGGTACATTCATAGAATCAATAGAATAAAGAGAGAGAGAGAGAGACAAGATGAACTAATGGCGTGTCCAGGCTATTAATGAGATCTTCTCTGATCATAATGTGGAGAAGCAGTATTCTGACTCCAAGGGCGACATTGCCTATGTAATGGCAGACATTGCTGATGTGCCTGAGAAAGAACTCCACAAACTCCACAGTGCTATTCTGGCCACACCTGCCAACATCAGCACACGCATGCTGTATTAATCCAGTGACTAATCTAATGTCTATTATTTTTTTTACTTGTGCATTCTCTCTTCATCTTCATCAAAACATCCTTTTATTTATATATATCTTATTTTGTATTTGCAGACCTGTACTCTCTCTTCACCAATAAACAACTCTCTCTCTCTTATGTAACACATATGAGTGAATGAATGAATGAATGATAATAATAATACAGAAAGGGTGTATTGACTATAAAGAAAGAAAAAGTGAAAGAAGAATGAAATATGTATGTATGTGTGTATGTATGTATGTGTGTGTGTGTGTGTTTTTTTTTTTAGACATGAGTATGGGGTGTACGATAGGAAGGACGGTCACTCCATCCTGAGCGAGGTGGAAACATGGCAGGATGAAGTGCAATGGGTTGTGGAGCATAGGTAGATCTTGCTCTTGGATAAAAGTACCGTGAGCGTAAGGGTGGATAATGAGGACGAGATTCAAGAATGCCTGCAGACCACGGCCGTTCTCTTTCTCTCTCTTCTTCTTCCTCTTCTTCTTCCTCTTCATAGGTACCAAGTGTAGGGTAGTGTATATTGGGAGGATAAACAACATGACGTGGTCTATAACGAGAATAATGATGGAAAGAGACTCTCTCTCTCTCTTCTCTCTCTTCTCTCTCTTCTCTCTTCTCTTCCTCCTCTTCCTCCTCTTCTTCTTCCTCCTCTTCAGTGTCTTCTTCTGAAGAGGAGGGATAGTGTTCATAGTGATATTCTTGGGGTGGTAGTTCTGAGAATCGAACTCTGAGTTTGGGAGAAGTTATATTGAGGGGTTTTCGGCTGATACGATGTTGCTGTTGATGTACTGATGACAAAGGAGAGGAAGGCACTGAGGAGGAGGAAGAAGAAGTGGGAGGATATCTCTGTCTTCCTTTGACATTGGAAAGAGGGGACATGGGTGAGGGTGACATGGATTGACTGCGAGATAATTGTACAGTGGCTGCAGACAGTGGTTTTCGTGTAGGTGTAGGTGTGGGTGTGGGTGTGGGTAGGGTATTCTCATTTACATTTACATTCTTATTTACATATACATCTCCATTCAGTGGTGGAGGAGACAGGGCAGGTGTGACGGGTTTACGGCGTAGATAAGAAGGAGAAGACAGGACAGGAGGGGGTGAGGCTACCGACGCACTGCTCTGCTGCTGCTGCTGATGTTGTGTGGGTGGGCTAAAGTGACTGTAGGCGTGTGCTCCAAGATAAGGCAGTAAGGCATGAGGTATCATTGGCATAGGAGGAGGAGATCCATACATGGGCCCCATAAAGGGAGAGTAGGGCATAGGATAGGACATCATAGGATACCCCCCATAGCCAGGAAATGGAGCGTGCGATGATAAATGCTTCATAGAAGACTCAGACAGACTCGATAGCAGGGCCAATAGAGGGGTGTGGGCCAAATCCAGAGGGAAAATGGCAGGCGACGAGAATTCAAGCCGCACAATGCTATTGGGCTTTCGTTCATCCAACACAACAAGATCCTTGGAGCGATCCTTTCTTTCGTCGCTGATCATTGGTTGTTTTCCCTTGATCAGTGTACCAGTGACTATACCACAAGTTAACAACTGCACCTCCCTCTTCCCCCTCCACTGTCTTCCTTTACTGCTTTACCGAGAACAACAGGCGGGCGTCCGTCGGCTGTTGTTTCTCTTTTGATCACGACATAAGGACAGGGATCTTGTGCTGAGCATGGAATATGCAAGAGAACAGGCACATGTTGCCCGTATTCTGCTGCACTGTTAAATACGTTGTGTTGATCCAGTTTAGATAGAGGCAGAAACAGGTTTTTGGAATAGCAGCAGCAGCAGCAGTACTAGTAAGAGTAACAACAGCCCAGGATGTGAGGGACAAGAAATTCAAGAAAGAGAGGAATCCAGTGGTTCTTGGACAGCAACAAAAAAACAACAATAAAAAAAAATAGCAGTAACACTAATAATAGATAGGAAAATAATAAGAAAGAAAAAAAAGAAAGAAATAGTTTTTTTTGTTTTCTTTCTCCTGCTTTAGTTTTGTTCTTTTGGAGTCTTGGCTTCATTTGAGTTTATTTGTGAACAGAAAGCATCGATCTTTGCTGAGATTGAAGGAGTGACAATGGAGGAGGTCCTGTGACAGGAAGGTGACTTGCTGATAAGTGGTCTTTGTGTAGTATAACTAACACCTTAGCAGTGGTGGTGGTGGTAGTCATAGCAACAGTAGTCATAGCAGCAGTAGTCATAACAATAATAATAGCAGCAGTAGTACATGAAGATATGAACACAGCTCAGATTCTACTTTTCACTCTTTGCTGCTGTTCTGTTGTTTTCTCTATTTCATTTTCCATGCAGATCACTATACTACCTATACTCCCTTGGGGTGTACAGGGTGTAGATACACTATTATTTCTTATTCTCTCGCTCGCTTTCTCTTTACATACATAACAGAAGTAGAATTAAATTCAATTGTTTGCAAATGTATTGGATTCGCCATTGGGTGGGGGTCTTTTTTGTATTTGTCATTGGATGTTATAGTAAATCATTAGGATGTTCATAGTACGCTTTCTTTAAAAGTGCTTGGACTCGGAAGGAACACGGCCACGGATGGTCTTTGGCTCAGAACCAGGAATATAAACATTAGTGAAGAACTCCTTCATGTCAGGCTCAGGAGATTCTTCTGCCTCCACAGCAGCAGCATCAACAATCTTGCGGGCCTCCTTGTCAATGGCCTTAAGATCAGCCTCAGAAGCAAGTCCATGCTCAATGATGATCTGCTTCAAACCAGTGATGGGATCAGAGGTAGATCGCATGTGCTGGATCTCCTCACGGGTGCGGTAGGTAGTGCCGGGATCAGACATGGAGTGGCCACCATAGCGGTAAGTAGCCAGCTCCATGACAAGAGGACCGTTGCCAGACACAGTCCACTCCTTGGCCCACTGACAGGCTCTGTAGACAGCAAGAGCATCCATGCCATTCACATAGATGCCAGGGATGTAGTCACCACGAGTAAAGTACTTTGTGGAGGCAGAAGAGCGGTTGGCAGAAGTGCCCATACCGTACTTGTTGTTCTCGCACACAAACACACAGGGAAGATCCCACAACTTGGCCATGTTAAAGGCCTCAAACACCTGTCCTTGGTTAGAAGCACCATCACCGTACAGGGCAAAGGTCACTGAGGGGATGTTGAGGTACTTTTGGCTAAAGGCAATACCAGCACCCAAGGGCACCTGAGCACCTACAATACCATTGCCACCATAGAAGGAAGGAGCAAACATGTGCATAGAGCCACCCTTTCCCTTGGAAATACCGTCACGGCGACCCATCAATTCAGCCAGCACACTCTTGATGGAACCACCACGCACATAGGTGAATCCGTGGCAGCGGTAGGATGTGATCACGTGGTCCTGGTGGGTGATGGCAGCTTCCATGCCTACAGCCACAGCTTCCTAAAGAACAGACAAACAGTGGGATCAATATTGAAACTCAGAGAGTACATCATAACAAAAAAAAACCCGTAAACTTCTCCCATGTTTACCCGCCCCAACTTTTTCCCTCTTTTTTTTTTTTCCTTTTTTTTCCCTGTCTTTTTCCCCTCTGATGTATCTTTACACTCTATAAACAACAGATAATGATAGATAATAGCAACAATAGCAACAATAAAATTCTTCTTTTCTTTACCTGTCCATTGCACAAGTGACAGAAACCTCTGATCTTTTTGGCCTTGTACATGGCATCAGCAGCCATTTCCATGCGTCGGATGGTGGTCATTTTGGTGTACATATCAAGAAGCTCTTCCTTGGAAATCTCCACCTCAAGACTGGGCTTCTCAGCATTGTACATCTCAAAGGAGGTTTCGGGAAGGGTGATCTTGACCTTTTCAGAACCACTGTTGCCTGTGCTGGGCATGGCCAATCTATGGGGAGAAAAGGTAGAGAATGCACGCTACAACCAATAAGCCTTTTTTTTTTGTTTTTATTTTCTTATTTCTTTTGTGCTGTGCAATGTTCATAGCCAAGCAGCTAAGTAGTAACTAGTGAAGGGGGAAGGGATAGGGATAGAGATAAGGTGTCTGTGGCCGTACCGGTACCGAAGACTTGACAGTCACATTGGCAAAGACGCGAGAGGCAGCCAAACGAAGCATGGCTGAACAAAGGACAAAGGGAAAAGAAGTGTGTTTTTGCGAAAAGAAAAAGTGAAAATATATAGCGCCCACACAGTTGACTGCCCTTTTGCGTTTGAGGGAATGGGATTGGCTAATTAGTTCGGAATTTGAAAACATGTCCCGAGAAGTAGATACTCTACATCCAGAGAAGGAAAGGGACACTTTTTTATTTTTAAAATATAGCAATAGCAATAGCAATAGCAATCATCTTAATGAATAGAATAAGATGTTTTTATAATGTTCAATGGTCAGTCTTCTTCCTCCATGTCTACATCCATGTCTAAATCCATGCCCTGTTCCTCCTCCTCCTCTTCTTCCTCTTCTTCCTGTTCCTCTTCTCCTTCTTCTCCTTCTTCTCCTTCTTCTCCTTCTTCTTCTTCAGACAGTGACACCCCAAGAAGCGTGTCAGGGTACATATCAAAATACAACGCATTCAATCTCTCCAGCTCAAACTCAAGATCCTGTCGCTCATCATCCTCAAAGGCATGGTCCTCCTCCACACTCAGCATGGTAGACACATCAATGGGCTTTGGCAAATAATCCTCCTCCCGCTGACGATCCTCCACAGGCACTGTCAATGGATCCGCATACACTGTCACATACTCAATCCGCTCCACAGCCTCCTTGGCCACAACAGGCTTCAACCTGCGCTTGGCCTCTGCCACTGCTGCTGCCTCTGCCAGAGCGGCCTCAATCTCCTGCCGTGAATGAGGAAACGGACACAGCAGGTCTTGGGGATCATAGCGAGCCTCGCCAGCCCGTGCACAGGCCGACACCTGTCGATGCCACACCGCCGCTGTCCTCTCAAGTGCAGCATGGGTCTGCACCTCCCCCCACAGATCAAGCACAGGCAGCTCGCTTGCCCCAGGCAGCCGATGGCCAGGCAACTGCTGCTGCCATGTGTCCCGCTCCATCAGCGGCACCCTGAAGCTGTCCATCACCGCCAACAGCCGTGTCTTTGTGACATGGGTGCCAAACTCAAGATGGTTGGTGGAAAACGACTCGGCGTGCTGGAAGTTGGGGTACAGCATGGCATAGGCCCTGAGATAGACCAGCTCAATAAAATACTTTTTCCACGACTTTTTCCACCGGTCGGACCGGCTGTTGGGCACCGTGATGTTGAGGAGCTGGTCCTGGCGCAGATCCTCCATGCGGCTCGTCAGATAGTCGTGGAACTCGCGCCAGTGCTCGGGGAAGTAGACAGCCCCCCAGCTGCATGGCACCTGGCTGACGTACGGTGTGTTGCGGGGGTGGGCAGGCTCCAGCACGGCTGCAGGATCAAACGGACGACGGCCTGCAGGCAGCAGCTCCAGATTGCGCGGCGAGTACAGCGAGATGCCGTACATGAACGGCAGCGGGTCCTGGTGTCTGTACTGGAGCACCGTGGCCTTGCTCCATGCATAGAACAGGGGGGACACCTCAATGTCGTCTTCCAGCAGCACGGCATAGTCGTTGTTGTGGGTCGGGTACCATGCCTCGACAATGGCAGGCATCAGACCGCCGCGTTGGATTCGGTGTCGGATCCGCTTCTTGCCGTGGGGCCAGGGGAAGTGTCGGACGAGCATGCGAGTGACTCGGTCGGCCGACTGCTCCATGTGGATCAGGAGATCCACGGTGTCGCCTAGGTAGTGGGCACGGGCCATGGAGTGAAGGAGGCGGGACAGTGAGTGGGGGCGGCGGTCGGTGATGACAATCAGTTGGAGGCGAGGGGTGTGCCAGGCCTGGAGGGTGTCGAGAGACAGGTCAGTGATCCACAGTGCATGGGGGATGTCCTGCAGAGGAAGGGCCAGGGTTACCATGGCGTGGTGGTAGTCATTGTTGTTGTTGTTGTTGTTGGTGGTGGTGGTGTGGTGGTGGGTGGCCAGGGCAGCAAGAGGTCCGTTGAGGGTTGTGCTCTGGACATGGAGAAGGAGACGCGGACGCAGACATCGCATCAGTGGGTGGAGGTGGTGCACCAGGGAGGCTGCTGCTCTGGGTGAATCCATCCACGGCAGATCCATGTCATGCACCACAATCCCATGGCATTGGGTCGCCTCGAGAGCAGCACGGTAGGCCTGTCCACTCATGCCATAGTGCTGGCCAGTGACAATGACATGGACAGTCGTGTTGAACCGACACAGGAGGGGGTAGAGAGCAATGGCATGGTCAGGACCCTCGACCACAGCAACAAGACTGTGCTGCTGATCCATGTGCTGTCGGACGGTGATTTGGCGGCTGTCCAGGGCACTGGGACTGGTGCGCAGAGACAGACGACGCTGCCAGGCTGTGTTGGTGGTGTAGGCCTGCTGGACAGAGGCACAGTCGTGGCTGTGGTGTGATGGGATAAACACAGTGGGGATGGCGTGCTGCAGCAAGGCCTGGGATAGAAAGTGTCCCAGAGGAGAGTGGAAGGTGTCTGTGCCATGGACTGTAAGGTAGGGAAGCCAGTCACGCCTCAAGAGCCATGCACCCTGCACCATGTCCACAGGCTGGGTGATGTTGGGGAGAAAGGAGAGAGACTGGGGAAGGCATAGAACAGAGGGAGAGGCGGTGTCGTTGTTGAGCTGGGCAGGAAGAAGGGCAGCTCTGTAGCCTAGAAGGGCATTTTGGTATTCCTCTGTGTGGGCCAGTCCGTAGAGAGAGGCGAGTTCGTCCACAGCAGGAACACAATCCACAGCCCATATCCATGGCCATTGTGTAGTGAGAGAGGGGAACCACAGGGAGGCTGCCACACTGTGAGGAGGAGCCTCTGTGGGGACTTCTCGGTGAACGACGGTGACAGTGACGGGGGTGGAGAGTGTCTTTAGGTAGGTCTGTGTCGCAGTGGAGAGGGCTTGTGGACAGACCACCAGGAGAGTGTAGAATGGCTGTGTTTGTGAGAGGACAGCAGGAAGACGGATGCTCAGTTCCTCCAGTGTATGTACAGTGACAATGACAAGAATAGCGTGCGGGTCTTTCTCGTGCTGGTTGAGTGCATGCAGGGCCTCATCACTGTGGCCTTGGATAGTGTATGACTGTAGGCCGTGCAAGAAAGAAGAGTAGCGAGACTGGGAGAGAGAGTCTTCATTAGTGAAGGTCCAGGCTGTGTCTAGAAGAGATACAAGGCAAGGGCATGAGTCTGTCATATATTCTCTCTTTCTACTCTCTCGTTGCTGTACGTACCTTTCTGCCATGTCCTAAACTGAGGCCAGGACTGTTCTTTCCACTGGTAAGGTTGTTGTGGTGGAGTCAAAGGGTCATTACCACTGGTTGTTTTATTGGACTGTTTATTGAACTGTTTATTGAACTGTTTATTGAACTGTTCATTGGACTGCTCATTGGTTTGTTCTGTTGGTTCTAAGGAATCTGTGTCTTCATAAGACCCTCCTAACAAAAAGGCAGGTGGTGTGCAGACTGTCAGTAGAAAAATAAACACAAAAACAATAAAAACAAAAACAAAGAAGCGAAACAACTTCTTTGAAGAAAGAGCCATTTTCTCTTTTTTGGGTGAAGCTCAGCCTAGCAGCAGTTAGTTTTTTTTTTCTGCCTATTTGCCTATTTTCCTATTTTCCTATTTCTCCTATTTTCCTTTATTTATTTCCTATTTCCTATTCCTATTTCCTATTTCCTATTTCTTATAAATGAGACAGATAGAAACTCCATTGATGAGGATGGTCAAAAGTGAGACTGTGTTTATTGGAATGCACCTATAAAATGAGTCTACAAGAGACACTTGAGACACCAATAAAAACATCTAGAAGAATAGAAACAAGAATAGAAATAAGAATAAGAATAGAATAAGAATAGAAATAGAAATAGGAATAGGAATAAGAGAGAATGAAGGGTAAAAAGGACCATGCTATTATAGTAGAGTATAGAATTCAACAAATAAACAATAACACCATCTATGTACAATGAAAAGAGAGATGTAGGCATGCCAAATAATACAATAAGAAGACAATGCTTATACAATGGAGGATGAATACACAGAAGTGTTTTTGTACCAAAAGAACTGAGCAAAGATGGTCGCATCAAAGGTAAGCGTACCAGCACTGCCAATTAAGTAGGGAAGTGCCTCCAGCAGAGTGGCAAGGGTCTGTCCACGGTGCGTAAGAATGGAAATGGTATAGGACACATTGCCCCCCACAGCACAGATGAACAGCGAAGGAGAAAGGCCCTGGACAGAACGACGCTGGTAGTTCTTTATGATTTGAGGGATTCTTGACATTAAATAAAGGGCCGTACATAACCATGCAAACAGACGTCCTACAATCATGGGATCATCCACCAGCAGATGAGAGGTGGTATTGGTGCTGAGGGTTGTGGTGGTGAGATGTGACCCCAACAAAAATAGGGAGAGCATCGTGGCCGTCTTTGTTTGAGAATGGTCAGTGGCAGAGAGAGTGTACCATTTGCTGGGTGATGCGGAGACTGAATAGGGTAGCAGGTCGTCTGAGAATGGTGCAGGATGGGGTTCAATCAGCAAGGGAGTAAGCACTGAGGGATGTTGGAATAGGTGGGCTGAAGGCTGTTTTGTTGCCGTATAAGGGATAGGGCGGGTCAGTGTGTTGTAGTAGAACCATTGGCTTAGTAGACAGATGTCAATAGAGACAAAGTACATGCTGAGATAGCGCTGGAATGGCAGCTGATGGGTAAGAATGCACCCCACGAGATTAGCAGCATCGCCTGTCATAAAGCAGGAGACATTTCAGTCCATTAGTCTGAGTTGAATTGATAGGACTGATTCCATTTCTCTCTCTGTTATTTATTATTTATTATTTATTATTATTTATTTATTATTATTTCCCTATAGAAAAAAGAAAAAAAGAAAAAAGAAAAAAGAGGTCTTACCCAACAACCAAATAAATAGAAAAGGAAGACTGATGCCCTGTGCAGATCCCTTGCGATAATTATGAATCAACTGTCTGGTGTTATTGGGTGGAGTCAGTACAAGGCGAGCAAGACATCAAATCAGAATCCTTTGTACTTACGGGAATTGTGCATTGAGCCAGAAGAGTAGGGAGCAATACCCTGCCAATAAGCTCACTACATCTTGTGCGCCATAGGTGCATTCCCCAAAAAGATACTTTGCATGGTAAGTCAACGCTCATAGAAAATAAAGTGACTCACATTGACCCATCCCACAAGAGGCACTCCGTCCATAGAAGGCAGACATTCATTAATGACAGACATGAATCCACCAATAGAGTCCAATAGAAGAGAATGTCAAATAAAAAAGAGAAAGAGAGAAAATAACAAAACAAAACAAAACAAAAAAATAACAAAAAAAAGACGACTCTACTGATAAGAATAGGAGAAAACCGTGAGAAAATAGCACAGGTAAGAAGAAGAACAACAACAATAACAAGTAAGACCCTAAAAATGTAAGAATTGCATCTCTTTATATAAGGAACGGGGATACATTATTAACGTTTTCTATCAATAAGAAAGATAATAAAATTCCCTTTTTGGGGTTATCAGGTACAGCTGCCAAACGACAGACCCTTTCTTATAGGTTTCTTGATTCTTTGTAGTGTCCTCCCATGAATGGGTTCTAAATTAAGAAGTCATGCTTGATGATGCTAAAGGATAAGGTTTATGTTCTTCTGCTTGGTGGAATGCATGAATGTGCCTTGTCCACTGATGTCATTCCCAGTAGACACACTAAAGATGTATGGATGGTAGACTGGGAACAAAACAAAACATACCCTTTGGGAGAGATACTTTTTTTTTTATAAATACAAAGTCACTTAATAGCTGCAACTACAGCACTACAGATTCAAGAGCCGATGATGTCCTTGTAAGAAATAGAGAGAGAGAGAGAGATAGATATATAAATAGAGATAAATAAATATAAATATAAATAGAGATAAATAAATATAAACATAAACATAAACATAAACATAAATATAAATATAAATATAAATATAAAAACACAAGGTCTTCACTGTTAAGCTACATAATCATCGTTAGTATTTGAATGCCCGGTAAAGAGATGTCTATAAAAAGAAACCCCCACAAGGACTGCTCTTTGTTCAGTGTGGATGCGTGTGGAAGACACACTGACTGACTGACTGACTAACTGACTGACTGACTAACTGACTGACTGACTGACTGACTGAATGGATTGGTCGGGCTTCTTAGGGTCCAAGTATGACTACCGAGGCTAACCCGAGAGACGGGTGTAGAAATAAAGACAATGGATCAGACATCAAAACAAAGTGTCAATTCCACGCATTTCTCCTAGGGTGTATGGGCTGGACATTACACTCCTGCCATAGAATGACTATAGTGAGGACACTCCATCGGCCCATGGTGTGTATGCTGTCTTGTGATGGCATTGGGTTCTCTGTGTATGCTGTCATGGGAAGAAGAACAAAGGCATGTCCCTCGCCTTGTCTGATTACTTGTATTTCTGGTTGGTTTCTGTTCAGCTTGTGTACCTGGATCGGAGGGGAATGAGCGTATAGATTGATAATGTGGGGTCATGACGCCATATCAGATCCTGAAGATCCTTGTTTTAATTAAGAGTGGATCAGTTGGAAAAAGAAAAGAAAGAAGGGGGGAAGTGTTGAGTGAAAGATGAGTCTGTAATCTGCCTGTATAATCTGCCTGTAATCTGCCTGTAATATGCCTGTAATCTGCCTGCAACATGCCTGTGATCTGCCTACAACATGCCTGCAGTGTATTCCTAAGGATAGTGACTGGTGTCTATCCTCCATTAGAGAACTGTTATTGAGTGGAGTAGACACTCTTTGATTTATTATGTTATTCAGTTCAACTTGTTATCATAATAGTAATAATAATAATAACACTTATAATAACACTTATAATAACACTTATAACAATAACACTTATAACAATAAACACTTATAAACAATAAAATAACACTTATAATAACAATAACAATAACACTTATAACAATAACAATAATAACAATAGTAATAATAATAACAATAATAACAATAGTAATAACACTTATAACAATAATAATAACACTTATAACAATAACAATAATAATAATAATAAAGCCTTTTACCATGTCAGATGACTTTCTCTTCTTTCTTTTAACTTGCATACAGATGCACATTTGTATCTATCGATCTATCTGTCTGTCTGTCTAGATGTAGAGTCCTTTGCCTACGTTGTTGCCTTGTTCTTTCACTAAATTATAAATCAGGCATGAATTTGGCTGTTATATTAATTCCAAATAAAGGATAGATTTAGATAGAATAAAGAGAATATAAATGTAGTGTGGACATTGGATGGGAATTATACCAGAAATATTATTATTCTGATACAAATTGCCACTTTAAATGGTCATTATTCATTTGTATTCTATATAAAGGGGTTGTATGTAACCATCACTTGTAATTAGTATCTGTATTTATTATTAAGACAGCCATCTATAGAAAGAGCACAGTTATTAATTTATAGTAACAGATACTTTTAAAATAATAAACTGTATTTCCATGCCATAAAGAAGTGTAGGCCTACCTATCCATAATAGTGCAGTGGGAGTGGGTCTACCTGCATAGAAAAAGAAAGAAAAAAGACACTCTTCTTTTATAGCATTGACTCATTCTCACTGCACTCTAGCCCATTTTATAGTAGAAAGGGGGACACAGGATCCTACACTATACACTATAGCAAAAGATGAGAAGATTTCCCATTGAGAAATTGAAGCACAGACTCCCTCTTTTTATTCTATTCTTTCCCTTTTGGTTCTTATTCCAAGTCTGTTCCTTGTCATGGGCTCTACACAAAGCTCCATTGCCACACAAGGCCCTGTATCTACGCAGAATACCATAAAACAGAAAACAACACTCCATACCCACCCTTTACCTCTTCACCGTAAAAGGTCCACTCATCACCCAACAACAGCAGCAACAACAGCAGCAACAATAGCAACAGCAACAGCAGCAACAACAGCAGCAACAAAAACAACAACACCATCACCAGCAGCAACAACACCGTCTGTCACCAACACCATAAGGTAATAAGAAAATACCTTGGCTCATCAGAAACCCATAGTAACTAGAGACCCACAGTGTTCATGGTGTGTGTCCTGACCCTTCCTTGATGACGCGTTCACAGTTTAATGAGCAGCAGTGTCTACAGTGGTTCAAAGAGTACACTGATCCAGATTCTCCTCAGATGATGACACCGGAGAATACACAACAGTTTTTTGAAGACTTGGGAGTGTCGGTAGAAGATGTAATGCCTTTATTATTATTATTATGGTCTATAGATACATAGATACATAGATAGACTACAGGGATTCATGTCTTTTTTTCTTTTTCTGCTATGATTGTTGGTTGAAATAGGTGCTGACACTTGTACTCGCTTGGAAAATGGAAACATTTACTATGGGTAAGTAGTGTATTCTACTGAGAAAGAAAGAAAAAAAAGAGAGTCTACAAATACTCATGCCATGGATCCATTTCTAATGATGATGAATACGATGAATACAATCAATACAATCAATACAATATACTACACTACACTACAATACAATACAATACAATCAATACAATCAATACAATCAATACAATCAATACAATACAATACAATACAATACAATCAATACAATACAATACAATACAACCAATACAATGATCTCCATGTTGGTATATTTGCGGGTACTAAGGCTACATCACACAGGAAGAATGGATGAATAGTATGAGGCGATTTGAGTAGGTTGCTGTGCCTGGGTGTGTGGGTGGGCTGACAGGAATAGAACAGATGCACTGGGAAAGTTAAAGAAGAAAATACCCGCATTAAGGGCTATGGTCAAGGATCCTGTCCAGCTAAAAGACATTTATCGCTTTACATTTGGCTATGCAAAGAACAAGGGAGAGAAGTACATGGCTGTAGAGGTAATGTGTGGATGGGTCAATGGATTGCTGTATTCACCTTTGTATTGCACTGCATCCCATTTCGTACTGGGAATCCTTAGGTCGCCTGTGTGTTATGGACGATGCTTCTCAAAGACATCTATCCTCTTACTAATGATTTTGTTACTTTTGTACAAGAAACAGACTCGGTGCGTGTCATTAATAAAGACCAGTGGCAGAGTTTCTTTGAGTTCATGGTCAGTGTTGCTGATACATTGACAGGCTATGACGAGACATCAGCATGTAAGTGTAATCCATGCAGAGGAAGCATAGCAAAGTTAATGGCTGCTATAACTGTTATTATTGTTATTATTGTTATTATTGTTACTGCTATGACTGACTACCCACAGGGCCTGTCTTGTTCGATGAATTTGTTGCATGGAAAAAACACCACTAAACACAATGGAATCAGCACGGCCCCTAATGTCTATAGTCAAAATGAGAAAGAGATATATATATATATAAAAGATATATAATGACCCCTCTTTACACTCTTCTTTTACACTAGCCCATGGCCTGCTCTCCTCTTTCTCTTTCTCTTTCTTTTTCCATTTTATTTATTTATTTATTTATTTATTTTTATAAAAAACACATCTAAACTGTACTGTATGTTTTGCTCACGTGTACATTGGATAAAGGGGAGAAGATGAGTGAGTGTATGTATACAAATGACTATTATTTTCAATTATTATTTGTTGGTTTAAGCCTTTTCTCGGTTCTCCTTGCCCTCCTTGCCCTCCTTGTTCTCCAATGTGAGTTTCTTCAAGGCCTGTAAATCACCCTCACTCAACAATTGCTCTTCACGTGAAGGCTCATGAGAACCACGACGCAATGCTGGGAATTGCTTTGGAGGAATAACATATCTGTCTTCCTCATCCTCTTCCTCAAAGTAGCTATCCACCTCTTGACGCATACGGGGACTTGCAGGGGCAGACAGAGGCTTGGGGATCTTTCGGAACACCTCCTCATCCTCTTCCTCCTCCAGGAAGGAGTCTGGGTAGGCACGTCGAAGGGCCAACTGGCGTGCTTTGATGTACTCTAAGCCCATACGCTTCCAGTCCAGCAAGTCAGAGAGACGTTCTGTACGGTTACGCTGGTTGATACGCTGACGACGTGTCTTTTGGCAGAAACGGAACATCTGATCGCACAGTTGCTGGATGGACTCTTCTACAGACTTAAGACGACGGTCCATCACGTAGATACCATAGTCCTCGCAGTTCTCGATGTTTTCATCCATGAAACAGCCAAAACCAGACAAACTGTTCCATTCATCCCATCAGCATTGGTCTTTATTCAGGCTGCCTCTACCACTTACTTTGTACTGATGGAAGGAATGCCCATGACAGTGCACTCAGCAGGAGTATAGCCCCAGGGCTCATAGTAAGAAGGAAACACACCCAAATGACATCCACGCACAAACTCCTCATAATCAAGACCAAACAGAGGATTGTTGGCATTGAGGAATTCAGGATGGAAGATGACCTTGACACGATCATGGGCATTGTTGAACAGTTGCAGACGGCGCAATTGGTTCAGAACAGGATCCTCCGAGTCTCCTACTACATTGTGGGTGACAATAGGGGGCAGTGACTGTCGCTTGAGAGCAAACACACGACGCTTCAAGAGAACACGATCTTCCTCTGACAAGAAGTCCTTGGGATCCAATTCCTCCCCTCTACCACAGTGTCAGTGTTAACGATGGGATCTTTTCTTCTTCTTCCTCCTTCTCCTTTTACCTGAGTGCCTTTTCATAGATACGACGACCAATGCGATCCTGGATTTCCTCCACAGTGCCTCTCAGCTGCTTTGTCACTGCCTGGCCCTTGAGGGCCTCCACATTGAAGGAGTGGGTGGCAGCAGGCATAATAATAAAGGCCACCACTGTTGTCTTGGACTTGGCAGCACGAAGGCGGTGATTAAGACCTAAACATCCCACAGCCTTTCTTAATCACAGAGTTCTCTTTCTTTCTTTCTCTCTTTCTTTCTCTCCATGCTATACAACCAAGATGACTTACGCTCAAGAGACTCTACAAACATATCCACACCCTTGTTGCGGTACTCGTATCGGCCTGCAGTGAACATGTAGACAGTGTCCTCGAGATTAAAGTCATAGTGGCCATAGAAATGTCCTCGTACAAAGTCATTGATCTTCTCCTTGCTCATAGCATGCAGGTTCTGGAATTCATGCATAGCAGAGAACTTGACGACATTGAGACCGTTGGGCAGCACACCATCTAATGGGGCTATCTTTAGTTTCCTCTCTTTCCTCTCTTCTCCCTCTTCTTCACTCCGCTCCTTGGTTGCTATGACAATGGGCTTTACCTGGCTTGCGTTTCAAAAGATGTTCACTCTCATAGGCAGTGATGTGGCTGACAGTAGTAAACACATCCGAACAATGGGCAGCTGCACGCTCAATGCAGTAGCGGTGGTAGATGCCACGCTTGCCTGCCTCACCATCACAATCAAACTTTTGCAGATTGTTATAGAAATCCACCGAGCCAGCACACAGGTAGCGTCCCAACAGAGTAGCATGCGTGGTAAAGATGGTGGTGACGTCAATGTGGCGTCGTTTGCACAACGGAATGGCGACACCTGCCTGCCATTCATGGAAATGGGCAATAATGGCAGGTGGTAAGGAAGAGGTGCTGACTGCTTCTTCATTGTACTATAAAAGGAAAAAAGGAAAAAAGGAAAAAAAAAAGAGGAAAGGAATATCAGCACCAACACTGTTGAGGAGGGTTCATTTCGAACCCAGATAGTACTGACTCTTGGGGCAATGTCTTCCAGAAACCAAGCAACCAAATAGCCAAAGAGAATAGCGTCGTTGGTCTCAGTGTCATTGGGTGGACTGGGGATCCCGGCGGTTCTCCACAAATCACCCTTCCACTCGTCCATTTTATGCTGGGCACTGGCAGTATCAAACAGCAGCACGTAGGGAGCGCCCTCCACCAACCAACGACCAAAGAGGTATTTAATGCCTTGCTTTTCCATAACAGCCAGAGTGGCGCGCATATGGGCATTGGGAGGCTCGAGTGCTTCGACCTCCATGGGTGCAGACTTGTAGGACAGCGGGCCTATCAAGCAGTATCGGTCTCCAAACTCCTGCACGGTGACGGGCACCTTTGTTTTAATGACCGTGTAGATACCGCCCACTAGAGAGTAAGTGAGTAGGTGAGTAGGTGAGCAGTAAAGTCAAGAGCAGGGAAATCAAGAGCAGGGAAATCAAACAATAACAAAAGGAAGAAGAGTGGAGCGAGAATGGGATCTGTTCTTTTTCTCTCTTGTTTTTCTATAAGAATCACGCTCCAACTCCTCTTGCTTGTTCTTGTTCTTGTTCTTGTTCTTGTTCTTGTTCTTGTGCTTGTGCTTGTGCTTGTGCTTGTGCTTGTGCTTGTTCTTACCTTTGTTGGCCACCTCCCAGGCAACTTCAAACAACAGAGGATTGTAGACGTCTCTTTGTGACATTCTTGGTATACTGTAAAATAGGAAAAAGTGAAAGAGAAGAAAGAAATGAAAAAAATAAGGAAATCAAGAAAAAAAAGGCAAATTTGAACTCGAACTTTTTCAACTGGGAAGAAAAAAAAAAGAGGGAAGAAATAAGAAAGACACGGGAAACCAAGCCAAATGCAAGCCAAATGCAAGTGAATTCAAGTGAATTCAAGTGAATTCAAGTGAATGCCAATCTAACTGCCAATCTAACTGCCAATTCAACCACACATCCCAACCACACATCCCAACCACACATCCCAACCGTCCCTTTTACTTCTCTCTTTCTCTACTAACACAACTACAGTGGCAGTAAACTCACTCATCTCACTGGTCTATTCTTTTGGACTAGCATGGATGAGGTTACGTCATCTCATTCAGAAAGGAAAAGACCCAAGGGTTATTTTATTATTGAGGATGCTTGTTTTCAGGCAGAAAGACACTTGTTCGAGTGCTAGTGGGCCTGTGGACGAATTGGGATGTCTAGTGACGCAAGAATTTGCCAACAATGTGGAGGCCAAACACAGATGCAATAAAGGCCAGAGAGAGAACCAGCACCACCACAGGATCCCTGGATAGATAGAACAACCAAGAATCAACAACCACACAACCACACAACCAACAGAAAAGGGTCACTTACGCACGGAGTCCAGGTGAGTCATCAGAATAGATACGCATCATACTAGATGTGCTGCCATTGGGAACACCTCCACGCGGTGTGTTCGTATTCGAACGAGAAGTGACGCGCTTTCTATCAGCACCACCATCCAGTGACAAGATGAGTTCTCTCGATGATCCCTCTTGATGATCCTTCTTGATGATCTTTCTTTCTCTCTTTCTCTCTTCAAGCAAGGACTTACCTAATAGTACCCTTGGGTGTAGATGAGTCGGCCTAGCGAACCAGTTAGTCATACTCAGACACAGGCATCCATGTTTCATGGACTCTGTTCCATGTCAACCATGTATGAACTCCTACCATTAGGAAGATGAGAAAAAAGGTGAATTAAAAGAGGGAAAACACCAATAAAATTAAACCTTTCCCTCTTCGTGGTGCGCTCTATGATCAGCCAATCATAGTGGCCCACCTCGCTTCTCGCAACGTCACACACCCTCATCTACACACCCCACTTGGTGAATAAAAGTGGAGGATGAGGGTAGAATTGAATAGAGTGGCGTGTAACTACTCAATACCATTTGACCTTATCTTGTTCCATCTTGTAGAGAGTACAGTCTATTCTATACTAGAATGACGGGTCTTATAAAGACAAGAATTGGACTTGGTGGCTGCAGATCCAGCTCTTTCTTTCTCTCTTTTAGTGTCTTCTTATACCCCACCCCTTATAACCTCACTATGGGTCATAACTACCCTCACTAAGGATCAGAGCACAGTGCAGTAGAACATCTTCCTGTTCTCCTTCTCCAGCTGCCTCTGCCCATTGGACACATTCATTCCCATTCATAGACGGCCAAGGACATGGCCCATGAAATAGCCTCAAAAAAGTGATCTCTCAAGGACTGCTTTTAAGGACTGCTTTCCATGTGACTGCTCTCTAAAGGACTTTTTTCAATACCTATCTCAGAATCCTCTTCAACAGTTGGTATTCAAGTAGGAAGAGAAGGATAGCATAAAACACCTGCTCCATGGCTATGAAGAATGCCTGTTAAAAGCGCATGCCCTGTCCATGCCTCTCCTATGAGTGATGAAATCTTCATTCTCCTCAATAAAATGCACATACTACGTTATCTCTTTGTATTCAAAGGGATAGACTATTCCCTCATTTGTAACAAATCAACAGGCTCTTGTGGTGCCATCACTTCGGGTGTTAAAAAGCACGTCACAGAAAGACAGTGGAAACGGCTCTCTTCCTTTTTCTCATGTCCACTCCCCTCTCTTACTTGTTTAACAAATTATACTCTAATACCACAACAGAACCCCAAGAAATACAAAAAAAACGCAAGGCCTTTGATGAACTACTCAGTGAACCCAAGAATACGAAAATGCTTCTTCAAGACTTGAAAGAGGAGCTGTCACGAAGAGACGAGAAAATTGAAGAACTAGAGCAAAACAAAACAACCACAGTCAGCTCTCTTGTGGAGTTACGGAAAGAGCTTAACCATAAGAAAACACTACTAAAGAACATGAAGAGGCAAATGGGTCAATGGTCTAATGATACGTCCCTCACACCACCCAAAGAGCGGTGGGAGAGAAGATCACAGCGACGAACTCAAGCACAAGCACAAGCACAAGCACAAGCACAAGCACAAGCACAAGCACAAGCACAGGCCCAAGCCCAAGCACAGGCCCAAGCACAGCTACAAGTCCAACAGAGCCTCTGTGGCTATACTTCTCCTAACACCACTACCACCACTACCACCACCCATCTCTCATGTCCGCGTACGATTCTGCCCCCCAAACTGCCCCGAAGTATAGACAACATTAAGCAACTCATTCGTACAAGCTTCGAAAACAGACCAGGAGATGACAGAGAGAGCCCGTTCTGGGTGACCTTGATTGACGATCGGTACCAGTTACTCTTTAACTATTCACTCACAGTCGTGGAGATTACCCAGCGGCATTTAAGATCTCAACAGGAGTTTAAGCAAGAGAAAAGAGTGAATTGGGATTACATTGAAAAACATGTACGAATCGATATCTATACCAACATTGAAACCTATGCTTCCCAATGCTGTGTTCCCTTTAATAAGTGTATGGGGTCCTGGGCTGCTCATTGTATGCTAAGAATTGCATGGAATAAGCGGTTTACGTCTTTCGCTTCAGCAGATGGGAGTCTGGTAAGGAAGAGAGATGGTGTGGTAAATTAAAATGGTCTGTAGGAAACCCAGGAGGTCGGTGACTCGATGGAGGATGTGGATCCTATGGAAGAATTGGGAGAATTGGAATTGGACTTGGCGTTGGAAGCATTGGAGACAGGATCATTCGAAGACATGGGATCATTTGAGGAAATAGAGCCATCAGAGGATCTAGAAGAGGCAATGGCATTAGAAGAAGCAAAAGCACTTGAGGATTCGAATTCAGAACCAGAGCCAGAGCCAGAGCCAGAGCCAGAGCCAGAGCCAGAGCCAGAGCCAGAGCCAGAGCCAGAACTAGAACCAGAACCAGAACCAGAACCAGAACCAGAACCAGAGCCAGAACCAGAACCAGAACCAGAACCAGAATTAGAACCAGAACCAGAATTAGAACTAGAACTAGAGCCATCATCAGAACTAGAGCCAGAACCATCATCAGAACTAGAGCCATCATCAGAATCATTATCGGAATCAGACTTAGAACTAGACTTAGAGCTAAATCCAAAGCCAGAGTCTTCATCAGAGTCTTCATCAGACTCATCATCAGAGTCAGACCTAGAACTAGACTTAAAGCTAGAGTCCTCATCAGAAGAAGAAGCAATGGAAGCAGAGGATTTAGAAGAAGTTGAGGCATCAGAAGAAGGACAATCATTACTAAGAGTAAAGGCATTGGGTGCATTAGCAAAAGTAAAGGCATTAGCAAAAGTAAAGGCATTAGCAGAAGCAGAAGCAAAAATATTGGCAGAAGCAGAAGCACTAGCAAAACCACTAGAATTAAAACCAATGGAGGTGGAGGCATTAGAAGTGGAGGCATTAGAGGCATTGGCTGAAGTGAGAGCATTGGCTGAAGTGAGAGCATTAGAGGATGCAGAGGCACTATCAGAAGTGGAATTATTAGAGGATGCAGAGGCATTAGAGGCAGAGGCATTAGAGACATTGGAAGACATGGAGACATTGGAAGACATGAAGACATTGGAAGAAGTAAGAGCATTAGATGAAGCAGATGAATCAGATGAATCCGATGAATCAGAAACAAAGGCGATGGAGGTTGAAGCAGTTAAGGCATTAAAAGTGAAAAAAGAAAGGACAAGTGGGAATCTACAAGAAAATACACAGACACTAGAGACAATTCCACATCCATGCCCACTACAAACACTACAAACCCCTTCTTCTACCAACACATCATCAATAGAGAGAATAGAAAGCATGGATGAAGCAGAGAGAACAGAGATAGCAGGAAGAGGAGCAAGAGGAGCAAGAGGAGCAGGAAGAGGGGCAAGAGGAGGAGCAAGAGGAGGAGCAAGAGGAGCAGGAAGAGTAAGAAAAAGAGGAAAAAGACAATACAAAGCACCAGCAAAAAGACAGGAAATACTGGTCAATAATGAAGCAGAGGATGACAAGAAGAAATCTATGAGTTCTGTCTGTTCAACAGAGGCAGACACAGACACAGACAATGACAGTGGTCATGAAAAACAGATGGAAGACACAGCATCGTCAGTAAGGTAGGATCTATACTATTCTCTTTTCCTGCATGGTGGGGAATAGATAACAGTAGAGATAATATCTTTCTTACCCTTTCTCTGCCTTGACCTCAGTGGTGATAGTTGTTCGCCTGTAAGTTATTCATAAAACATCCTTTATTATATGTGTATATACTAAATGTTTATATTATACATAGCCCATAACTCTGCCTGAAGCAGACACAAATTTCTTGAATTATCCATTGGACTACTTTGCCATTCATACACTAAAAGAAAGAAAGAAAGAGAGGTAAGATTGGAGGATGCTGTATCAATACGATAAGCTATAACACTTTTTATTATTATTATTATTCATAGAACAATCTCTTTCTTCATGTTCTGAATGACATTTTAAAAAGGATAATGATAATAGAGTGTTTTATGCATATCTGTTTGAGTTGGACAAGGATCCATCCATACTGTACTAGGTATAACTGTTGCATAATAAAGGAAGGGGAGGAATGGAATCCTATTGACTCTAATACTATCTTTATTAGAAATCAATTCTGCATTGTCAATAACGAATCTGATGGGGATCAATAGGCCCATCCTTCAAAATAAACAAGTCATTAATAAATACTCCCATGTAGAAATAATACTATGGATACATAAGGCTATTTTATGGAGATTAGACAGACATGGCATTGTCTATTTGTTGATGGTTTACTTGATAGAAAGATTGAAGAATAAAGTAATCTAACATCACACTAACGAACAAAAAAGTGACTCATATATTCATCTCATCATTTATGGCATAGTAAAGAATAGGAGTACAGTTGACTCTTGAAAGTTGAAACTAGTGTGTAATGTCAATGATTAGAGAATCCTAAGGAATATATATAATTCTTAAGCTATCTACATTTCAACATCAAGCAAGAAAAGGAGTGTTCTATTAAGCAGCAGGCCGTCTTCTGCCTGGAGCACTGGGTCGTTTGAATCCACCCTGCTTTGATCCCAACATCTGGATTCTATCGGCCACTAAACTACTCGAGGCACCATTTGGAGTAGATCCTCCTGAAGAAGATGTATGGCTTGTGTAAATATCCTCCAACAAGTACTCGCTTGTCACATCTTCAGGATCACTTGTCTCGAACTAACACACCCACACCGTATCAATGTTCATAGAAAGAGAATAAGAAAATAAGAACACCCTACACACCCTACACAAATACTACCAATTACCTTTTTCACAACATAAACATCTGCTTCTGTCTTGGCACCTGTAATAACACCTGCCTTTGAGGAAGAGTACAACATCTTTTCACGGATCTTTGATGATGAAGGACATGTATAAACAAATACTATAAACACAGTACCTTAGCTCTGACATGTAATTGAATGGCTTACCTATCACTTCTTTAGTCTCTCCTTCATGTTCATGCTCAAACACATAGAATGAGAAACGAGGTACATTGGAAGGTATGGCTTTTCTGAGTTCTTCTACAGCCACAGTGGAAGCAGTGTCCAACTCAATTTTCTCATTGTTCAGATGCTATACAAGACGATCAACAATAGATCTTTTTTTTTTAATTATGTCTCTCATTACCAATACAACAAAGTTGTGCTGACGTTCTTCCTTTGTCTTGTTAAGATGCTTCAAGGCATCAATGGCTTCTTGTGACAATGGAAAGGCCACACCTGAAGTATAAGATTTGCGTGCAGCTGTTCCTTGGTAGTCTGATACTGCCATGGCCTAGAAATACTCTTCCATCAATGCATTGCCCCACCCTGTCAACATGGACCAATAATACTAATACTAATACTAATACTAATACTAATAAAACTATTAAAAAAGACAGACATCCTTACCTCTGCTGCTTTGATATGAGCCAATTCTTGCTCACGTCTTGTCAGAGGCTTATCGGCTGCCTTGTGTGCCAGATGTCTTTTGTAGCCTTGGTATGAGAACTCATTCTGTAGGCTACTCCATCAGTCTCTTATTTTTTTCTTATCTTATTTGACTTGCCTCTTGTGTTCCATAGATGGAGTCTATGAAGCGATAATCTCCCAATGCCTTGATAAGTGTTGCACGTGATGAGGCATAGAGCATCTTTTCACGGACCTTGGCATTATCAGGCACATAACACATGAACAGCCACTGGTGCTCTCCGTTTCCTGCCTTTTCATCGAGTCGAAGGAGAATGTAGGCGGGCTGTGTTGGCTCGAGATAGACTCCTAGTAGGCTAAAGTCTAAGGAAGAAAGAAAAGAAGAAGAAAAGGGACACTCGAATGAGCAAGAATGCCTATTGTTTCTGTGGTATGCGAAGGGGGAGGGGAGTCTCCTGGCTTACCTTGTTCCAAGGATCCTTCTGCCTTTACTATACCATTGGTCTCCAGGGACTCTACCGTGCCATTGTTATCAGTCCATGCATAGACTTTTACCCTTACCTTTGATAATAGATACGCGAAGTGCACGGATATCTCCGCTGGTCACTGCACTGGCAAAGGTCTGTGATAGCTCTTCTGATACTGTGAATGGTGTATCAACACACACACACACACACACACACAGAGAGAGAGAGAGAGAAAATATGGGTGAGCAGGTTAGGTTAGGTTAAGTTTCTGCAGCAGTTGAAAGAGAATAATCGACAAGACTTGCCTTGGATCCCACTCTGATGAGACATATTAACGCAGTAGAGTGCTTGTTTGTAAACTCCTTTTGGGGATGTCCAAGAGTGGAATGAAAGAGTGGGGAGACAAGTCCCGCCGCAATACACCAGTCACACCGAGGGCCTGTCTCCTTTTTTGGAGGAGATGCATAACAACTACTCTTTTGTATTCATGTGTTGATGTATAAGTGCAGGTAAGTGAGTGGATAAAAATGAGCCAATAGCATTCGACTGTAGGGCAAGAGAGAAATGACCAGACTATTTGTTTGTTTGTTTTTTGAACTGTAGGAGCATAAGATGAAGGAGAATAAGAGAGAAATTGTTGTAATCATGAAGACAATGGTAGCAGTCACAGATCGATTATTAAGTCGTCTCCTTTCTACAACGTAATTCATAGTTAAGACACTGCATATTAAAGTCTACTGTACAGGCCATTATTATCAAGTATCCTAAAACAGTAATAGATTATTCTCAATAACACAGTCACCTGTCTATTTAGTATAAATAGACATGTCAAAATTGTTTTAATAAAAGCATCTCGTTTTGAGTCTGATTAATTCCTTTTCGAATTTAACAGAAATGCACTCAAAGGCGCCTACATGGCCTTGTGTATGTCTCTGCCCAAAGAAATCAATAGTAGGAATTACAACCCTTTTCTTTTTCTGATATGACTTTATTCTATCTCTGAAGTCTGTGAAGATAAAAGCATGTTATAGTCATGTTATAGTCTAGAATGTAGAATGTAGAATGTAGAATGTAGAATATAGAATGTAAAATTTAAAATGTTGAATGTTGAGGTAAGGTGAAGTGAATGCCTACATATCTAGCAGGAAGGCTGCATTGACATAGATGGTCCGTTAGGGAATTAAAGTCATACGTATCTCGTACCAGTAGTTTAGTAAGGTCTGGACAGTAGACTGGAGGATCAAGTGGAGAAGGAAAGGTGACAGATAGCAAGGGAAGTGTAAGGAAGGTGGCAGGAGAGAGAGAAAAGGCGTGAGTTTTGTAAAGGTTCATCCTGGCATTGGATGCCTGTCCATTGACATTTACATACATTTATATTTATATTTATATTTATATACTAACTTATTATTCTTTAATATATAACATAGATAGGATGTTTTATATATCAAAATAACTGTATTTAATATTTTGAATTAATATTAGTTATAAATATAATATAACAGTAAAGATATAGTTCAATACATAAGAACTAAATCAAAATTCATGTATATATCATATTAAAATAGTATATTTTATGAGTGTTGTCGTAAAGACTTTTTCTATTATTGGAACTACACCCTTTGTTGTGAATATCAACTCCCACTACTAAACTGAGAAGGGGATGCTATCGAATACTAATGGATAGTTATTCATAGCATTCAATAACATACCCCTGAAGCTAAAAAGAAATACTCATAGTAGACAAGTATAAAAGACCTATAAATAAATAAATAAATGAATGAATAATAAACAAGAGAGTTTAACCACAAGTTAACTGACCAGAATCCCTTTGGACTATAAGCTATATTGACGATAGCAATTCATTCTACAGTCACTATGATGGGATTCCGGTGTATTTAACAGCTATGATTGGATAGTCTATTTTCTATCTTTGCCATTAAATAAGTTTCTTTGTCATTCTTCTCTCATTACTCTTGTTAATAAAAAATGAATGAAAAATGGACGCATTCTATAGTCACTTTTTATTTTTATTTTCAAAGTCTACATCTTATTATCTAATATCACACATGCGAATTTTTCTTTAGCAAATAACGCACTTACTAAAAAAGAAATGCAGTTAAAGATACCTTGGACAAAATGAAGAGTATCTGCAATATCAATACTGTCAAGAAAGCGTTAAGAACAGTATCCGATCTAACAACAAGATTCGTACGCAATAGTCTACCCCACACTCGCAGACAAGGGGAAGCACTATTGATTGTTGAAAACATCAGACCATATCTAACCCACTGCTTGGTCTGTAAAATCGATATGGTTAAACACGATTGGTAAGTTAAAAGTGGTTTTCAATGTCAATTAGCATAATTATTAACACCATTATCAGGTTAACATACCACCTAACAAAGCCATCAGATGGGCAGGTCTTGATCCCTGATTTTGTACTTTACTTGGATAATCTCTCTTCTGTGAATTTTGAGTTTTTCTTTGTGGAAGTAAAAAGAAAAGGAAACTACCACAACAACAACCTGGAGGATGATCTTGCAAAGCTTAGAAAAATTGATGTGGGTAACTCTTAATAAACTGGTCAGAAAAGAAGTAAAGAATCCAGAAATTGTAGAAATTGTAGAAAAGACATTAACCAACTTGTACCAAGCAATTGATGGAGATCATGAAGACCTGTCTACATTTATTAGGTCACATAACAGTCCAGTGCTTGTTAATTGTGATGACATTAAATAATAATAATTCTTCATACTGTTGGAAAAGAGGGGATGAAGAACATAGCACCTAATCTCATAAGACTTGTTATCATAAAAAGTAATCAATGTAACTTGGAAGAAAGCATATAAGCCTGCTCAATTCATAGCAGAAGCAAATTGAGAAATACATTTATTAAATTCCTAAACCACTCCTTTTGCCTTGAGGTTTTTTTTTTAAACAATACCATTAGTATATCAATGCTAAAGTATATTTTTTTCATTATTTTGTGATATAACTAGAGGCAGCGGTAGATACAAGAGGCGTTTAGAAAGAGAATTAAGGGATGTACTTATTTTTTTGTAAGGATTTAATTTTATTTAAATCTTTAGCAACGGACACACGCCACATTGAGCGGTGATGCCATGGGGGATCTGGTAGAAGGAGAATATCAATGTAGAACTAGGAATTAAGTTATATATACACTTAGCCAACAGCGTCTCTTTCTCTAAGGAAGAGAGAAACAGCTATAAAAGAAGAAATAATAGTCGAGGGAGAGAAAGGAGTGTTGTGTGTGTTTTTTAACTATGCCATTTCACTGGGATATGTGACTGTGCAAAAGCACATAATAAAGTGTCATGCAAAAATAATAGGAACACCTGTCTTTCTCTTCTATTATTGACTCACATAACAGACATGGAACATCGAAATAGTTTATATAGAAAAGACAAAGGAAAAAGAAATGAATCAGAGGCTAAAGAGGAAGAAAGATTCTACAAGAAGATCCAAAAGTCTCTCTTTTTTCAACCTACCATCACCTTACAAACCACTAAGAATAGAGAATACAAAAAAACTCCCTTTGAGTCGGGCGGTAAGTACAGTACAGTACAGTATAGTACAGTACAATAAAATAAAATAGGCTCATAAGATGGGTAGATTAGATGAGCACCCACAACATCCCTCCATGGTAGGTGCATAGAGTGCATAGAGTGTCTATTACTTATTCAACTGTACTTAGGATCTACTCAGAAGTATTGTACAGCTCTCTTCATTGCGGACTCCAAAAAGACTCAGTTCCAAATCCTTAGAGAGTAAATGTGATATAAGTGCTTTGATATGTTTGGGTAAGTAATGGTATGGTCTAGAGTGCATGGATCTATGACTGATGGGCTTTCTTCTTCCTCTTAGGCTTGCTCGTGGAAGAATATACACGCTACATAGCTACCCCCTTTGAGAAGAAACTTAAAGTGGCAGAGGACTATGATAGAATAAGACAGTCATGGTCAGCAACAGTAACAGCAACAGAAGAGGAAGAGGAAGAACTAGAGGAAGAATTAGTATATGATGAAACAGAAGATAAAGACGAGACAGAAGATAAAGACAAGAACAGCCTCTCCCAAGCAAGAGACTCACGTCTGTTCGAAAATGCATACCGTAAACCACACATCATCAATCCTTCATATCTATTCAAAGAAGTATCTAAAAAGAAAAGACTACAGATTGAAGACTACTTGAAGAGAAAGAAGATGAGCAAACGACAGAAGAAAGAGAATGTCTTTACTATTAATCACTATTCAGTACCAAAGGAGCAGTAGACTTGATCATAGTATTGATATTGATATTGATATAGATCCACTGTAAATAAATACATAATAAATAAAGGTGTCTATAGGATAAACAGACATCCCACAGCTGTACTCAACTAAGCATATCTATTCATCCTGTTGAAAGAGAATCCTTCAGTATCCAATGTATTAAACAGTCACAGACATTGATCAATAAATATAATTCATGCATCTGCATCTTCTCTATGTATTAATAGTCTAAAGCACCATGACATTGACACCTTCTCTTCGCCAGTCTTCTAAATCTCCTTCACAGTCTCCTAAAAGACAATCTTCTCTAAAGTCTCCTTCGCGACACTCTCTTTTACGTCCTTCGGCATCTCACAGTTCCTCCTCTGCCCCAAGAAGACATCCATCTCAGTCTCCGTTACGGGACTATCTCTCTTCTCAGGCCAACATCCAAAACTACTCACCGGTACAGGAAGACCCTATCTCTCAACACTCTTCTGACTCTTCACCCAAACACCCTATTGAAGGCCACAGTGAAATGTGTCATAATGAGTCCTCAGTCGAGTACATCCCAAGAGAGCCCTCTCCCTTTAACAGCCATGAAACCAGCCTGCTCCTGGACTCAGCCACTCCTACTGAAACGTCTGATAACGAGTCCAGCCAGTACGATACTACACTCCAGCCCAAAACAAGACGACCTCTGGCTAGTGTCTATTACAAGGGCATAAAGAACCAACTGAGAGAACTCTTTCTGGGAGCAATTGAAGACCACTCACCTTACAATGCCATTTACTATGCTGAAAAGATTGCCGATATGTCAGGTAAGAAAGATCCTCTAGGCAATACAAAAAGGAGAAAAAGCGAGAGAGAATGTGTATAGTAAACAAGAAATACACTCTTTATATATGTGTGCACTGTAGATAGAACCAATAGCGACTATCTCGACTTGATTGGACTCTACATGCAAACAGGTCAACATGAAAGAGCCCTGTATTTGCTACACAGAGACGATCTTGTGCAAAATGAAATCCGTGGTCGGTATTTTGCGGCTGTGTGTACGGTAAGCAACTACAGAACACACTGTATAAATACATGCCTATGTATTTATGTATTTCTTATAGAACACATTGGGACGTTACAAGGAAACATTAGACTACATCGGCACCCGTACTCCATTCAATAGAAAAGGCAAGTACCTTTTCTTATTACTAATTAAGTAACTAACCAAATAACTAATCATGTTCATTTGTTTGTTTGTATGGGGAAATAGAGTGGACTCCCTCAGGCACCATCAAGGTACATTAGAAAACACACTATAAATAGTAATCTTCTGTTCACCTCCTCTGCTCTTGTACTAATGCATTTGTGTTGATTCATCATTAGATTGAATCCTTGATTAGCTTGGAAAGAGGAAGAGCTTACATGAAGATGGATCAACCAGATCTAGCATCGGATCAATTTGTGGATGCACTGACCATAGATGCACGATGTTGTGAAGTAAACTACTTTTTTTATTTTATTTTTATCAAGGACTATGGAATAATGAAAAGATGTCTAGGCAATGGATTTCTTGATAGATAACAAGCTACTGTCAGAGGACATTGGTAAGAGCCATTACACTTCAATGTGTTTGTTCTTTAGAATGAGGAAAAGAAAGGATAGTAACCCACAGCTATTAGAATGGGCCTTTGTGACAGGTCTTAACTATGAGGAACATTGTGGATCCAATGATGAAGTGATTCAATCTTTGTATCTGATGAAAATCAGACGGGTAAATGATCTTATTTCGCACTCTGTTGACTCATGAAACTCTGTAGTATGCCCATCTTAGAGATGTAGATACAGCCGACAACGTATTAAAAAACCACCTTGGATTAAAAGACTGCACAGACATACTGTTAAGTAAAGCAGATGTTTTCTTTAGCAATGGTCACTATCAAGAAGCCCTGCAAGTGTGTTTGAGGTAAGAACATTCACCACCTATTGTCATTCGAGAACAGACCACTCAGGCCCAGGATTCTATTCTATAGAGTACGACAGAAGGACCCATACTATGCTCGGATCATTCCAATCCTGGCTCTGTGCTATTATGAGCTGAAGATGAAGATCGAGCTTTATCATCTTATTATGAATGTTACAGATCTACTACCTGATAAGTTCCAAACATGGTATGCAGCGGCCCTCTATCATATGATGAATGAAGAATATTTCCCGGCAAGAAGTTACTTTTTGTAAGTGAAGGACTCAATAATTTTTTGTATTTCTTTCATTCGTCTTAAGTGAATCTGTGTTTTGATACTAGGGATGTTCTTAAGGCCAATCCATACATGGAGTACGCTTGGATGGGGTTAGGTGATGCATGTGCTTTTATGAGTGATTATGATTCAGTCATTAAGGCTTATAAAGAATGCAATACGATGGTGTTAAGGTAATATGCGCTAATGTCTTTGACACTTAATGACGAGTTATTCTTTTTATTTTATTTTATTTTATTTTATTTTATTTTTATTTATTTATTTATTTATTTAAAAAAACAGTTCACATAGACCCTACCTGGCTCTAGGAAAACACTACCTGACTATTGGATATTTGGATGAGGCCATTGAAAATCTATCCAAAAGCTATGAGTTATGTAGGAGTGACCCACATGTGTACCTTGAAATGGGTATTTACTATTTGAAAAAATCAGAGTAAGTGGGACTGAATACGTTGAAAATACACAGTTGATTCATCATGACATTAGCTACCGAGCTGCACTAGATGGTTTGAGTTTGGCGACCCTGACCGCAAAGGATAGACATATGGAGCTACGTGTTTTTTGGGAGTCTCTTTGGTGCAGTTTTGGAGAGTGCTATCGTCATCTAGAGTAAGTATATCTTTCTATTTATTTATTTTTGTTGGTTGCTTATTTTTATGGCTGTTGTGTAGAGAGTATGACCGTGCTTTTAGTTGTTTCGAATTAGCAGAAACCTACAACGGGCACGTTAATGATATTTGTATATCAAAAGGTGAGATATGCTATCTTCAGGGCCAATATAGAAAAGCAATCCGCTATTTTGAAGAGGTATGTGATGAATAGTATTCAATATAGAGTACAGGCAAGGGAGAGTTCACACTCTTTTTTCTTTCTTGTTTAGGCCAAGCAAATCTGTACCGACAAAGGCCTTGCTGAGGAGTACTTGATGAAATCTATAAGAGCACAAACAAAAATCGCGTCAAGAAATAAGAAAACGCCTTTCTATTCTGGGGATGCGGCGAATATGAATTATCATATAGTGGATTGGAAACTGGTTGGCGAGCTATGTGCTGAGCCTAGGCCTAAACATGGGAAGATGGAACTTTTCTTTGCAAATGAAGTAGAATCAGCTAAAGAACGTGTGGGTGATTTTTTTTCAGCAGAGAAAAGTCCAAAAAAAAAGTTTAAAGAAGAAGAGGATAGTGGCTGGGAAGAGTCATCCTTATAATCCATATGTATATTACTCTGTGTCTTTATTGTATCTTAATTATGTCTTTATTATATATATATGTATCCACCTGTGTCTGTCTGTGTCTTTAGTATCGTTCGAAATCCTTAAGCAAAAAGTATACTGTTTGGAACTATAGGGTATATTTCTCAAAGATACAAAGGGTGCATCTGTTCCTTCTATTTATGCTATTCTACATTACACATCTATGGCATTACTATAATGAGTTCTCTTGAAGTAGGTGGCTAGGTCTCTCTATTTCCCACATTATCTGCCTGTGTCTGTGTTACTGTGTATTTATTCTGTCTATGTACCTATTATCTGTCAGTTTACATTGTATCTTGCTCACTACAATTGTTCTTTTTTTTTCTTCCTACTACAACAATCAAGTTTATATCTAGTTTTATTCATTCATTTCAACAGTATTGACAATGGTAAAAGTAGTATAATCTACAGGTATAAAATAACTCATTAATTATATATGACGCTCTTTTTTTTAATAATAGAGATAAAACTGTTTATAAATAATATTTCTGTTCACAAATTGAAAATGTATTCATAGTTATATAAAACTATAATAGATAAAACTATGGATTTCTCTGTCATTGACTGACATAACGGCTGTTATTTCTCTTACCAGTGTACTATTTCATCATGAGAGTAAAAGTGTCTACTATGAGACTCGCACTGTGATAAGTAATAGAAACATAGAATCTTGATGCAAAATAGTAAATACAATTTTACTAAGCACTACTCTTTCTGCTCTTTTCTCTCTGTTTATTCATTTGGAGCCACCACATCAACGGATGTAGATTGATTTATCCATTGAGGTATCTACACACTTTTATATCTATAAAGTAAACAAAAACTTTTAGTCCTACTGCCATGTACCTTTTATTTATTAATTAAAATAGGGTATAATGGATAAGAATTAATGGTTAGTTTTTTTTACTGTGAATTAATTAAAAGGAGTATCAAAGACATGCATAGACATAGCAACATGCAATAAAAAATTAAAAACAAAAGGCATACTCAGATCCTATCTTGACAGTCGGTAATCTTAATACACAATACAGGAGATAGGCAAGGAACTGAAAGGATGAAGTATCCATCTAATTAATAATTTACTGCTGTCTTTATTAAGTAAACTTGATTTTAAACTTGCCATAGGAATATCACTTTATTGAACAACTTAAATACTCTATAAAGCAATAAAGTATCCACTTTGATCCAAGGTTCCTTTTAGTGAATTGATTTTCTATTTAAATAACAAGTGGATTGGATAACATTTATATTATATATCATACTGAAATATAGATATTCTTTGTATTCTAGACAAGATTTGTAGAATGATAAGTGTGTGTACTCTATTCTCCTTTAACGCATGGATACCTCTTTCTGAGTTTAGGTCTCGATCTACTGTCTACCAACGCCCAACATCATGGAAACAGTAATGTAGTGTTATACTATTGTTTTTTTTTAACTTTCTCTTCTTTCTTTCTTTTTATTAAAATTATTATGATTATGATTATATGTTCTTATAAAAGATATAGTATGACCATTGCTTGTTTTAGATCAACATTCAAAAGAACCAGTAGAAGAATGATCTCAAGTGGATCATTTAAGTACATAATGTCTCTGAGGAATAGATTTAGAGACAAGCAGAGGACAAGTTCAAGGGCTGATATAGACTATCTCATCATAAGATCTAAGTTAAATCTTTTATCGTGTATAGTATAACAGGAAAATACATGTAAGTTAAGAAGATTTATCCATTGGGTTGTAAAGAGTGTGCAATCTATAGAGTACAGTTTAACATATAATTGGTTGGGTTATAACACATAATGAGATGCATGGATTTTGTTGTGAATTCAATAAAGGAAATAAGATGGAGAAAGTATTAATAGTTATCGTGGTGTCAGTATTAGTGCTAATATAAATAATAACATGACTAGTTCATGTATTATTACATATACTATTACCATTGTTAGTGATAATATCTTTATCCCTATCCTTATCAGTGTTAAAATTGTTTGTCAGTATCAGTACCAACACCAACACCATGATGATCCACAAGACCATGGTGAATGAATGAGTAGAATATTTATCCCTCTCCCTGAATACATACATTTATAATAAACTACAAGTAGTAAAGTTCTTATACTTCATGTACTTTAAACTGCACCATGTCTCTGTAAGCTCTATCCTAGTGTGCTTCTCTTTGACCATCTTCCCATGCCACTGGGTTCCAATCCTTCTACAGAATGTATCTTTTAATATACATGTCATCTATATAATTTGGATACAATGTTTGCTTTTTCAGTCAAGACTGGGTGTCAGCTATGAATGTCCATAAGAAACCTTGTGTCAAATACATTACAGTCTTACAAATATCCTACTTTTAAATGGCAGCCAATTTCATAAATTCAAAGGAAAAGATAAGACACTACATTCCTATCAATAGTTCAATATGCACTCGTAAAACCTAAACACCTCCATCACCATTTATGCCCTAATAAAGACACTTGCCTAGTCAATTCTTTAGAAACGATAAAGTGTCCCACTACTTTGTTCTCCTCTTGCCTGTAAAAGAAAATATCACCTCCTCTCTATTTATCATTACTGAATTTGAGAAGAGACGAAAGATCCGCAGAAATTTCCAATTGTATTTTCGTTCTGATGCAAGATAGTTGAGTCTCTAATATGCTTTCAATATGTATATAAATATAAATGCCCATGATTTTCCCCTTCTATTTTCCTTTCTTTCATTCTCTTACTTCACTATTCATTCTTTTTACGTGCCAACAGCACAGCAACATTCCTTTTACTTGATCTTCTACTATTCAATACACAATTCATTATAAACAATGCCTGTCATTAAATCAGAAAAACCCATTCGAACTACAGGGAAAAGTCTTGTAGGATTATGGAGACCCTCTTTTGTAAAAGTCAGTCATCAGCTCTACGTTTTTGGAGGAGGTGGAAATGTGACCGATAATTTGCATGTGCTTGATTTGCGTACAATGTGCTGGGATATTGTCCAAGTAAGGTGTCTTTTCTGTCTTTCCTTCTTTTTTTCTTTTTCTTTCTGTATGAATGAATGGGTGTGTAGGTGTATGTATGAGTGTAGGTGTAAACATAAATGTATATATGCATACATACATATATAAATATATACATACAGAGAACAATAGAAGAAAAAAAAGGTAGTTCTAATAGCACCTGCCTATAGTCTTTAGGAGGCAAAGGACCATCGAAACGCTATGGACACACTATAACCCATTGGAATAATACTATCATTGTATTTGGTATGCAGTATTAAATAAAACATCCACTAAAAAATGCATTCTAGGTGGCTGTAACGAATTCCAAGAGTACTGTAATGATATTTACATATTTAACTTGTCTACACTGACATGGACCAACCCCAGAGTTAATACTACTGTATCTGCACGGTATTTACACAGTGCCACACTGTATGAGGATAAGTTATTTATCTACGGTGGATTTGCCAGAAGTATGGAATGTAAGTTCTAACAAACGACAAAGCAAGAATAGAAACAGAGAATAACAAGGAGAATCCAATGTTACTCTGCTGTTTAGGCACCTATGTCCTTGACGAACTCGACGTATTAGACTTGAAGACAATGGAGTGGACTAAATACCAGGATCTTCCTCCACGCTATAACCATTCAGCTACATTAATCGACCAGAGACTGTATATTTACGGCGGGAAGGATGAACATGGAAGCACAGTGTCTGATCTGTTTATGATCAACCTTCGTGTTCCTCCCTACACACCTCGTCTTATCTTGAGCAACTCCCAAGCAATAGAAAACTCAAAAATGGTATTACTAAAGAGCCAACACTTTTGTGCTGCTGTCTGTGGTAAACTATTTGTGTTTGGTCGCTATCTCTCCTACAACCAACAATCCAACACTAGCACCCCAGATGCTGGCTACAGTCTTTGGACATTGGATCTTGATACACTACAATGGGAAAGACAGGAATGCGATATGCATTTTGAAGGTGGTGGTTGGAATTACTTTACAGCCTACAAAGAATACATAAATGAATCAGACGATTGCTATTCACAGGTGGTCGTCAACAATCTCTTGTTTCTAGGCAATATTGACTCTTACCGTCCCCAGGGATATGACCATTTCAGGTAAATAGAGATGGTTATCGTTCATGTTATTCATTATTTGTTACTCTAGAGATGCATTGATAATTAATAGTGAATCCCTAGGACTCTATGATATTGGCCCTCCTCGCTGCTTAAATCAACTATCACAGTTACTGGTGGATCCTGAACTTTCTGATTTTACAATTGCAGTAGCAGGTGGACAGGAAATCCAGGTTCATCGGGTGATCTTGATTACTCGCTGGCCTTATTTTAGAAATATGCATGATGCTGGGATGACAGAAGCACTGGAGCGACGGTTAACGATTCCCGAATCTTATGCTGCAGTGATGGCCCTTCTCAAGTATCTCTACAGTGACCAATTGGATGAAGGGGAGCCATGGCAAGTGGTGTGCCAAGTATTGGAGCTAGCCAATATCTATCTCGTTCATCGACTTAAGAAGGTCTGTTGTGAGAGACTCTATCGTAAACACATGTCAGTCGAAAGCTGTTCTATTATCTTTGAAAAGGCGATATTGACAGATGAAATGGGTCTCAAGATGCTAAGCCTTGATTTTATATTTCGTAATTATGGAGCTGTCATCAAATCTAATATTCTTATGCACATGCCACGCCTAGCTTATCAGGAGTTCTTGGAAGCAGTGCCTGATGAAGCTGTGCTTGATATTCATCATTCCTCTGGTGATTTAGTGAGGGTAGCACCCAAGAGAATGTCTTTGAGTGTATTGAAAAACCATTCTTCAGCTATTCCTATACATATATCTGATACATCGATTCATCGTTCACAAACGTACACTTCTGTACGCTCAAATAGGGTGCCTGATATGATAGACATGGACGGTACAGAAGTCATTATTGAGGCTTAGGTGTGCCAAGATCTCACACACACTCTCTCTCTCTCTCTTTGTTATATAGCTTTACTTATTTACACTTAATTCCGCAGCGACATTTTTTATTAACAATAAAGCTGGTCTTATGTTTGTCTTGCCCATAAAGTAGAAGTCCTTCTATTAAATACATTAACTAACTCCAAGAATAATATATGGTAGCACTGGTCAAAGAAAATAACAAAAGAAGAACAGTAACAACAGCATTTACAGTCAATAGTCGACTGAACCACAAGTTGAAAACAAAATAGAGAAAAATATACAAAGATGGACAAACCGTGCTGTCTGCCAATCACTATCAATTTGAATCATAGACAGTGTCTGTCTCCTACAACTTACTGGAGCCATGACGATTTCCTTCAAAGAGAGTAAAGTGCAGTATTCACAAGTCTAGTCAATATCCTTATTTAATGGATATTGGTACTAAAAAGGCTAGGGTGTTGCATAAAATATAGTTATAAGATAATGAATGAATAAATAAATAAATAAAATGAATACACCTTCACTGTGATGTATCGGGTAAAACTAAAGTTGGCTTGTTTAGGGAGATGGTAGTGACCGCCGATTAAATCTCCTATGGAATTGTAGGCAGGTTAGAAACACCCTCAATGAGGGACACGGATAAAGGTAACTGTCAAACAAGTGGATGTTCCTAGACACAGAAAAACAAGCACTGAATTTCTTTCTATAAAAATCCAACTTACTAACAATAACAATGCCACTAGTCATTGTAAAAATATAAAAGAAAAAGGAAAGCAAGCCTTGGTGTATTTGTTATGACTGATAATTGCTAAACATACCAATGTCATTTCTTCTTTCTCTTCTTCCTCTACAAACTGTATCTATCGGTGCATCAGTAAGTTACATTGGTACAGCCCGTGTGCTCAGGCCCCCCCTTCCCCAAGATAAAAATGAACTTTTCTGAAATTGCTTGTAAAAACACTTGCTTACATGGCTTTGCTGTGGTACATACATACATACATTCATACAAAGTCGTGCATATAAACATACACAAACATACAGCCATACATCTCAATAGTATATTGAATATTTCCATTCTATCTTGTGTATTTTTATACATTGATAAAATTATGCATTTGTATTTTTATTTTTGTGTCTTTCTTGAGTACTTTCATCACGTAAGCTACTTTGATTTTACGTAGACAAAATCACATTCTACCGATAGGCAGACAAATTTCTATCGTCGTAAAAGCGGAGAAATTAAAACCCGAGGATTGGGAGCGGAACGGATCATTCCAAGATATAAATAGGACAAAGAAAAAGGAGATCTTGCAGCATTGGGGATTGGGTATCGATTGTGTTTCCAATTATAGCCTTAATTTTGTTGCACAGAGGTACATAATTATTCTATTAATAAATGGGACGCACACACTATAGAACACTTCAAGGCATATATAAAGGGAGCACTTTCTCTTTTATTTATGCATTTATCATTTGTACAAAATCATGCTTTCCACATTACCATGCACTTTACCTGACACTCCAGAAGTACATATAAAGAAGTACCTTAAAAAGTCTGTCCGCTTCAGTCCTCACCTTGAGACAGTTGGGTTCACTTACAGCTCCATTGATTACGATCGCTCTCGTTTTGCTATTTACCCACCCACTACACTTTGTGCCTTCCGCCCTCCTACCATCAGTAACCAATGCAAGTCCACCACTGTTTGTTCGATTCCTCTGTCCATTTCACCCAACAAACGACCTCATGTAACACCACTTGATCTTTCAATGGTTCCTAACTCTTCTCGCCGTACTCTTCCCTACGAAACCACTCCCTCAATTAAGAAGACACAACGACCTAAGTTATTTGTGGACACTAAATCTGTTACAGATCCCCTGTTCTTTACCAGTCTTTCTACCAATTACAAATGCAGATCTGCATTTCCAGACAGTGATAATGAAGAAGAAGAAGAGAGTGAAAAGGGTTACCTGGCACCAATGGCTGTTGTACATCACACCACAATGCTGGTGATTGGTTGACGCACCTCTTTCCTGTATTTTACTTTGGCATTGACGTGCATTCTCTATCTCTCATGAACATATGTTCTATACCACCCGCTTCTCTAATGAAATCTGCTCTATTTCTATTTCTACTCATATTATTACTATTGCTCTTTTTTTTATTTTTTTATTTTTTTCCCTTTCTCTGGCTTTGCTTACGTACTTTTTTACTGGCCTCTTTCCTTTTTTCTACAATCTCCATCAAATGGAAATTCTTGTAGTTACCTCACTCTTTTGTACAAATGCTTATTAGCAACTTGCTCCAAAATCTAAAATGGAATAAAGTAATAAAAAAAAAAGTAAAAAAAATTACTATAAACACACAAAGAACCAATGCTTAGTTTTCACTTGGCATTGACAAAGGGGAAGGTAGTACCTTGTAGTAGTACCTTGTATTCTTTTATTAAAAGAAAGAGAAAAAAAAACAAAGGGGAATTCACTTGGAAATGGTTTAGTGAAACTAAAGTGGGTGTTTGTGTCGATGTACATTATAATATTTGCCCAGTCTTACAGTAAAATAGGACTTATAAAAATAGATAATATTTTTCTGGTTTTAGCAGGTGTTTCTCTCTCTCTCTGAGAGAAGATTCGATGCTTTGAAGAAAAAAAGTCCGCTTAAATGAATATGGATTTTATTGTATTTCATTGGTGTACACACCCGAGGATGTGTAAATGTGTATTATTTAGCTGTTATGAAAGATATAATGTATAATTAAACAACGGATTCTACGACAAGTGTTACAAAAAGAGAAGGATTTAAAAGCCGAATAAATATTCATGTAAATGAAAAGATTTACCCTCTCTTGAAAGCATTGGGTCTGCTGCTGTTGTTGTTTGTAGCAATGTATGAAAAGTGTAAATATGTACTAGCCAAATGATCAAAACTTCGCCGAGTATTACAAGTAGATAGCTGATGACTGAGTGGATTTTATGACCTGATGTGTCTTTTTCATCTTGTGTTGTTCTAGTATTACAGTGTGGGTATATCTGGGAAGTGGAATCAAAAAAAAGAATCAAAGATGTTAAGCATAACCATCACACAGCAGAGAAAAATCACATGCTTCATGTGTAGATACATACCGTTTCCCTCTCCTTTTAATTCTATTTTATGATTCATTAGTAAGATTAAAATTAGAGATGAATCAGCAAAAGGATATACTGTTTATTTAGTGCGCCTAGGTTAGGATACTCGGTTGTACTGCCCTGATCATATTCTCCAGGTTATATGAGCTATATTTCGTATAATAAACAATTCTACTATTGAATAAATATTTTTGTAAACTGTACACTTGTTCTTAAACTAATTATAAAAGGTTGTCTTAAAGACTTTTGCCACAATTGGAAGAATTACTCTCTTAAGAATTAGGACTTATTTATTACCAAACTAAGAAGGGAGCTCTATCGAATATAAAGGGATGTCGATAGTTCATAGTATTTCGATAGTATGTACTTAAAGCCAATACCATTAGAAAAATTAAAAAATACTTAGTCATTCCATTTAATAAACAACAGAGTTTAACTACACATTCTACTGTTCTGTATACCTTTGGCATACACACCCAAAGATTTTTGGGATATATAAGGAAATATCCTGAGAATAAAATCGCAATATTCTTATGATTGGCTAATATGTTTGAAAATGCTTTTTCGCTATCTAAATGGGCTATTTCAAACTCTACTTGCCTGTTTTAGCAATAACTATTGACTCTGCAATTAAAAAGTATAGAGTTGGCTGTAAAGTCAAGAAATAGAACAAGAATCACCTCAATATTACAACTCAGTCACTGCATTTATTGTTTAATATAATGTGTTATCCTTAGGCACATAGTATTTGCAGTAAACACTGCTTAAGAAAGATGTATAGTTCAAAATATTTTTATTTTTGGGTATAATTTGATACTCGAGCATTGAGAATATTAGCCACCCTATGAGAAGTTTTGAATAAAAAAGGGATATACATAGAAACACTTTATATTTAAGAAAGATGTACAGTTCAAAGTATTTTTATTTTTGGGTGTTGGTTGCTGTTCGCGCATTGGGCATTTTAGCCACCTTATGAGATCGTTTGAAAAAATAAGAATAAACATTGAAACACTTCAAATACATAAGTGAAAAAAAGAAAGATGTACAGTGTCCGGTTGAAAACATGTCAATATTTTCATTTTCCGACCTTTATTTTGCTCAAATTAAATTGTTTTTTTTTACTTATTCCTCATTTCTTCTTTTTCCACTATAATGTCTATTATGTCCAACACCACTGAATAATCCACCAAGCCTATTGGAATCAAGAAGAAAAATATCAATGACTTCAATATTCAACTCATTGTTCATGAGGCCACTCAACATGGCACCAGACAAATGGACATTGCAGCCATGTTTGGCATCAGTCATTCTGCTGTCAGCCTCATTATGAAGAGGTACAGAGAAACTGACTGTTTCAAAGCAGGAATGGGCTTTAGGTGCAAGTTCATTCTGATGTAGAAGGACAAGAGAGAGAGAGTTTTTATACGAGATGGAAAGGGATTCATTTCAGACAATAAATCAACTTTGCAAGCAGATGACCACCAAAGTGTGCATGAGCACTTTTTGAGAAATGATAAAGAGGATTGGCCCTTCTTCTTTCAGGGTTGTGAAGAAACCTTCTCTCATCATTAAACACAAGAATTTGAGGCTTACTTGGACTAGGACCTACCTTCGTTGGACAGATGAAGACTGGAAGGCGGTCATCTGGTCCTATGAGTCCAAGCTCAAGCCCATCTCGAACAACCACCGCAACAGGGTGGTACACAGAAAGAAGGAGGGTCTTCTCCCAAAGAATGTGAAGCCGATAATAAATTCTGGTGGTGGTGGGGTGATGACATGGGGTTCTATTTTCTAGTGAACGTGTTGGTAGACTTGCTGTGGTGGAGGGGCCTATCAATAGTGCCAAATACACTAGTATTTTAGAAAAGGCCTATTACCCCGAGCTGGCTCGTCTTTCGGCACTGAATCCAGTGGTAGGCTATGTTCTTCAAGAGGACAATGCCAGTTGCCATACTAGTAAGGAGACTAGGAAATGGAAGGATGAGAGGGGTATTGTCACAATGGAGGGGGAGCCCTCTCAGAGCCCTGACCTGAACTCAATTGAGCATCTTTGGGAAAAACTAGACAGAACAGTTCGGAAGAGGATGACCCCAGAAAGCACCCTCCAGGATCTGAAGGCTCTCCTGGTCCAAGAATGGAACAAGATCCCCAAAGAGGTTACCAACAACCTCGTTGCCAGCATGTATTGAAGATGTAGGACTGTGATAGAGGCCAAGGGTGGAAGCACCAAATAAAGGGTTTCCACCCAATAGTTTTTTATTTATTATCCTGTTGACCTTCTTTATACTTTATCCAGTTTTCAACTTTCTATTGTGTGTTTAATGTTTGTTTTTATGACAAACAATAAGTATTTCCACAAACAATAATCCTATCAGAAAGTAAAAACTTTGACTATTTTTTTGCCTGACACTGTATTTTCTCTTTCTTCCTACAATAACTCAATGAAATAGAGCGTTTGCTCAAGGCCCTATCTCTTCTTATATAACAGGTAATAGAAATCGCGCCCATCTCTTTAGTCATTTTATCTATAGTTTCTTCTATTTTGGTATCAGGGAAAGAAGTTTAATCAATCAGTACCAGCTAATTTTTTTTGTATAAAAAAAAGGCCAAGTATACCACACTGATATTCTATAATCTGAAAATAATAGTGTCCTATTTTCTAACATTTTACAGTAAATGAACAGACATAAGATAGCTACTATCAGATGCATTGTCTCTGTACTCAAGTGAAAATCTGAATATCTACAGGCATTGAATAACCTTGTGTCTAATGTCAACACACTTGTTCCTCTACTAAAGCCTGTATCTACATAGCAGATATCAAATAATGAAGGGACAAAGATAAACACTAAATACTATTGGTTCACAATTTGGAAATAAGCTTAGAATAGGTTTCCACCAACTCACATAGCAAAAAAAAATGAACAAAAAAATGAAAAAAGAGTAACTATAGCGATAAAGAAACCAAAGCTTCTATCAACAAAGACATCTGACATTGACTCTTGCTTCGGGTCATTGGATTGAAATATATTTATATCTCTTTTGAACAATTCATCAACGGGTCCTATATGTTTAACAAGGAAAGCATCTATTACAAATACAAGTCTAACCCCAAAATAACATATCAAGGCTTATTACAATTGACTGCAGATGTGTGAATTTTTTTTTGGGCTCAAGTCGTTCAACTGTTTCCCAATTAGAAAACTGTCCATTCCGTGCTATATGACCATAGATACTAAAATGTTGAATCATTTAATATATTACAGAGCCTAGCACGACAAAGAGTAGAAAAGCAGCAAATATAAACTAAAGGTGGAGATGTCTCTTGCAAGGCACTGGAAGACCAAGGCGATTTCAAGCCTACGAAGTTCTGTGGTAGGATTCACACAGATGATGTAGGTGTTTCCATTGTAAAACAGAACCCAATTTTAACTTTGATACAGGTTCATCTAGAATTGGACAATTAAAAGAATATGTTAGCCGACTGAAAGATATCATGTTGACCATTTCCAGTAAGAATGATTTGTCATCTCCTTGAATGCTTACAGGCCAATGATAAAACACAGCAAATTAAAATAAAATAGGATACCATGACGTGACTAGTTTTATTGCGTTATTGAAGGTAATTTTGTTGGCTTATTCTCAAATGATATTGAAACACTAGTTTATAAATAAAGATGTCCCAATGCATAAGCCCAAACTAATTGAGGGCAAGTGTAGGCACTATGAAAGGTCCACAGGTACAGTCTATTAAATTTCAGTAATACAACGTTCAAGACAATACAACTATTTGAGTGTAATACTACTTTATTTGTTGACTAGAAAACATTCCTGTTTTACCAATTTGAATTGATATGCAAAGCATTCAGAATCAATGCATTCAATACACTCAGTACACTCAGTAGATTCAGTAGTCATACACTCAGTAGATTCAGTAGATTCAGTACACTCAGTAGATTCAGTAGATTCAGTACACTAGGCATCAAGAGAAATTATAATGCTTGAATATTTCTTTTATAATTATATATAGAAAATCAATTAGAATATACTCGGGTACACACCTAAAGATCTTTAGGATATAAACTAAAGTAGTAACAGTTATCTCCTTTACCCCCAGGATTTTAAAAAATTACTGAAAAGCATGAACCTGTAAGTCTATAAAAACGAGTCTATAGGCGATATAACGTATCGACATAAATTAACTGCAGGACCACTACGACAATCTCATCTTTCTCTGCACTGTGACCATGAACGGTTTATCCTACTGATGGATTCATAGGCACCTTAAAAAGGTGTAGTGTTTTTATTCTCCAACGCACCTCTCTTTGACGTACTTTTCATACCTGTCATTAGCCAATTCAAGGGCTGGCTGAATAGATCAAGAAAAAGAAAATGCTCTTTTTTGTATTCTTTTTCTATTAAAGAATAGCACACAAAACACAGGAAAAAGAACTTAAGGGTTTTTTTAAGGTTCAATAAGCCCTTGATCCTTTAGTACTTTATTATTCTACTAAGGAAGAAAGTTTCTTTTAAAGGTTCACAGATTACACGTGGGCTTCTATTTAAAGCAAATGAAGTTGGAGAAAAGACAACGCATTTCTTTTTTTGTTTTGTTTATTATCTCTCATCGTGCTTTCAACTGTGATACTTTCCAGTCAACAGCCAGATGTAGGTAGCACTATATTCCCGTAGCACTGTAGCACGATAACTAGATTATGAAAGTTAAATAGTTTGTGAGATTATGTATATGCAACAAGGACACTAAGCCAACTTTTCTTTAAAAGAAATATAAAGTAAAAATAAAAGTCCCCTATTGTTGCTGTTCTTATGCATTAAATCAGGGTGAGTTCAAATAATCTCTCTTGGATTGAATGAAGATTTTTTATTGCCTTATGATAAATAAGGAATACAGATTAAAAAGTAACGAATAGAGTGTGTTAAAAGGCATCCCACTTATAAAACACACACAAAATAATAACATGAAAAGGAATAAGTCACCTATACTAGACATTGTAATACATGTATGTTAGTTTTGAATTGTAAGCATATGTTTCAACATTTAAGACTTATTTTATTTCAGTCTCTTGTTTCTTATGCCTATTAGTTTATTAATTCATCAAATAAACAAGATACGTTTTTGATCAGTAAAGAAAGAAGTGATGAGAATATATTCAGTGATTTCATTTCTCAGAGAATAAGGGATTTTATATTAAAAACAAGTATTTTCTACAGTGGATCTACCAAATCTATTAGTACTGTATGTGTTCTTTAACGACTCGACCCTTTTTTATATTGATTAAAGAGATCAAGTGTCTATCCAAGAAATATACAGTCCACAGTATTTTTTATTTTTGGGTGTTTAGTTGCTATTCACATATTGGACATGTTGGTCACTCTATGAGATCTTTTGAACAATTAGGATATACATATAAACACTTCAAATACAAAAGTGAAAAAATATAAATGCAAAGAAAGGAGAGACAGAGGATAGAAGAATATAAAACCTTAAGTGAGGGAAAAAATAAAGGGAAATATGAGAGATAGTGCTGAATGGTAAGTTGAGAAATAGACACTCAAAAGACCGTAAAGTCAACAAGAAAAACAGGACTCCAAAAAGTTAACCTTCATCTTATGGGGATTCGAAATCCAACCCAGAATATTTAAAGTAATTCGAACAATCTCGAGAATACAAATACAGTAGCCATACCAGCCACACCAGCAGCTTCTGGCTTTGCTAAACGGGTTATGAATGGGTGGTAGAGAAGTCTTTGCACTCTATGATAGTGTTGGTGTTCCCACTCAACACACCCATCAGCAGCCTCAATGAGCAAGCTACCAGCTGATGGCTCTATTTAGGGTACATCATTGCTCACCACTTTAGCTCAAGCACTATCACACACCGTCTATCCACCATTGCCTTTGAGAAGCTTATGGGATTAGGCCTAAAATAATGTCTATTTCTCAACTTACCATTCAGCACTATCTCTCATATTTCTCTTTATTTTTTCCCTCACTTAAGGTTTTATATTCTTCTATCCTCTGTCTCTCCTTTCTTTGCATTTATATTTTTTCACTTTTGTATTTGAAGTGTTTATATGTATATCCTAATTGTTCAAAAGATCTCATAGAGTGACCAACATGTCCAATATGTGAATAGCAACTAAACACTCAAAAATAAAAAATACTGTGGACTGTATTATGCAATAGTCATAAGAAACTAGAGTGTAAAGCTAAAGAAAATAATTAAATGTTGAAACTAGTATGATCAAAATCTTCAGTAGTAAATAAAATAAAAACATAAATATCGGATACTTAATGGTGTGTTGTTTCTATATCTATCAGGAGATAGATATAGAAAGTTAATAAGTCCAAACACACTCTATTTTGATTATTTATATTTTGTATAAACTAGATATCTACATGAATGATATATGTCATAGGTATACATAATGGTATTTATCACCATTATAGAAGTTCTACAGATGAATATATTACTACACATCAAGATATTTTATTATTACACATCGCTTCATTGGACTAGACACTACAGAAGAGCTACACTCTCATCTGTTTTTTAGAATAAAAAGGAATAGACCTATGAATTAAGAAAAAAGTTGCGTAAACTATTCATCTAGTAAAAGCTAATAGAATTTTTAAACTCTTATCTAACCTTTATGAATGTATAAATACATGTATCCTTCTTGAATAATGTTTATTGGTGCCATGTATAGCGGTGTTTCCTTTTTATTGAGTTCCTTAGCACAGCGGCTTGGTAAATAGCTTCTATAGGGATCAATAGCCTGACTTATGGTCTGGTTTGGATCTGCACAATAATAACAATCATTGTCTATTCAGGATGAATTGGTGCCGTTTAGATATATCATCAGCATGACGATCTTATTAATGATCAATGGAGAAATACCATTGAAAAGTCTTATTATTAATAAACCAAGACACATGGCAACTGATAATCTCTATCCAAGTATTGAACGAGTTAAAGGAGTCCATTCAGCAAAATCTAATTCTCAGCTCGTTTTCATCCTATGAATACTCTGCTCTTCTATGACCATAGCTTTATGTGTTCATTAGAAACAGACCTCACACCTTTAATGTATAAGCCAAATAAAGTTTTATAACCATAAATATGGTTTAATTACCAAAGTACTTATTATCTTGTATGACCACCTTTATGCATATAAACAAATAAAAAAAGAACTTTGAAATGATCTCATACTTTCTATATATTCTTTTGTTATGTAATATTCTTGTACCATTAAAATTTATTAAACATATTCTTATGTATTTGAATATTCAAGAACACTCCATGAATAAAATTACAGTAAAAGCCATTACAGTAACATTAGCAAACATCACTTTGGATGCAATTAGACATTATGTCAACTCCATTAGATCAGCCACAACCACCCTTCCATTATTGAACCACCGACAGTTTTGCCCTAACTTTCTATTTGAATTACTGAATTTATCTCTTCTTTTTTTTATATATTTATATTTTATTTTGCACTACTGGAAGATACTTCTTCTCAGGTGGATTTGCTCTTGTTTCTATTGAAAATGTGGAGTCTACGCACCATTTTTAGTGTTTTGGTAGTCAATGGAGGACTATTTTTCCATTCTACCTGCACTCTTCTTGTACAAATCCTCTCTAGTTGGCTCTACTTTTTCCCCCGTTCTGTGTATCTACGGTATATTGCCCTGACTATGCGTATGTGGTCGCAGGGATTGGTGGCCACTGTCCAATATTTTGCACCAAGTCGTCTTGTCTTTACCCTGGACTCTTCTATTCTCGAGAACAATGGTGCTGAGCAACACCATGGTTTTTTACGCAATGACCAGAACATGATCACTGGCTTGTCTTTTCCTAAGCGTATCATTGTCATGTCCAACCACCAAGTACGAAAGATAACAATTAAAACAAACAAAACAAAACAAAACAAAACAAAGAAAGTTGACTAAATGAATTGTCTATTGTAACTCTCCACACTTATAGACGTATGCAGACTGGCTATACATTTGGTGCGTTGCTTATCTTTCCAAGGCACATGGAGACATTAAGATCATTTTAAAGGACAGTCTCAAGGGACTGCCTGTCTATGGAATGTAAGCATTATTTCCTCCTATGGATCTATATCTATAGGTGGGAGTAGTAGGGGTACTCATCCACTGCTTGATTTCTTTTTTTTTTTGCTATTTTCTTTTAGGGTAATTGTATACAGGAAAATGTCATTCTTTTGTTGATAGATTCTATAGGGAATGCAATACTTTGATTTCATCTTTATTAAGCGTAAATTGGCACTAGACAAGGAAGTCATTGAGGATAATCTTGTTCAAACAAAAGTCCATCAGCAGCCAATGTGGCTTGTCTTATTCCCTGAAGGCACTGGTAGGCATCTCTTTTTCCTATTCTGTGCATGTCGACTTAACCATGTCTTTTTTATTTTTATTTTTATTTTTTATTTTTTATTTTAGTAATTTCTGAAAACACACGCCAAAGTTCAGCCAAGTATGCCAAGGCCAATGATCTGGTAAGACCAGCACCACTTGTCTGCTCTTCTCATACCACATGTCTGCTCTTCTTACTGTTGATTGAACATAGAAAACCAATGCACATACACTATTGCCGCGTTCTACAGGATTGCGTCTATGCACAGAGTCATTGGGAGACAGTGTAGAGTGGCTGTATGACTTTACCATTGGTTACTCTGGACTCAGTTCAACTGATATTCCTGAAGATGTCTACAGCATCCCAAAGATATTCTTCTTCCAGAAATACCCTGAAAAAATCCACCTCCACCTCCGTCGATTTGCCACCAAGGATATTCCTCAAGCACCTGAGGCCTATGCTACTTGGCTTCAACAACGATGGGCAGAAAAGGACGATTTGTTGGCCTATTTCTACAAGCACCAGCACTTCCCCACAGAGAAGACAGACACCCACGAATTTCCCGTGGCCTTACGGAATCCCTGGTTTGAGCTTATTTTGGTGTATTTGTTCACCTTGCCCTACATCCCCTTTACCTATGTTGCTTGGCCTACTCTTTCTACTTATGCTAAGAAATATACTGGCTAAGACAGAATCTTTTGTGTTTTCTTTTATGTCTTGTCTTCCTGTTCAACCTACATATCAGCCTAGAAGCCTATATTTATATATACTTATATAAAAGAGGATATCTAAAAGGGAGACAAAGGGTGGTGCCATCGTTATCCAATCATAACACGTCTTGCATAGATTCCCCTTTGTATTGCCTCATGCACAGTCCCTATGATTTGCTTGTCTTGCACTGATCATACCATTTAAACCCAGTACCCTACTATAAGAATCCCCATCTTTCCTTTCTGCAAAAGAAATGTCAAGGGTGATATTTTATTTTTCTTCTCATCATGACTGTATTTCTACCCAATGTGCCTACACCACAGGGAGGAACCTCTCTTATGATTGCTTACCAATGCCAGCAAAAGAATGTCCTTGTTGTTGGCACAAGCACAATTGCCGCCAATCGCTGTCTTGCTGCTTTGGAAGCCAATGCTACTGTCTATCTCATAGGTGACACTGCCGCTATGGGTCCTGAGCTTCTTTATCGTATAGATCACCACCAGGTCCAATGGATAGGATCCCAATGGGTGGATCCAGTCCAATTGCAGTCCATGAGCCTTGTGTTTGTCTGTGATCCCCACGACAGCGAGTCCATTGTCGCCCAATGCCGTGCCTGCCGTGTCCCTGTCAATGTCACTGACCGCAACGACCTATGTGACTTTTTCATGACCTCCACCTACAGAGACCAGTCCCTGCAGATTGCTGTGTCCACCAACGGACAAGCCAGTAAGCTGTCCAATCGAGTTCAGCGACATATTGCAGGAAGTCTCCCACCTCACCTGGGAGATGCCATTCGACGCGTAGGTGTGCTGCGTAGAAAGGTGAAGGATTCAGATCCCAATGCCTTTGCAAAGTCAAGAAGAATGAAGTGGTTGGCTCAGATATGCGAGTATTGGAGTATGGAGCGTCTGTCGCAGCTGTCAGACCAGGACATGGAGGATCTGTTGGAGACGTACCATCAGGATGAAGGGTATGAGAGTGTAGAAAGCCATTGGGAGCCACCACGGGCAAGAAAACAGCAAGGATCGATTGCATTGGTGGGAGCTGGTCTTGGACACCCGGATCTATTGACAATGGCGGCTCACAAGGCAATTGCTTCTGCTGATTTGGTACTGGCAGACAAAATAGTGCCTCCTCAAGTGGTGGATCTGGTGAAGTGCGAGCTTAAGATTGCTCGAAAGTTTCCTGGGAATGCTGATGCAGCCCAAGATGAGTTCAATGCACTGGCACTTTCTGCATTACAACAAGGCAAACGAGTGGTAAGACTCAAGCAGGGAGGTAAGCAAGATAGCATTGTCTATGTGTATCTACTACACAAACCCCTCTAAAAAAGAAAAAAAAAAGAAGGGGGCCATTGAAGCTTATTTGGATTGAGTAGATCCCTTCTTGTTTGGCCGTGGAGGTGAGGAGGTCCAGTTCTTCCGCCAGCATGGTTACTCCACAGAACTCATTCCTGGTATTTCATCCACAGTGGCTGCTTCTCTTCTTGCAGGGATCCCACTTACCCATCGTGCTGTGGCTTCTCAGTTCTTGGTCACCACAGGCACAGGGAGAAAGAACTCGTCTGTGCCCTTGCCAGTGTATGACAGCAGTCGCAGCGATGTGTTCTTGATGTCTATTCACAGACTGGCAGATTTGACCCATGATCTAATCCACAAGCAGAGTTATCCACCCACTGTTCCTTGTGCTATTATAGAGCGGGCGGGGTGTGCAGACCAGCGAGTGGTGTGGAGTCCACTGGAGTCCATTGTTCAAGTGCTGGAGAGTGTTGGGGGCAGTCGGCCGCCTGGACTGTTGGTGGTGGGCCATTCTGTGGATGTGCTTAAGCTTCCTTCGCATGGAAAAGAGGGAGTGGCGGCTACTCTGAATACTATAGAGAGAACGATCGGAACAAAAAATGTGCTTTCACTGCATGATCCTGAAGGAGTTTATTAATGTTGGGATTCCACTCACTCTCCAATTTGTACATAACTCAGTGCTTGTTTTTATTTTATTTTATTTTATTACTGTTGTCCCTGTTATTATATAGCATTAATAATAAACCTGCTTTTGTATACTACCGCCTCAACAGTAACCATCCTGCTGGTGTGAGATGATAGCAGTGACAGATCTAATATCCCAAAGATTCCAAAAGAAGAACAAAAAGGGCGTACAAGGTGGTGGATCGGACTGCCTTTGCGCACTTTGAATGGCCGTGACTGTAAATGCATTGGCGAATGCGTTGTTTCTCTGTGCACTGCTTCTTGTCTTCTCCTGTCCATTAGTATGTCCAACTCTTACAGTCTTGCCAATTGTTCAAAGCAGAGAGTTTCCTACTTCTACGACCGTAAGAGACCTCAGACTACCATATAAATAGATACATTCACACAATAGGAGACCTTATCCCTTCTTCTTCTTAGACGACGTTGGAAACTTTAACTATGGTCCTGGTAAGTTATCCTTTTATGTCTGCAACATATCTTATAGGCAGGACATTACATGAAACCAAAGCGTATGCATATGGTACACAATATGGTGGTGAATTATGGACTGTATAAGAAACTGGATATTGTGGTAAGTCTTACTATATAAAAGAAAAGAAAGAAAGAAAGAAAGAAAGAAAGAAAGGATATGTCGTGTAGAATGAATAAACAAAAGAAAAACAAAGATACTTCTTCCTCACACTTCTTTATTGATTTAAAGAAACCTGAAAGAACCACTGCATTTCAAATGACGCGCTTCCACTCGGACGAATACATCAACTTCTTACAGAGTGTGACGCCTGACAATCTAGAGTTGTTGGCTATGCAGCATGGGAGTCTGGAACAAGGCATTGCTCGATGTAAGTCACCCACAGAGCAAAGAAACAAGTGCTTAGGTCTGTAGTTAATGTAGGAGAAGATTGTCCTGTGTTTGAGGGATTGTTTGAGTTTTGTTCTATCTCAGCAGGCGGTACTATTGGTAAAAAGAAGAGGAGAGGAGAAAAAAAGAAAGGCACTTACACTGCTTTTAAGGTGCTGCCAATAAGCTACTCAATGGTGAGGCTGATATTGCCATGAACTGGTCAGGAGGACTTCATCATGCTAAAAAGACAGAGGCTTCCGGATTCTGTTATGTGAATGACATTGTACTGGGTATTCTTGAATTACTAAGGTACAAGAGAGATGCCAGACACTAGACTCTAGAATTCACCCATGTGAAATATGACTACAGATACCACCAACGTGTGCTTTATGTGGATATTGATGTGCATCATGGAGATGGTGTAGAAGAGGCATTCTACACAACAGATCGTGTGATGACATGTTCTTTCCATAAGTTTGGTGAATTCTTCCCTGGTACGGGTGACATCAAGGTAAGCAGACATGGAATAGACATGGAATAGACATGGAATAGACAAGTAATACTTTCTTGTTTACATAGGATACTGGACTGAGCAAAGGCAAAAAGTACGCTGTGAATGTACCCTTGAGAGATGGCATTGATGATGAGACCTATCGCAATGTATTCCAGCCTGTGAGTGTGTTCTCCTCCTTCTCTCTCTCCTTTTCTTTCTTATAGCAGACTACACTGGAATGCAATATACATACATACATACATACATACATATATACATATATATATTAACTCTTATGGATCCATTAGATCATTCAACACATCATGGACTGGTATAGACCTGGTGTGATTGTTCTGCAGTGCGGAGGAGATTCTTTAGCTGGAGATAGACTCGGATGCTTCAACTTGTCAATGCGTGGACATGCTGCCTGTGTTGAATTTGTCAAATCCTTTAATATTCCAATGATTATGGTAGGAGGTGGAGGCTACACCATTCGAAATGTAGCAAGAACATGGACCTTTGAGACTGGCCTCGCTGTAGGAGAAGATCTTACTCAAGGTAAGTCAATGACTGTTAGAACATTATGACTCATAGTTAGAGGAACTGCCCTATAATAACTACTTTGAGTACTATGGCCCGGAATATAAGCTTGAAGTACCTTCTAACAATATGACCAACCACAATACGCGTGATTATCTGGAGCGTATTATGTAAGTTGTGAGGATGATTCTGCTGCTTATTCTATTAGTGCCAAGATCATAGACAATCTTCGAGATATGCCATTTGCACCTTCTGTAGGGATGCAAGGTAAGCATTCTTTATTTACATTAGCTGACAGTGTAGAGGTTCCAAGAGACTTTAATGCAGATGACTTCAATGATGGAGAAGACAGTGAAATGGAAGATGCTGATGCTCGCCAGACACGTAAGATGGTTTTCTTAGTGAGATTCACTTATTTACTTATACTGTTGATCCTATAGAGCGTCATAAATTAGAGACAATGGGTATTCTATAAGCTAATTCTACTGTTGGATATGTTTGGTTTATCTTTCTCTCTTTCTCTCCTACCTATCCACATCCACATCCACACCTATGGACACTCATTGACATCCTTTTGCCCCTTACTCATTGATACACACACACACTTCTTTATTGTTCTTTCTTTTCTTCTTTTTATATTTTTATATATATATATATATATATATATATATTATATTTATCTATGCATACATATATCAAATTGTCAGAGAAAATGGCTTGCTGGCGGCTAATATCATCCACACCGTATACAATGTGTCTATTCTTGAATCTACTACTCTATCCTAGTATATAGGCTAATCAACACAATGACACATCTACACATAAGGTGAAAGTGAAAGAGAGAAAGAGAGAAAGAGAGAGAAAGACGGGTATGGCTGTTATTCTGTAGATCCAAGATGAGGAGCCGTGCTTTCATACAACTGGAGCAGATCTGTCACTACATCTAATAGGAGTAAGAGCCTTGTATAGAGTACTGTAGTTTACCTCGCACTGCCTGTACTGATATATTCTCAGAAGCACCCCACATATCCACCCACTAAACTCCAAGTCAATAGAGAGTTTCTTTCTTAATCTATACCCCACAGCTTCTTTTTTTTCCCCCTACATCCCACTTCTTATTTCCCATTTCTCATACTCCATATCCCATCCTTTCATAAGAGAGCAGTGTACCTCACTCATTGTCATTGGAAGATCTGCATTCGAAGTACGTAGAGCTAAGTAAAGACAGCCTAAGGCTACTCCTGGCACTGAATGGTGCATTGATAGCTTGGGAGAACAAATACTAGCTAGATTAGAACACACGCAAGACACACAGTGTGCTTTACCTATCCCACAAAAACATCCAAGACAAGCGAGCCACTGCGCTTAATTCAGAGTCCATTTCTGTCCTCTTATGAACAAAAGTGTCTTATTTTTATTGCAAGTGGACCTACCATACTCCATTCGTCTCCACACTTCTTTCTGCCATCCTGGTGTCGACATTGACATGGAAGGACCATTTCTAGGGCCATTGCGTCTAAATGCAGTTGTGCCTTGACCAAAAAACTGTACTGATCCCATGCCACGCAGTGTATTTAAACAAAACGCAAAGGGGAGTTCTACTTCCAAATTATAGCCAAGTGTCCGTACCAGCAGCAATTCACTTGTTACCAATGAGGATCTCATTTTGAAATAATTCTGTAGTTTAGGATGAGTTGCTGTCACGGTGTAGTATAGTATAGTATCACAGCCTTACCTCATCTACTTGGAGCATTGGACCCTCGAGATGATAGTATCTATTCACACTGGTGTGAGTCTCTTGCTACCTCCATTCAATGACTTGCCTATAGCCGACGTTTACCAAATCACGTACTTTTCTTGGAATGTCTGTTGCTTTACATGCTAAATGCAAACATGTCGTGGCCAGTAACTAAAGGAGAATCCATCATAAAAGAGTCATAGTAAGCCCAATGTCTTCGTTCTCTTCCGTATCTCTATTGTCTATTCCACTCTTTGTGTATATTTACTTCTTCATTCATAGACAGCGGTAGTGTATCATCAACCCACTGTCCATTCTTGGGTTGCACCTTGCCTTTGTGTTGTGACATGAACTTATTGAATCGATGATAATAGATTATAGCTGTGGCTGTAGTACGAACAGGTCTTTTGTTTTGTTATTGTTTAGTATATATATATATATATATAGTGTGGGTGCATAAGAAATTCAGCTATAGAGTGTATCGTTTGACATGTGCCTCTGTCTAAGGATACACTGTACTGGGGAAAAACAACAACACAACAATAGAAAGGAATAGGTTTCTTACAGATCGAGCATAGCACTTGCTTGGCGTATGTAATGAAGAGTAGCAAAGTTAGGTATTAATGGCATTTCCTCTTCCCATTCTTCCGTTTCCTCCATTTCATTGTAGTGAATAGGCAAAGAAGTGATACTCTTTGTTAATGAGGTCATGTCAGTGTATGAATAATTTATAGTGCTAGTGAATAAAAAATGAAAATAAATAAATAATGAAAGCAAAGGGGTTTCGGAGTATGAATAGAGAAAAGATATTTGTCTTTTAAAGATTAGCCTGGGGGACACATCTAAAGATTAGCGCATAGGAATAAAACGTATTGCCTACTAGTCCTCCAAAAAAGGTCATTTAGTTATATGTTTATGAGTAATTATATTACACTATTTTCATAAATTATCCGAACAACTTTAGAAAAACATAACGCACTCTGGTTTTTGGTTTTATTACTTTTCGCACAGTCTACACACCTAAATATTCCTAGGATATAAAAAGAAATCTACAGACAATAGAATCACATTATTGTTCTTATTGGCTAATATGTTTAGAAAGATCTTTTTTCGCTATCCAAATAAACTATTTCAAACTCTATCTACCTATTTTAGCAATGACTATTGACTTAACAATTAAATGCTATAATGTTAGATATAAAAAGAAGAAATAGTTTATTTGGATAGCGAAAAAAGATCTTTCTAAACATATTAGCCAATAAGAACAATAATGTGATTCTATTGTCTGTAGATTTCTTTTTATATCCTAGGAATATTTAGGTGTGTGATATAGCCTCGGCTATTGTAAAGATAGTCGACGTTTTCGCCATGCATGCACGGTGTTGAAAGTATATTAGATATAGGTAGCTCTAGCTAAAAAACACAAGGAAACAGTGTATAAAAACTAAATAATCTAAACATCAATAAAACAATTAACCTTTTTGTTAACGTTAAGTATCGTTGGGACTTTTGAGAGAAGCAAGGATTGCTTAAAAGAATAGTTGCCTAGTAACCAATTGTATTCAAATCGTGTGTTGTGTCCCTGTTCATGTACCCTATTTGATTTCCCCAGACTAGCCTTTGTTTAAATATTCTTTTTCGTTGTCCCTACTAGAGACCGAACTACTACAAATTCATCTCTCTAGTGGTCCTGTTGATAAACACAGTGCCCCTTAATTACAGATGTGTAGATTTGACTGTAACGATAGAGAAAATCAACTATATTTACAGTACTTTTTAATAGACACTAAGGTTCATTAAGAGTACATCATACTAGGCAATTCCTACCATAGAGTGGCTACTCTAATGCTGGCAATTCAAATACTAGTATTAAAACATAGACCAGGTCATATAATGATATACTCTCATACAATCAAAGTACAGGCTTTTAATAGCCACGTATCTACATCTATTGACCAATCTGCACTAGTTTAATTTACAAAAGTAGTTCTAGAAATACACAGACAAGTGGTCTTTGTGTTCAATATCTCTTCATTCATGTTAACGAGAATATTGTCCCATTATAATAGACCAGAGTATCTTGAGTAGCTGTCACTGTTATCTATAAAATAAAAACAATTTCATTTGATTCATCTTATTAGCTGTCAGTAATAGAGGTATACGAGATGCATCATCATCCTATACTTCTGAATTAGGAACGGAAGGAACTGTAATACGAGTGGGCTCACTCAAAGCAACCACAACAAAAGCAGTCACTTTGTTGATTAGAATGAGAAAATGCATACAGATTATGCTATTGTTCATTTCATTTACAATGCAGAAACCAATCGCCTCACGCAAGCGAACTACCCGCACCAATGGAATGTCCAGTGAAGGAGAATATCTTAGTTCTTCTCAACCTGAAAGTGTCTCTTCCATGTCAGATTCAGACCATACCAACTCACATACCAACTCACACACCAACTCACAAATCAATTCATACGATGACCATAACCTTCAGGAATCGATTAATGGCTCAGAATATGAATCTGAAGAAGAATCCTATGTCGGGAACTATCAAGAGAGTGACAGCAGTATCGGAAGAATAGAAATCGACACTGGAGATGTCATGAAAAAGAAACGCTCTTCTCCCAACGCCAAATTTATACCACCACCCTATGTAGAAGTGCTTGGTATTGATACCTCACAAACGTCTGGGAAATCAGAAGGAAATATGCTTCATGATGAACGATGGAAGCTTATTGAGGAGTTACTAAATGAAAAGTGGTCCCATGAGAAATACAGATTGCTTTTAGACCTTGAACTTGAAGAACTTAACTGGAGAACAAAAACCAAAAAAGCTATCAAAACTCAAATAGAGTCAAGCTCACACGAAAAAGAATCTCACACTACACCAAGTCAGAATGGATCTTCAGAAAAAGACCAAGCCAATCTTTGGTTAAAATACAGCGCCGAGACATCAAAAGCATTCAATGAAAGAGTCACACCCAACCCAAGTGTACCTGCTACTCAGAGTGCAGGTATTTCTGTCAAAAATCCTATAGACACACAAAATGACCAAGAGACTTTTAATGGTAAGAAAGATAATTGATTGATTGATTAATTATCAGCTTACCTTTTAATGTTTGTATAGCTGAGAAAAACAAAACACCTTTACCTACTTCTGTCATTGATACTCCTAGAGAAGAAGTATCCATCTTTGTAGAAGAGATACCCAAAGAAGACACACACGCCTCTGTTGTTAACGCGCCCAAAGAAGAAGTATCTGCACCTTTAGTTAATACACTTAAAAAAGAAGTACCCGTATCTTTAGTTTCTGAACATATGGTTGACACACCTAGGAAAGAAGTAGATATTTCTATGATTAACACACCTAGAAAAGATATGTCTGCACCCGTAGTTCCTGCACCTAGAAAAGAAATACCTACAACTATATCTAGTACAACCCGAAAAGAAGTATCTTCACCTGTGGTTGACACACATAAAAAAGAGTCATTTACGCCTGTAGTTAACACACATAGCAAGACATTTCCTGCACCCGGGGTTAACACACATAACAAGTCACTTCATGCACCTATAGTCGACACACCTAAAACAGAACCAACTGCGCCCCAAGTTAACATGTCTGAAGATGAATTAATGAAGCCTGTGGTAAACACATCTAGAACAGAATCAACTACACCTATTGTTGACACACCTAGAGAGGATTCAGTTACTACTGGAGTCACCATACATGAAAAGGAACCGATCGTATCCGTATCTAATATCAATACCAAAGAAAAGCCATTACCTTTACCCAAATCAAACAGAAATGAGTTGCCTTCGCCAGCATTTAGAAAATATACAGAAAGGCCACAGAGCCAGTTACAATGTAAGTAAACTTGTTCTTATTAACTATTTTACCAATATTAACTTTTATACATCTATACATAAACTTATCTCTTCATTGATGTACACTTATATTAAATTAGTCAATGAAGATAGAAAGAAAACACAAAATGGACATTACAAGAATGAAAAATTTGGTTACAATAATGACAGATCTAAAACCTTTTCTAATAATAGCAACACCACCACAGCCAAAAATACTAATAGTGTAGAGTCAGTCGCGGCTAAACATTCTAACACCCATCCTGGTGCCGATCGTTGGAATGCATTCTCTAATAAGAATGAAAATCGACTTAAAACGTTACAAAGTATGCACGATGACGACCGTATACCACCTAAGATGACCAATAGTAATGCTAGTATCAATGGTCGAAAACCACTCAGTCAAACCGTAGTAAAGCATTTACCAAAACCATGGATTCGATCTGAAGTTATAAACAAATCGATCAGTGTGAACGTCAGAAATCACTCTTCTATAGCTAAAGATCACTCTACTCCAAAAGAAAATATTAACTTCAACATTAAAACGATGACTACCTCTTCTAAAAATGTTCACCAACCTACTTTACGGGATACTTTTGTTAATGGAAACAAGTCTGATGCAGGTAGGCTTCTTATTGTTATTACTATTACTATTACTATTACTATAATATTAACACAATTAATTTTTTTTAGTAGTTTCATGGAATCAATTTGCACACACAAACAAAATTGCTTTAGGTAACAAAGTTAGATAACAAAGAAATATAATGTAGTACTAAAAAGAAAGAAAGAAATGGATCTTAAAAAGCAACCTGCCCTCTCCACCCCTGCTTGGTCTCCTCCTGCGTCCCCTCAAGCTAAAAATATGCCAATCTCCATTGATAATCAATTCAAAGAAACGTCCAACATTGGCATCAAGGCCTTATCATTTGTTGAAGAGCCATACTATTGGTACATGACGGAGGATATGTCACCTCCAGAATATTTGTCGTTTAGCAAGAAATCATCCAAAAATATGTCCACTCATATCAAACCAATTGAGGTGCAAAGCGAAGAAGCCCCACCAAAAGAATTAAAGGAAGCCCCACCAAAGGAAATAAAGGAAGAAGCCCCACCAAAGGAAATAAAGGAAGAAGTCTCACCAAAGGAAATAAAGGAGGAAGCCTCATCTAAGCAAAAAGATTTCAAGAACGAGCTTGCTAATAGCTCTTGGAGTTCTCTTATGAACAATGCAAATATGATTCGATTGAAATACAATGAGTCTAAAAATCACAAAAAATCACAACAGGTTCAAATAAACCAAGAATTCCCTGAAAGTAAGTAAACTATCATATATATTTATTTTTTACTAAAGATTCTCCTAAAAAAAATTGAAGACTTTCAGAAAAATTTCTCCCGTTTATACACAGCAAAAGATATGGATTCTGATGATGATATCGAAATTCTAGTAGCTTCAGAGAAAGATATTGAAAGCATAATGGCTTTAAATACCAAGAAAAAAACTGTTTTTGGTGAAGACACAGAGATCAAAGCAACCCCAGATGCCACAGAAGATGTTGTTGAAGACGCAGAGATCAAAGCAACCCCAGATGCCACAAAGATGTTGTTGAAGACCAGAGATCAAAGCAACCCAGATGCCACAAAAGATGTTGTTGAAGACACAGAGATCAAAGCAGCCCCAGATGCCACAGAAGATGTTGTTGAAGACGCAGAGATCAAAGCAGCCCCAGATGCCACAGAAGATGTTGTTGAAGATCTTGAAAGCAGAGTAGTTTCAGAATATTCTTCCATTGACCAAAAATCTACCAATGATACTACAGAATTCGATTTACCTAGCTATGCCACTGACATTGTCGATAAACAGGCACATTCTTACTTCATATGGGGTGATTTATCTTCTAATGAAGTAGAATGGGTGAAAGCTGTTCGTAAGACTATCTCAATACTAAAGGCCACCGAGTATTCCCAAGATTACCTTTCAGAAAATGATGAGAATAAGTCTCTGCCTGTTAAAGAGGGGACCTACTCGGAAAAAAATGAACAGAGTAATAAACATGGTGAGTAATTTTATAATGTATATAAAAAAACAGCGTATTTGTTTTCTAATAATAATTTAGACTGGAATAATGTTAACCATGACATAGAAGACCAACAGTGGCCTTGCGAAGAAAATAATACAATCGATGAATCTGAATGGGATGAATCCAAGCAAGACTCAGAAAACAATCAACTTTGGGCTTGGGAAGAAAAATCTGTAGCCGATGAAACTGCACAACAATTTTTGGACAATGACTATGCTTCCAGAAACTATTATGAAGATTACCAGCAACAACCAGTGGACGAAACATACTATAATCCAGTAGCAAACTATTATATGTATCCTACTGTCCCTGTTACTAGCGCACAGTACTATGTCTACCCAACTTTGCCTACCTATGAAGCCAATGGTGTGGTTTACTACAACACTGAATCTCACCCAGAAATAAATTCAGTCATGCACGGTCAACTTCCATATTATTATGAACTCATGACAGCTCCTATGATGACAGCTACAGATGCTGTGGCTTCTTCAGAAGATGATTTTTACCTGGACAATGAAAGAAAGGTATCAGATTGTGGGCCAGTCGTACCAGAAACACACCAGCAGACTATACGGAATGGTTCAAAAGAAAACGACGAAAAAGCGAAAAATAAGGCCTTCACATGGAATTGTAATGCTCCCGTATTTAACTTTAAAAATACCTTTTAATAAAGATCAATTTAAATAATCCAGAAATTAATAATAGTATAACTAGACATATTGTATAAAAATTAGAATATTAAGGTATTTACAGTCTGACAAAGCTTTTAAATGATATTTTTAAGTAAAGGTCATAAACACCCATAGTTTGAACTTTTCACATAAAAGAAAACAAATATAGTCTATGAAAGACACAGTGAGTAGAATGAACCAAAAAGAAAGTTCAATGGTTTTTATTATTATTACATTTTTACGGTAGAATTTGATAATTAATAGAGGTATAATCATAGAATTTATTGCTCTTTAGTATAAAACCACTTTTTATGTTTAATGACGCGTGCTTAATATATTTTTCAGCTATGCTTACAGGTGACAGTCAATTTCTATACTACAGCCATTTGGCTATCTCTTTCAGTTATTTATTTATTCATTTTATTAGTTATATTTTAGTTTTAATATCTTCTACTAAAGATAAAAAGATATGGTCTAGAGAATTCCTAAATAATAAATCCGAATACGATCTTCTATTATTCTTTATAATAAACATTAGACCTGTCATGTAGATAGCTCTTTATCCTTAAACCTACTACTCATTGTATAGTATTTGGTAGTCACACCTACTTCTATTTAGTATATATTTCTCATTGTTATCTTATACTTCTATCAATTGTGACTGATCCAGCAATCCATATACTTTGTTTATTCGTGTTTTATTTAAATGTGTACACCACACAAACCAAAACGCATTAACATCACATTGACTTTGTTCATTATGTTATTTGATGTATCTAATATATTTATTTTCTTATGGAAATCAGAAATAGCTAAACAATACAAGGAGTGAGTCTAAGACTAAAAAAAAAGGCTTGTGATTGTTAATGATAAGAGAAGTATTGGATTTTTTTATCAATATCCAATCTGGTATCAAAAATAGACGCACGGTCCATAAAGCAGCGGAGTAGGAGCGTGACATTTAAATCTCGATTCATTAAAAGGAATTATAGGAGTACTGAACGATTAAGTGAGTGATCTGTATTATGGTCACCATGCCAGAGTGAGAAACAAAAAAAAAACTAGATGATTATGGTGCTGTTTTTTTTGACACTCCTATGATTATATAATAATATCAAATAGGAATACCCAATAATAATGATACTAAAATGACCAAACTACAGAGAGAAGTACAGGTCTTACGGATCAGTCAATAAATCTCCAAGAATAAGTATAAAAAAAGACAAAAATAAATTGGAAGAACAAATGAGATTAGAAGCTAAAAAATTGTTTTAAGTATCTAAAGAGTGAAGATTTGAGCCAATAGGAACAATAACTAGATCGATTAATAAATTGACAGAAACGATCGATTACAGTATTTCAGATTCTATAGTAATATCCTAATGGATAAATCAATGAGCATGATGACGATTATGTATTATTACAATCTTTTATTCACCTAATAAATTAGTCAATTCGACATTGTCTATATCCATAAAGTCAATGTTATAAGAAAGCAAAGTAAGTTGAATAACTACCAGGTTTAGATGTGAAGCAATTTATTGATCTCTTAGTTTCCCTCAAATATCTGTGAAAGCTTTTATGCACATTTTTGCCTATAGCTATTTCATCATTTATTATGATAAGATAGAACTAGCTGAGTCTCAGTACACTCAATAATAATCATTGGTTCAGTTTGCCTTCTCATACCATCCCTCTAAGTTTTTAATAATATGCCTAATGATATACTCTTTTATGTTTCTACATGCACCTCCCCATTCTTATATAAGTCATACTTTTTTCACCTCGAATTTTTCCTATTTTTTATTGGAATTAATTTTCCTGCTTATCACAACTTTATTGTCTTTTTTGCTTTTATCGCTATGCCTTCTATTTACGTAGCTGATTTTTAGTTCATTTTAAGGCTTCAGTCACAAGAGTTTCACCTATGCCTATTCCCAATATAGTTCCAAACCTGGATCTTGTCCATGTGAAGAAAGGCCGATATGAGCAACATGTTGATGGCTCTCACTCACCATCTACTTTATAATCTTACTGAGGCTAATTCCCATCGTTGAGTGAAAGCTTTCCAAGAAGCTGTCGATGACTTTCTGGTCTCTTTCTGGCAAGCTGATAGAAACCAAAAGATAAACATTTATCTGTGATGTTTATTACTTTATCTTTTGTCTCATCCTCTTCTCATCTGCAACAAACCACATATTATATAGCTTTAAAGTGAGTTATAGAAGTGTCATCAATGAGGCTCATTACCAATTTTTATTAGTTATTAATAAACATTAAGCTGATTGCTAACAGTGCTCAAGTACTTAACATGAACCTAGATTCAATAGATGTCTTTATTAGCCATACTAGATACCCAAAACTTCAATAAAAATATTTCTATAATTACAGTGTTCTCTTTTTATTCATCATATAAAAGCTCCAGGTAAAAATTATTCATATTCATAATAAAAATATCATAAGTAGAAAATAAAATTTAAACGGCCACCTTAGGTTTAGATATGCTGCTATCGATTACATTTGATCTAAAAAGTGTTCTCCCAAGTTCTAAAAGTGTTTTATATTTTTAATTTTAAAATGTATAACAGTAGCTAATAAGTTCTACCTAGAGTCCTGGTGTTGACTTGATGTAATTAATTGAATTTATATTTCAATGAAAGTATATCAGTCTTAGATGATCAATTAAAAAGATAGACAATTCTTAATTTGTATGTAAGCCGAACAACAATCTCTTGAACTTTAATATCACTATAAAAAGTTGGGATTGAGTTAGATTGACATTTGAGCCTTACTCATAGATGAGTGAGTAAAAGAATATTTTTTTTCTATTGAATATTAAGTATGTGACAAATCACACTTAAAAAATAACCAGGAGATAGCCGACATTTGCAAAAGCAGGGATAGTACAGTCACACCCAATTGAGTTTAATACTTGCCTAAAATTTAATATAAAAAGATACACACCCAAGGATTTTTGGGATATATAAGGAAATATTCTGAGGATAAAATCAAAATCTTCTTATGATTGGCTAATGTGTTTGAAAATGCCTTTTTGTTGTCCAGATGGTCGATTTCAAACTCTGCCTGCCTATCAGAACAAAGATAATTGACTTTGCAATGATAAAGTAGAAAATTGGCTGTAAAGACAAAAAATAGAACAAGAATCACCCCAAAATTATAGCTCAGTCACTGATATTCCTCTCTTAGCATAATGTGTTATCCTTAAGCCCACAGTATTTGCAGCATAACAATGTTTAAAAATATTTATTGTGGGACTCGCACAGAATTAATTCCAGTGGTCATTGTCCAAAAGAGAGAGCCAAACTTACTTACATTGAGCACAGTACATTCATTCATTCATTGAATGTCAACTGCCTCTACAACTACTACATCATCAAAAGCTACTACAATTGTAGTGCTCAAGGGCAAGACAACATTGTTTCCAATGCTATCCTTTTGACCCAAGGAAAAAATAGTGCGAGAGTTGGGGCTTTCTACAGTCAAGGTAAGATATTGCGGGTGGGTAGATGGAGTTTGATCAGAGGCTAATTGAAAGTTGTATGGCACAATGGTGGCCATATTCTTTTTTCTGTTAATGGCAACGATCTTACCAAAGACGGGGGAAGCACCAGAAGAAAAGGAAAAGAGACCAGCCAGACCAACGACAATGCTTTTTGAGCTGCTGTTGTTATCAGCAAGCTCACGGGAGAGAACAAGAGGACGGAACTGTTGGAACAGCTTTACCTCGGCACCAGCAGTGAAGAGGCCACCATGACCAGACACTTGCCAGTATCCACCTTGGAAGATATGCATGGAAATGCATTTCTTCCCAAAGGAAATTGCAACATCACGGGAGGGCGATTGGCGGTTGGTGTGCAGTATATGCTCTCTGATGAAATTGTTATACTGCTCTACTCTCTCAGTCTCATAGCGGATGGGAGATCCGAAACGCAAGATGTCTTCATGTAGATGACTGAGCAGATGCATTTTTAAAGTACTGCTAATGACTGTCTTCTTCACAGACTTCTTTAAGGCTGGCAGGGAATCATACTGGATGATTGCAGCAACCAACTCTTGCGTGCAATATCTCACCTTGTTCCTGTAGATGTCCAGAGAGACATCGATTCTTTGCATATAAAGAATAGAGACGAGAGAACCAAGCTTCACAAAACAATTATGAATAATTGCTTTTGAGCTGTTGTTGCTGATGAGTCTTCTCTGGGTCAGGTCATACAAGATAATGGGCATCTGCTGCACAATGATCTTATAATCTCTTCCGAGATATGAGCCATAGAGGCGGAATGGTGAGCGGTGCTTTCTTGAGAAAGCCTTCGAGTCATACTGAAAGAAGCTTTCTTCTAAGTGCTTCACTTCTTTTTCGGTATAGTATGGCATCATGCCAATGACAAGATTCTTTGCAACACCAAGGAGGATAGTGTGCAAGATTTCTACCGGGCAATCCTTGAAGGGATCCCACGACTGGAGAGACAAGAGGGCTTCACCACCAGTTAGCTTATAGCCAGTGCTGGGGCTACTTCTGAGGCTGGCATTGTTGGGGTTGTTGTTGCAGTGT